>QRFJ01000417.1:0-248120 GCA_006176705.1 Cocos nucifera
TCAAGCTCCGCTATATCAAGGACCCTCCCGACACACTAAGGCTAAGCTCTCTGAACTCTCGACTCTCTAAGCTCTCCTCCACATCTCTAAGCTCCGGAACTCATTCCGAGCACTCCATTACTGTTGGCCGAAAACTAACTTGACCATCGGAGGGTCCTGCCGGAGCCACCACCCCACCGGTTCCGGACGGGACTTCGTTTTGCAGGTCCCCGGCGGCGCCCAGCGGCCTCGATTGCGGCGACCTCCGGCGGCGACGGATTTCCGCACCAACAACATATATAATCATAAATTCGATTTGAATCAAATAACATATAACTAAATAACCTTAACTATGACTACACTTATATCCTGTAAAATAGTGAAGTCAATCAAAGTGACAATGCATAATCCCTATTAGCAGGGTCCAGAGAACCAATGCATAACTTTCATTGGCAGGATTCAAAGAACCAATGCATAACCTTTATTAATAGGTCCAGAGAATCAATGAATAACGTTTATTTATAGGATTCAAATAACATAGTTAGGTTGAGAGCTCAAATTTGATGCGTATCAAAGCACTTTTGTAAGATAACTTATATATCATAATTCCATTCAACATATGCACATTCCATAATAAATCAATAAATCATAATATTTTAGAAATTTTAAATTTGTGAATCATTTTTTTATTTAGAATATAGTTTTATAAATCACATATAAATCAAAGACTAATTATTCGCTTTCAAAATAAATTATAAAATATCTTGAAAAGATGATTCATTATTTATCTCATACGTATTCTGATAAGATTTAAATAATTTTAGAAATTCTATTTTAAATATTGAAATAAACAAATCATATGATAGAATCTACTATTGGACATCTTATCGAGATGATCACATCCCTATGTAGAATCAAGTTCAATAATTAGTAATGATATGAATAAGTATGGAAACATAGGATTGATGGGTAGTCGCATCCAACAGTCCGAGTTGGTCTAATTATCATTACTTCATCGACTAAGATTTGTCTAAAAGATAAGTGGTTCAACATAGATCAAGGATGATTAAATCAATTAAATCAATAGTATCAGATAAGAATCAAAGTGGAGGTCAATATATCGTTAGGTGATCAGGGTTAACTTAATCAAATAACTTCATATAATCAAAGACAACTGAGATACAAGAACTTAATAGAGATCAACAAAGACTGGATGTTGCGATACTCAACATAGACTTGGATAGTGCGGATATGCTATCCGACCTATAGGATGGCTCGAAACCTATTTACTAGGTCAACTTAGACTCAAAGCGATAGAGTTAGAGACTCTCCATTGGGTTCATAAATCATGCACAAAGAAAATATCAGAGGAGAGCAAATTAAGAGGGTGAAACAAGATTGATCAGACAACATTGTTCGGCATCCCAATCAATCCGATCAAGATGATATAATTAGATCATAGTTAAGCTAATGTACAAATGGTTTGATAAAAATCATGGGTGATCAAGTCCTATGGTATCCAGATTTGGCCAAGATGGGTGCTAACATGCTATCCGACGACCGTGAATCAGTATCCTTCACTAAACTTAATCAAAATCATTGAAAGAAAGTTTTTCACTAGACTAATCTTAGAGAGAACTTCATAGAGAAATAATTCTAGAGAGTGAAAATACTATGGAGAGAGTAGAGAGCGAAACTAGAAAGAGAAAGTGAAACTTACTAAAGAAAGTGGGGATGCACAGCTAAGAGAGAAGGGGGAGAGGGAAGAGAGAGACTCTCTCTCCTTTTTTTTTTTCTTGTTTTTCTTTTTTTTTCTTTCTTTTCTCTCTATTTTTCTGGTTCTCAACCAAATAAGGGACTATCATTCTCCATCTATTCTGGAAGCAAGGGAGCACCGCTGATGTGGCTACGGTCGATGGTGGATGAGGCTGTTA
This sequence comes from Cocos nucifera, assembly GCA_006176705.1. Classification (NCBI taxonomy): domain Eukaryota; kingdom Viridiplantae; phylum Streptophyta; class Magnoliopsida; order Arecales; family Arecaceae; genus Cocos; species Cocos nucifera. Next base: position 1,914 of record QRFJ01000417.1, read on the forward strand.
GAATATTATCTTAAGTTATCAAGATCAAAATATCATGCCTAGTATGGTCATAAAATATCATAGTTATTTTGGTGGCATCACTATAGTGATTCTAGGATCAAACTTACCTTATTTATTTGATTGTGATTATTAGATATAATTTTATAGCTATCATATTTGTTTGGATAAAGTTGTAAAGCTACCATAGTTGCCTTTATACTTTTGTGTATTTATAGTTGTATTTATAAAGTTGATAATGAGAAATATAACATCATTTCTTTCTCTTCTCTTTATTCAACTTGGTATCAGAGCCTAATCCTATTACTAATCATGGCCGCCACCTCCACTGCCTTCCATCTCGCCATCTCCTTGTGTTGCCATCATTGTTCCCACCTGCTGCTGCCGCTATTATCGTTCTCTTTTATTTTAGATTTTCTCTATGGCTTCTTCTTTGAATGACTTGAGCACCACCCCTCTTGGTACTAGTGTAAAATTTAATGGTGGCAATTATCTTTTTTGGTCTCAGGCATTTTGCTACATGGTGGGATCCCACGGAAAGCCTCCTACCTCTTATCTTGCTAGTGCTACATCCGTTATAGCTCTATCTGACATTAGTGCCTTTCCTATTGCTGATGACTCGGTTCTGATTTCACGAGCTAACTACAAATGATTTCTCCGGCCCATCGATGCCTCCATATCTTTAGTTCTTCTAGTTATGTCTTCTACTTTTGTGATGGCTACTGCAGTCACTCCTGGTATGTCCTGATTATTAGATTTAGATGCTTCTTTTCATATAACAGGTAATAGAGATTTTTTTTTCTATATATACTTTATTGTCTCATGTGCTATCCATCACTATCACAGATGGCACTTCAATTTCTATTCTTGGACGTGGTACTATGAGGATTTTTACTACTCATTCTTATAGATGTCCTATATGCTCCTAAATGTTATTTGAATTTATTATCTATTAGGTGCCTTATTAAATCCTTAAACTACTTCATCATATTTTTCCCTTCTCATTGTCCTTTTTAGTATCTTGACATAAGAAAGATGATTGGTAGTAATATTAAGGTGGATGGAGTTTACTTTTTTTCTGGTACTTCATCTCCTGCTTGTGGGATGTTGTCATCTTCTATTTCATCTTATCAATGACACTGTCGTCTTGGTCATTCATCTACAAAAGTCCTGAAGGATCTTGGTCTTCTCCCTAGATCTTCGGGTAGTCTTGAATGTGAAGTTGCTAGTTAGGAAAGCATCACAGAGTGTCCTTTTCTTCTTTTGTTAGTAAGCATTGTTCTTCTCTCTTTATGTTAATCCATTCGGATATATGTGGTTTGAGTCTTGTCCTGACTCGATTAGATTTTATATATTATGTGATTTTTGTTGATGACCACATTAGGATGACCTGATTGTATCTCCTCAAGTGTCGGTTTGAAGTTTTTTTCTATATTTCAAAATTTTTATCATGACATAAAAATTTAATTTTCTACATCTATTAAAGTTCTTTGCATTGATAATGTTTCTAAATACATGCAGTCCATTTTTTGATTTTTGTGCTTTTTATGGTATAATATATCAGACCTCATGTCTTTACACCTCTCAATAGAATGGAGTAGCTGAAAGAAAACATAGACATCTTTTAGATGTAGCGCAGACTCTTATATTTTGCATGCACATACCTAAATCTTACTGGGGTGATACTATTCTTACAGCATGTTATCTTATAAATAGGACTTCATCAAGTATATTGGATGAAAAATTTTCTTTTCCATTCTCTATCCCTCTATGGATCCCTTCCCACTCCATGAGTGTTTTGATGCCCGTGTTTCATTCATCTCTTTGGACCTGGCAGAGACAAGTTGTCTCCTTGATCTGTTCATTGTATCTTTATGGGATATTCTCGTATTCAGAAAGGATACCAATGTTATAATCCTCTCTTTAGATAATACTTTGTCTCTGATGATGTCTCATTCTTTGAGATCACTCCATTTTTTTCCATCTCTTTCAAGTCGTCTAGTATTCCTCTACCATCTATTGCTCCTCCTAGTACTTTCATAGCTCCACCTTTTACTACTACTTCTCCATCTTTGCAGGTTTACAGTCATTGCAGGAAAAGAGCTCCTTCATCTTTACCACCACCGACTATGTCATCTCCAGTGCTGACCATCTTCCAGATTCAAATTTACCTATTGTATTATGAAAAGATAAACGATCTTATATTTTGCATCCAATATCTATCTTCATTACTTTTGATTATCTTCTACCTTCTTTTTGATCTTTTGTTGGATCTTTATCTTCCATATCTATTCTCAGGACCTATTAGGAGGCTTAGTCTGATCTCATATGGAGATAAGCCATGGATGAAGAGATGGTTGCTTTAGCCAATCATTAACTTGGAAGTTAGTAGCACCACCATCGGTGTTCATCTTGTTGCATGTTGATGGATCTTTACGGTCAAGTACCAACCTGATGGCATTGTAAAGTATTTTAAGGATCATTTTATTGCTAAAGGATACACCCAAATTTATGGTGTTGACTATTTTGAGATTTTTTTTCTAGTTGCTCATCTTAACTCAGGCCGAATTCTCTTCTCCATTGCATTAATCAGGATTGGAAACTACATCATATGGATGGAAGTAATGAATTTTTATATAGAGATTTATTTGAGGTTGTATATATGGAGCAACCTCTAGGTTATGTTGCTTAGGGGAAGAAAGTTTGTAAACTAAAAAAAGCTATCTATGGCCTCAAGCAGAGTCCAAGGGTCTGGTTTAACAAGTTTTGCCAAATAGTTGGCAAAATTAGACTTTCATTGCAGCAAGTCTGGTCACTCAATTTTTGTGAAGCAAATATCCCAGGGATTGGTTGTTCTTGCTGTGCATGTGAATGATATTCTTCTGATATATACTGATTATGATGACGTTATTCGGATCAAAGAACACTTAGAGAATTATTTTGTCATCAAAAATTTGGATCAATCTTGATATTTCCTGCGAATTGAAGTGGCATATAGGTCACAAGGACTGTTTCTTTCTCAAAGAAAATATGCCACTAATTTATTGATAGAGATAGGCTTACTTGGTTATAAATCAAGTTCTACTCCTATTGATTCTCGATTATCATTAGAGATTGATGATTCTAGAGATGATTTTGAGGATGTCACTTGGTATCATAGACTAGTGGGAAAGCTTATCTATTTGATAGTCACAAGACCTGACATTTTCTTCGTAGTAGGATAGTTAGTCAGTATATGTAGAAGCCTAAGGTATGTCATTGGGATGTTATGTTAAAAATCTTGTATTACATTGAAAGAGCCATAAGAAAAGGCCTTTTGTATAAATGAAATGGACATTTACAAATTGAAGTCTATGCTGATGCTGACTATGCTGGCTTGATGAGTGACAAGAGATGTACATCAAGTTTTTGCATCTTTGTTAGAGAAAATCTTATCACATGGAAAAGTAAAAAACAAACAGTGGTGACCTGTTCAAGTGCTGAGACTGAGTATAGAGCGATGGCTCACAGCTTGTAAGATAATGTGGATCAATTCTTTGTTAGGAGAACTTGGCGTATCTCGTTCGGAGCCTATGGTGATGCATTGTGACAATCAGTCTGCTATATATATCGCAAACAATTTTATCTTTCATGAGCATATTGAGGTTGACTATCACTTTGTTTGGGATGCTATTCTGTCAGGAAAGATTTTTACTCCCCACGGCATATCAGAGGATCAGTTGGTTGATATTCTTATCAAGGCTCTTGGGCCTACTCATTTTTCTTTGTTATGTATCAAGCTGAGAATGTTTGATATATATACTCCAGTTTAAGGGGGAGTGTTAGAATATTATCTTGAGTTGTCAAGATTAAAATATCATACCTATTATGATCGTAAAATATTATACCTATTTTGGTTGCATCACTATAGGGATTCTAGGTCAAACTTATCTTATTTATTTGATTATGATTATTAGATATAATTGTATAGCTACTATATTTATTTGGATACAATTGTAAAGCTATCATAATAGCCGTTTTACTTTTGTGTATTTATAGAGTTGTATTCATGAAGTTGATAATAAAAAATATAATATCATTCCTTTCTCTTCTTTCTATTCAATTGAGGCTACGGTGGATGAGGCTATGGTGGCATGGCTGGTGGTCATCATCCGGTGGTCAACAAGATAGTAAAATGGCGGCCAAGTGGTGTTCTAAAAACATAAAAATTAGGGCTGACATGGTTCCTTGGATTCAACAAAAATTTAGAGGAAGACGATGAAAAAGATAATGGTATAAAGGTGGCAGTCGGCAATCAACAATCAAAAGTAGAGGACCGGTGATATGTGTCGGTGGTAAAGATGGCCAGAAAAGATGAAGATGGCCGAGTTCTAGATCTAAAAATAGCTGAATTAAGCAGAGCATCCAAATTTTTGATCAAACCCGATGATTGTCTGGCCTTAATTCATGATTCCAAGCCCCAAAAAGATGGGAAGAAGGATTGATTAGTGAACCAGTTGCCCCTTACCTTTATTCCCCCCAATTGGGGGCCCCAAATTTTCGGCAACACAAGTAATGGGAGCATTGGCTATCCGAGAGGAGAAATGATTTCTGGTGGCTACTTCAAGGAAGTATCTTGACCTGGATCAAGGCAATATTACCATGTTGACCTGGATCAGTTCTGCCATTTCTTGAGCAGTGCTTTCGACAGTATCTTGTTTCGAGGTTATCCAAATGAAATATCCCGCAATTGTGGGCATAGGGGTGTTTGTCAGATAAACATATAGTGATTGTGATATCAAAATATCAGCCATCTATAAATCTAGATCTATAACAAGAGCTGATATCTTATATGCATTAAACAATACGAGGAATAATAGTCCTACATTGGATAGGTTTAGGGTTTTTATGGTGCTTATATGTACTCTTGAATTCATCCATGATATTTAGGATCTTAACAATGAAGATGCATCAAAATATCTCCACTTATATCTAAAGCTGAAGAGATGGTGGAGATTTTGATGTTTTGATAGGTCACAAGATTAGTAAGCTTTGATACCATATGAAGATCCTATTTGAAAATCCTGATGTTTAGGTTAATGCGCCCAAGAATATATAAGTACAAAAAAAATATCATTAATTTATCTGATATGGGGCTATTATTCCTCAATATTTGTAAATATTAAAACTATAATTCTAATTTTCTTTGATGGAATTTATATATATCAAATAAATAACTGTTGATGTATCTTTAGCAAATATGTGAACTGCATTTCTAATTTTCTCATGTGGACTCGTTAAAAAGGTTGGTAGTTCTCATGAATCAAATGATTAGAGGTTTGATTTTTTTTTTTTTTTTTTTTCCCAAAGATAATACTATAAACCCTTCTCTGGATGCTGGTTGTCCATCCCACAATGTGGGATGACATCAAGAAGGGAACCATACAATGGAAAAGGGGAAGAGTGGGTGTTGGTGAGGGAGGTATCTTTTCTCTCGTCTCAGGACTTGCTCTATAAAATAGAGTGCTTAACAATGTCCAATTAGTCAAAGGGTTTATAATAATCTTATTCTTTTCCTCCTTTTTCTTTAGATTTAAATCGGTAAAGCACATTGTTATTTTTTTAAATCATGAAACTTGGCAATGGAAGGATTCAAACTCAGATTTTTTTATGTAATCATGAAAAGGCTTCGTCACTTTTGATTAGTGACACTCTTTTTTTCTCATTTGTATTGAGTAGGAGCTTTGAGAGGGAAGGAGCATCCACACCTTAATAAGTGGAGATGGTATCCTCACCCCATGATGTAACTTTTAATTGGATCGATCAACTACAAACAGATGGATCACTCAATTCACGAAGAAACACGTACGAAAGTATGTATCTTACATTTTTTTCAATTTTGTTCATCTTCCTGTTGCTCCATGTTGCAATGGATCTTATCCAACCAATAACCACTCCATCCTCTGAGAGCAATGATGAATTGCAATGGGTGGACGAAGACCCCACGTAATTAGCATCGAAAACAATTCCAAGTTAACTGCAAGGTGGCACGTTGGCACTCGGCCTCCCTTGGCTATGAAATTTTTTTTCATTATTTTAACTCCAATCATTGCTTTCCACTGTTCTACCAATCCTCTTGAGGTCAGCTCGTACGTCCCTTCGATATATCTTTCCTCCGTGTCGTTGTATCGTTGGGTTGTGCCCTTGGGAGAATCCCCAGCTTTGGCGCGTGTAGGGACACGCGCCGGGCCCCAACCGCCCAAGGCGCAAAAGCGCCCTCCAATCCCGAGCGGAGAGCGGGGCGGTGAAAACCATGGCCGATCCGGTGACGTCGCCAGCCTCGTGCCGTTTTCAATTAGTTAGGGCCCATACCAAGCAAGCAAGCAACATAGAAGACGCCACGAAGCTTACCTCTAGGTATAGGAAACTGTTGTCTTTTAAGAATACTTAAAGTATATACTTGTAAGTATCCATCAGGTTCACTCCGTGGAAGAGACGGTTGGTGGTTCGCCGCGCCCCACGCTGCTGCCTATATTTCCTAGGATCCATGCCTGTACCAACCGCTGCACCGGAATCAGATGTTTAATTGTTTAGTTCTCAGCTGCTAGAATATGTTTGTTTGTGGTTGATTGTTATGGAGATTTGAGCTGGAGTGCGGCCGGGTATTATTGGAGCATGGGATTTAATAAATAGGGGAGAGGTGTGAGGTGTCTCAAGCTACTTGTATAATAAGGCATGCATCACGTACGCATGCACGTGTTACGCTAAACTAGATGTCTAAAGGTAAGTGACAGGTGGACCTATGTTATTGATTGGTGCTTGCTACATCCACGCGGCTCTGTAAAAGGAAAATAATAATAATAATAATAACCCGAATGGGTTGAAGTCGAGGAGTTAGCATCGTGGCTGAGCAATGGGGAACCGTTGAGAGTGCTGGGCTCCTGCCTGTAGCTGGACGTGGAGCGAAGGAGACGAGGGCGCGTCCTTTGGTGGATCGAAGGGACTTGGCTTTTCTTGTTTGGCCGGAGACGAGCGAGTTCCTTTTTCTTTACCGTACAAGACGGGGGTGTTCCTCTCTTCTTTTCTTTTCTTTTTTTCCTTTTTTTTTTTTTTTTTTTGTGTAAACGACGAGGGAGTTGGTTAGCTACTCGGCAACCGACTGGAACCTATTCAATCGAGAAACTAGCTTTCAGACCAACAAGATTGGTGGCTCAGACGAGCAGCAGTGCTCTACAGGAAGAAAAGGCCTTTCGTGATTTTAACTTGCCGTTGCTTCCCAAAAATCTTTAACAACAAAATATCACGATGCTTAGCCTGTAAATCGTTGACCACTGCCAGACACAGAAATTTAATTAAGAAACACATTTTTACGTCATCTATTGAGAAATCTTTGATGCTTTTTTCATAAGTATTGGAAGCTTTTTTGAGCATCATCTTATAATTTTTGCTCTTGCAGTCTGTTTAAAGCTCTCCTCTCAGGGTTGTTTCACAGGTTCTTCATCCCTGCCGACCAACTCTATTTCTCAAAGTCCTCTGAGTATGGTATTTCATACCAGCTTGAATCGACTGGAACATTCTGTACTATACCGTACCGGTAGGAAATCGAAATGGTTCAGTCCGATTTTTCGAAAAATAGCTTGAATCGGATCGAACTGATTGATACGATATGGTACAAATCGGTATCGGATGGTTTGATTCGGTATGGAGTGGTATGGTATCGGTACGAGACAGTATGGTATAATATAGGATGATTTTTTTTTTCTAATTATTAGATGGGATTTTTTTAAATTTTTTTATTAGTGGTATAGGATGGTATGGTATGGTATTGTACTGGTTGGCTATCGGCATGGGTTCTGATATTGAGTTCATAGATCTTGCCTCCGAGTCTCTCTTTCTCAAAGTAATTTTCGTGACTTACTCTTCATCTCCTCCCACCCTTTCTTCGCTAAGGTGGGGCCATTAATTCGAGCATCGGATTTCAATATTCTAAGCAAGGCATATTCTAGTTTTCTATTCCTTGTTCTTATGCTTTTTGTTCTTTCCTAACTATGAATTTGTTTTGGTCATCTTGTTCCGGTGTCTTTTATTTCAGGTGCAATCTTGGATCTATCTCTAACAATTTAGGGTTTATGATTTATTGTCGGCTCCAATTTGTATGACATGGTGTTGGTGTCAATCAAGTATTTTTCTAGTTTGTCGTTCCTTTCCTCATTCTGTTCTTGCCGACAATTTCTTTGGTCTTCTTGCTTGGATATTGGTATTTTTCGTGTGATCTTGCAATTGGCTTATTAAAATTACCTTTACCTTGCAATTGGTTTGAGATATTCCTCCCTTGAAATCTTCCTTTCCTTGTGACCATACCTTGCACTAGAGCAAACGATGGTCAAATTTGTAAGTGTATAGTCTGGCCACAAATTTGTTAAAATATGGTGAAAATTTAGCCAGTTCGTGGTGTTTCATTCATTTGGGGGCTGCTCTACTATTAATTGCTCATGATGTACTTTACCAAAAAAAAGAACTGCTCATGGTATAAAAAAGAAAGAAAATGTGTATTGGGAGTTGTTGGGGATAAATCCCGCTCCTGCCGAAGTCCCGGCCCAACGCTCAGCCCAATGTAACCAGTAGCTGCTGAAGAGCTTCAGCGCCAGGCGCCAGGCCGAGCCCCTAAGACGGCCGAACTGCTTAGAGGCCGAACTCCCCTGCACCAAGGTCTCGGCCGAACTGCTTAGAGGCCGAACCCCCCTGCACCAAGGTCCGGGCCGAACTGCCTAGAGGGCGAACTCCCACCGCCAGCCGAACTTCCTGACGGCCGAGCTCCTTGGACTCCAAGCGGCTGGACTTCTTCAGGAGACGGACTCCTCCCAGACGCCCGTTCGGCCATCCGAGCTCCTCCCGGGTTTTCCCTTCAGCCGAACTCTCCTACGAGCCCGAACTCCTTCGGACCCCACGGCCGAACTCCTTCGGACCGACCCCAGGCGAGCCCGTGCAGCCGAACTCCTTCGGACTTCCCACGGCCGAACTCCTTCGGACCGACCCCAGGCGAGCCCGTGCGGCCGAACTCCTTCGGACCGAACTCCTCAGCGAGCCCTGACCGAACCAACTAGCAGCCGAAGTCCTTCAACTGGCCAGCCGAGCTTCTTCGGGCCTCTCAGCGGCCGAACTCTACAGACGGCCGACCCTTCAGCCAGACGAACTCCCCCAGCTTCCCCTTCGGCCGACCGAACTCTGTTACAAGTCCGAACTCCATTGGACGAACTGTCGCCTGCAGCAAGACCGGACGACGCCTTCCTCTCCGTACCGGACTCCATGCGGCCCACGGCTCGCCGGTATGGCTCCCACGATCCTACCGGACGACGCCTTCCTCTCCGTACCGGACTCCATGCGGCCCACGGCTCGCCGGTATGGCTCCCACGATCTACCGGACGACGCCTTCCTCTCCGTACCGGACTCCATGCGGCCCACGACTCGCCGGTATGGCTCCCACGATCTACCAGACGACGCCTTCCTCTCCGTACCAACTCCATGCTGCTCCGACGACTCTCTGCCAGACGGCACAGCCGTCACCATCAACTAAGCTCCGCTATAAAAGGACCCCTCCCGACATACTAAGGCTAAGCTCTCTGAACTCTCGACTCTCTAAGCTCCCCTCCACATCTCTAAGCTCCGGAACTCTTTCCGAGCACTCCATTACTGTTGGCCGGAAACTAACTTGACCGTCGGAGGGTCCTGCCGGAGCCACCACCCCACCGGTTCCGGACGGGACTTCGTTTTGCAGGTCCCCGGCGGCTTCCAGCGGCCTCGATATGGGCGACCTCCGGCGGCGACGGATTTCTGCACCAACAGATTGGCGCCGTCTGTGGGAACCGAAGGGACTGAACCTTCGAGGTTCCCTTGTTCTTAAAGGAGTGCTCGGCGACGATTTCCCTCCCCTGCTCCGGATCTCTCTCCTCCCTCTTCAGTAATTCCTTTTCTGAAAGAAAAATGCCCCCCAGAAGAACCTTCGACCCGGAGGTCGGCAGGCCTCCGCGGCCCGATCCCCTCCGAGTCCGTCTGTCCCTGCTCCGGCCCCGGTGACTCAGCCCCCGTCTATATAAGCCGCAGGTGGATACGGAGCAGTTCAACCAGCTCATCCAGCACGTTCGCGGTCTCACGGAGGCGGTGCAGGCGGTGCTGCACCAACAAGTCCCAGTGCCAGCCCGACCGGCGCGGGACTCCCCGAAGTCGGATGATCCAGTCCAAGAGCGACCGGCCTTGGGCAGCCCGACCTCCGATACCCGGATTGGGGAGGCGGAGGAGGGAGAGCCCTCGTTCGGATCATGGATCGACCAAGGGTGAAGCCTCGCGCCCATCTCACCAGAAAGCCTTGGAGATCAGAGACCGTGAGGACCTGCTGGGCCAAAGGCTCTTGGAAATGAACCGGCAAATTGAAGAACTTCGTCCCCCCTCGCGTGGTGATGACGTTTGTGCAGACCCTCCTTTCTCGCAGAAAATCATGCAAGAACCTGTTCCACCGACCTTCGAGCTCCCTCGAACTGGAAAGCTACGATGGAACTTCTGATCCGGTTGATCACCTGGGGGCCTTCCGGGCCATGATGCTGCTTCACGGCGCTTCAGATGCCGTGCTGTGCCGAGCCTTCCCGTCTACCTTAAAGGGAGCAGCGAGGAACTGGTACTCGGCGTTGAAGCCCAACACGATCTTCTCTTTCGACCAGATGAGCAGTCGGTTCGCGGCCCACTTCATCAGCAGCCGACGACCGAGCCGAGGTTCAGATTCCCTGATGAGCGTCAAGCAGAAGCAAGGGGAATCCATCCGGGCTTACGTCATTCGATTCAACGCCGCGGCATTGGAAGTCCGGGACCTGGACCAGTCTGTCGCGATGGCCGCACTTAAGGGCGGCCTTCAGAAAAATAACTTGCTGTTCTCTCTGGAAAAAAGGTATCCCAGGGACTTCGCCGACCTGCTGGCTCGAGCCGAGAGATATGCCCGTGCGGAGGAAGCCTTCAAATTGAAAGATGAGGAGCTCGTCAGAACGGGTCGGCTGGGTAAATTCCTCCGGTACCGGCCTGAAGCAGAAAAAGATCGGCTAAGGGCGCTGCCGTAGCCAGACTACAAGAAGGTCGGCCACCTTACGGCGTCATTCACATGGCCCCTGGAAAGATCTCGGTGCGTCAGCGATTCGCCATCTCCCAGCAACAAGAGCTTGCACCAAATTGAGGAGTTCAGCATGAGGAGGTCGTCCACCCCGGAACTTATTGCCAAAGAAATGCGGAGGAATCAGCCTTAGGGAGGAGCCCAATCGCCCCTAAGAGAGAAACGGAGAGCAGAAGTTCCCCCGCTGAAGCGGAATGAAGTTCGGCGCGAGGAAGGCCGAACCCACCTATGAGCCCGTCAGCGAGGAAGCTCCGACAAAGAAGTATGAAGTCCTCCCGCGGAAGCTTCCGCGGGAAAGTGGAACGAAGTTCGGCGCAAGTAAGGCCGAACTCACGCTCCAGTATGTCCCCCAAAGGAACCGCCTACAAAGTGTTCACTGGAGGCGGAATGAAGTTCGGGCGAGAAAAGCCGGGCTCACCCCAAAGCTCGGCATCAAGGTAAAATGAAGCTCGGTGGAAAGCCGAACTCCTCAACTCAACCTCCAAAATAAAGTTCGGCGCCGGCAAGGACGGAACGAAGCCCCCCTCCCAGAAGGTTCCGCAACTACGACCCGCTCCTCTAACTCGAATTCTCGGCAAAGTTAAGAGCCAACCGCCAAGACCTGAAGGACTACGGCCTCTCCAAACATGCGCGATCAAGGAAAAGATCGGCTATAGGCACTGCCGTAACCGGAAAGGACAAGAAGGTTGGCCGTCCCGCGGCGTCATCAACGCCACCCCGGGGAGGAGCTAGGAGCTAGCTACATCGGTGATTGTCATCCCCAGCGACAAAGTCAAGAGAAGCATGGTCCAAATTATGAAGGCCGGCAGGAGATAGAGGAGGTCGTCTGGACGGGACCTGCTGCTCGAGGAACAACACCCCGTCGACCCCTCAAACGAGAGCGCGCCGTCCACGATTTCCCTTCGGTAAAATTCTCCCCTCTGCAAATATTATTTCTGGATGCGAAATCTATGCGATGACAGGAAAGAAGCAGTCAGCCGCGTTAGGAACAGGAGGAGAACCTCGTCCTAGCGTGAGCAAAGTCGAAGGCCCCGTCCACAAAGGACGGGATGGGGGGAGAAGCGAGGACGACGGTCCTCATGTGCCCCCACAGCCGGCTAGGAACAGGAGGAGAACCTCGTCCTAGCGTGAGCAAAGTCGAAGGCCCCGTCCACAAAGGACGGGATGGGGGGAGAAGCGAGGACGACGGTCCTCATGTGCCCCCACAGCCGGCTAGGAACAGGAGGAGAACCTCGTCCTAGCGTGAGCAAAGTCGAAGGCCCCGTCCACAAAGGACGGGATGGGGGGAGAAGCGAGGACGACGGTCCTCATGTGCCCCCACAGCCGGCTAGGAACAGGAGGAGAACCTCGTCCTAGCGTGAGCAAAGTCGAAGACCCCGTTCACGAAGGACGGGATGGGGGGAGAAGCTCGGACGACGGTCCGGATGTGCCCCCACAGCCCGTTAGGAACAAGAGGAGAACCTCGTCCTAACGTGAGCAAGGTTCAAGGCCTAGCCACAGAGTCTACGGCAAGCTTCACTACAGAAGACGAGGTCTCCTTCGGACCTCAGCTTCAACTTCGGTGTCAGCATCAGCGGGAGACGGGATCTCCCCCAAGCGATCATAACCTTGACTGCAAAAGAGGAGGTCTCCCCCGAATCGACTTCGGTTGATGAAGGCGATGTCAACTCCGACCCTGACCACGGGGGGCGACATTGACTCCGGCCTCAACGTCGACTTCACCAATTTTGGCTGGAAACGAGTCCCACTTCAACTCCAAACATCGACTGAAGATGAGGTCTCCCCCAAGCCTCAGCCTCAACTTCAGCGTCAATCTTGGCTGGAGATGAGACCTCCCCGAGCTTCAGCTGCAACCAATGCGGAGCCTGGAAGAAGACTTCGGCAGTCGCCTGTTTTGGTACTCCCTTCCTTCAATTTTTGAACTCGGGAGTGGGGGGGCTACTGTTGGGGATAAATCCCGCTCCTGCCGAAGCCCGGCCCAACGCTCAGCCCAATGTAACCAGTAGCTGCTGAAGAGCTTCAGCGCCAGGCGCCAGGCCGAGCCCCTAAGACGGCCGAACTGCTTAGAGGCCGAACTCCCCTGCACCAAGGTCTCGGCCGAACTGCTTAGAGGCCGAACCCCCCTGCACCAAGGTCCGGGCCGAACTGCCTAGAGGGCGAACTCCCACCGCCAGCCGAACTTCCTGACGGCCGAGCTCCTTGGACTCCAAGCGGCTGGACTTCTTCAGGAGACGGACTCCTCCCAGACGCCCGTTCGGCCATCCGAGCTCCTCCCGGGTTTTCCCTTCAGCCGAACTCTCCTACGAGCCCGAACTCCATTCGGACCCCACGGCCGAACTCCTTCGGACCGACCCCAGGCGAGCCCATGCAGCCGAACTCCTTCGGACCGATTCCCACGGCCGAACTCCTTCGGACCGACCCCAGGCGAGCCCATGCAGCCGAACTCCTTCGGACCGAACTCCTCAGCGAGCCCTGGCCGAACCAACTAGCAACCGAAGTCCTTCAATTGGCCAGCCGAGCTTCTTCGGGCCTCTCAGCGGCCGAACTCTACAGATGGCCGACCCTTCAGCCAGACGAACTCCCCCAGCTTCCCCTTCGGCCGAACTCTGTTACAAGTCCGAACTCCGTTGGATGAACCGTCGCCTGCAGCAAGACCGGACGGCGCCTTCCTTTCCGTACCGGACTCCATGCGGCCGACTACTCGCCGGTATGGCTCCCACGACCTACCGGACGACGCCTTCCTCTCCGTACCGGACTCCATGCGGCCCACGGCTCGCCGGTATGGCTCCCACGATCTACCGGACGACGCCTTCCTCTCCGTACCGGACTCCATGCGGCCCACGGCTCGCCGGTATGGCTCCCACGATCTACCGGACGACGCCTTCCTCTCCGTACCAAACTCCATGCTGCTCGACGACTCTCTGCCAGACGGCACAGCCGTCACCATCAACTAAGCTCCGCTATAAAAGGACCCCTCCCGACATACTAAGGCTAAGCTCTCTGAACTCTCGACTCTCTAAGCTCCCCTCCATATCTCTAAGCTCCGGAACTCTTTCCGAGCACTCCATTACTGTTGGCCGGAAACTAACTTGACCGTCGGAGGGTCCTGCCGGAGCCACCACCCCACCGATTCCGGACGGGACTTCGTCTTGCAGGTCCCCGGCGGCTTCCAGCGGCCTCGATAAGGGCGACCTCCGGCGGCGACGGATTTCTGCACCAACAGGAGTAGAATTCAAATCAACCGAAGCTTGGAGAAAGGTTGAAGGCGCATTTGCATGTGAAATGCAATAAAAAACTTCAAGCAATAAAATCAAAAACAAGACTGAGCATGTGGATTCTGAATGCAATATTAAATATTTGATTTTTTTTTTCAATTTATATGATAAGTTGTAATTTCAGTTAAAATTCTCATACAATAAACAAAAGTTGGATAAATATAAGTAAAGATTATTTGGATGACATTTATAATTTTATTAAATTTGCTATTGAGAAGTCATCTATAAATGGCATGATTCTATATTCATATCGAAGATATAAAAATTGGGCTTCTCTTGCTCTGAAAATTGTTGAGGAATATTTAGTATGAAATAATTCTATAAAAGGTTGTATTGCGTGAGTATTTTATGAAAGGTCTATATTGTTGTCTCTATATAATCAAACCTCCCATATAAAATACATATGGTTTTGGATCTGCTAATGGAAAAATAAATCTTATAGGAGAAGATGATATAAGAGGTTTACTCAGAAATACCCTTGGACTTATGTTAGAAATTTAAGAGACTCCAGTAAAGGACAAGAAGTGGTTGAGATGTTTTACAATTCTACATTTACTAATCCTTTGTATGCTGAGGAACTAATATATTCATCTAATGATAGATAGCTCAGTATTGCAACATGATGAAAGATTATGGTCAAGAATTATAGTTTAGTTTCAAGGGGTTTTCTAAAATATCTTGTGCAGTTATTCGATATAAAATATTTGAATAACTAGTTTGGCAAATATTTTACTATGTTGCTCTAATTATTAAAGAAAGCATTTTCGAAAGGCTTTACTTTGCAATGATTGTCCTAGCAAAATAATTGGATTTTAGATACAAAAAGATATACAGTTATCCTAATGATTGCATATTATACTATGGTGAAAAAGTTAACTAAGAGTCATGTTATATATATAGATTTTTGTGATAGATAACATATAAAGAAGATGAGAGTGCTCTATTAGATGAAGTGGATGATACATGAAGCAAGAAAAAATTAGTCAAAATATTATGCTATTTTCTTCTAATATCGAGATTATAAAGAATCTATATCTCATCAAAGATGGTTTTGTTGATGAGATGGTATAATGAATGTCATACAAAGGATTGAATGTTAAGAAACCCAACAGATAATATAGTATAAAAGCATTTGATGGTAGATATCCTAATTTTGCTTTTAATCCTTGTAGTGTTAGGCTGAATTTAGTTAGTGATGGGTTCAATCCATTCTAGATAATAAGTTCAA
This sequence comes from Cocos nucifera, assembly GCA_006176705.1. NCBI lineage: Eukaryota > Viridiplantae > Streptophyta > Magnoliopsida > Arecales > Arecaceae > Cocos > Cocos nucifera. Next base: position 17,545 of record QRFJ01000417.1, read on the forward strand.
CTTGCAACACTGGATCAGTCGTGTTAATTCCATATAATTTGTTACCATAGATGTATATAAAATAATCATTAGTTATTCTATCAATAGTTTTTCCTAATGGTAAGGGTCCAAAAGATAACATTAATATTTATTTATAATCTTTAATAGAGGAAGTGAAATAGTTATGGAAGGATACTAATGTATTTGATCTTCCACCAATTAAACATCCAAAGCTTTTTTTCGACTATCAATGATTTTTCTACATATCACAATTTATTTGACTAGAGCACCAAGTAGCATGTAGCATATCCTTCTTGTGAGGATTCAACCTATTTGAATTAGTTAAAATATGGAAAGAAATTTTATTGTATAGGCCATCATCGATGGTTGGAAGAAAACCATGTATTTTGGTTATAAAAAAAATTTAATATTAATATAGAGTTGCAATCTATTCGTATTTTGCCATCTAGATTGATGTTCTTAGACAAATGCATGACATCAATTGTAGTTATTGCAAGCCTTCTACACCTTCAAAGAAAAAGGGAAGAGTGGAGGTTAGTAGCTCAATGAATGAAGGGTTAATAAAGGAGGTTAATATCAACAATCTAGATGCACGGGTTCTTGATGAGGATACAGATAATTAACTTCTTCAAGGATGATGATAATTTAGGTAGATATGAGAATGATGATAGCACCAACATATAGTACCTTTAAGTAGTTGTGGAAAAATTGAACAATTTCTTTAGTTTTCCTTTTAGAGATATAATCTTCTCTAGCATAATTTTGATATGATGCATATAGAAAGGAATTTATATGATATGTGATTAAAATATTTTTAAATCTTGATTGAAAGATCAAAAATAATTTGAAGGTACATCTTGATTTAAAAGGTAAGTATGAAACATGAGCTTTATCTCAAAATACTTCCTAACAATAAAACTTATCTACCTTCTAGATGTTGCATAATGTTTGTTCAAGAGAAAGATTGTACTTGATAATTCAAATAAAATATCAAAATGTCTTGAATATTTTATGTGATATAAATCTCAAAGACTAGATGCTTCCAAATCTTATAAGTCATAATAGTCATATTTTGACATAAGATATCTTTTTGCTAGCTTTAAGATCATCTATGTCGAAACAAGTTATTGTAGTTGTTTCTTAACTATCATCCTTTTTAAGGTATTATGCTCTAAAGCCCTTGATCCTTAGGAGCTTGATGAAATAGAGTCTTGTATTGTATTAACACTTCGTTAAATAGAGAAGATTTATCCTTCTAAATTTTTCATTATGATCTAGTCTTTCAGTTTATTTCAAAGACAACTTGGTGAATTAATACTCTATAGATGGATTTATTCTATTGAAAGATAAGATATTATAAACTCTATAATTATAATTTAGAAATTCTTGGTTTCTACCAAACATATTGATATTGATGTTTCAAAAGAAATTGGTTTTTGAAAATATATTATTTGGTTAATGGATTATGTATGCAATATACCCCATCTTAGAGGTTTGATTATGAAAGAATATATTGCAGAAGATTAATCTAATATTTTATTCAAGGTATCTTGAAGGTGTAGAGAGAATGTTCAATCAACTACAAAAGAACTATGACAATATAGATGATATAGAAACTTATAAGTTCTCATATGATGGAATGGTTTTGCAGAATGTTGAAGGTATTATTCTTGATCAAAAAATTATTGCAAAAGCACATCATTATATGCTATTTTGTAGTGATAAAATATCTACATATCATAGGTCAATATGGTAATTATATGATTAAATTTAACATAATATTATGTGTAATCTTAGATGCATTTAAGTTGATTATATTTATATAGAGAATTTTTGATTGCTCAGTAATGAGTTAATGATAATAGTCATGCTAACCCAAGAATTTGGGCAAAGATAATTAGTCAAATTATCTTTTGACTACCTTTTCATACAGATTAGACATATGATATTAAAGTATATGTTAATCTTGGTAAAGATTAGCAATGATTAATTTATAGTTAGTTATATCTTATTCTTTATATTGCAATTATTGTGGTCAAGGGGTTATATGGCTCAGCTGGTTGGGTTTGTCTCTGCATTCGCATACGTAAGGTATTGTTCGCTTCGATCTCTGGTATTTATGGTACAGGATCTCATAATTTTATTTTTTAAAAGATGTCTCATGTGGGAGAAAAGGTTCCAATCCATATAAGCTATATTTTCTCTTGACTGACAACTGATGTGGGACTAAAGATATCGTCCCTCCATAATATTAGCTCTCCTTTTTGGTGCACCAATTTGTTGTTGCTAAACTCTGGCGAAGTCCTCAGCCAGATGCCAAGTAAGTGTGCCTTCCTTTTATGTGCAGAATGAACCTACAAAATTGAGTCCTTTTATCAAAAATTATCTCATGAAGGATCCTTCGATGCTTAAGTCAGTCAGAGTTAAGAAAATAGTAAAAAAAAATATAGGAGCGAGAGCTTAATAAACTAAAAAAAATGCACACATACTTCCTCTTGACACACTAATTTGTTGCTATGAACTCCGATGAAGTCCTCGTCTAGATGTCGAGTAAGTGCACCTTGCTTTTGGGTGCAGAATAAACCTGCAAAATCAAGTCTTCTTACCAAAAATTATCTAGTGAGGGACCCTCCGATGCTTAAGTTAGCCAGAGTTAAAAAAATAGTAAAAAGAAGCTGCATGAGTGAGAGCTTAATAAGCTAAAAAAACATACACATACTCCCTTTTAATTGAGGGGCTAATATTGTGGGGAATAGCATCTTTATAATTTCCACATTGGTTATGAGTCAAGAAAGAGTATAGCTTATATGGATAAAAACCTTCTTTTCTATGTGAGGCGTCTTTTAAAAGGCAAAATCATGAAGCCCCATATCATAAGTGCTAGAGGCCAAAGCAAATAATACCTTATATATGTGGGCACAAAGGCAAACCTAGCCATTCGACCCCTTGACCATAACATTGGCACCATCTGTGAGTAGCCTCTTGCCCATGCACATATTGGTTATGGGGGGATGGTATCTTTAATCTCACATCGATGGCGAGTCGAGAGAGAGTATGGCTTATATGTATTAGAACCTTTTCTCCCACGTGAGATATTTTTTAAAGGACAAAACTATGAGGATCTATGCCATAAATGCTAGAGGCCAAAGCGGACAATACTTCATGTATGTGGATGCAGAAGCAAATCCAGCCATCCGACCCTTGAACCATAATATTTGGTGGTGCTGGTGGATGTATTCTGGGCTCTTGTTTTCGCCATGGTTCTACTTTTAAAGGGATATATGTAATCCCTTTCCTGGTGCACTAATTTGTTATTGCTAAACTCTGGCAAAGTCTTCGGTTAGATGCCAAGCAAGTGCACTTTGCTTTTGGGTATGGAACGAACTTGCAAAATTAAGTCCTCTTCTTAAAAATTATTTGACAGAAGATCCTCCGATGCTTAAGTCAGTTAAAGTTAAGAGAACAATTGAAAGAAACCATAAGAGTGAGAGCTTAATAAACTAAAAAAAAGCTTACCCTTGGTCCCCCTCTTACCTCCCTTTATATAAGGGTGGAATATGTCATTTCTTTGTAACTTCCATCCCCCTGAATACAGTGGGAGTTACTAAATTTATCATAGGTTTAGTGCGCAATTACTTTGGCGCACAATTCTTTAGTTATGAACAATTAATTTTTGCACGTCATAATCATTATAACCGTTGTAGTGATCGGTGAACTTCCAAGACATCGGTTATTGAGATACTCAATCATCATCCAAGCAGGATAATCGGTTCAACATCGATACCATTGTTAATTAATGACTATATTTTTTGGTAAGTTGTTAATAGGGGTAAAAGTGGTATGGATAATATTCGTCCAGATCCATTTTCATATCCAAATCAATCCGAATATAGATAAATATTCGTATCCGTATCTTCATCCATCAAAGAAAAAAGGATATGGATATGGATAAATAACTATCCAATTTATATCTGAATATCTGAATCTAACTATAATTTTATATAGCACTTATTAATTTTTAAGAAAAATATACAACCATATAAACATACTATAAACTTGATTTATCATTTATTTAGTAATATATTTGATTCTATAGGTATAAAATTTAATTTGCCAACTTATATCCATAATTATATTCATACTTTCAGTATTTGAATGATATCTGTATCCATTTAAAATAAATATAGATATGAATTTTTGCATCTAAATAATATCCATATGCATTTTTGTATTCGTCAGATAAAATAAATATGAATATGGATATGCTGGTATTCAATCCGTATCTGATCTGATTTTAGCCATAGTTGTTAAACATCATGAGTCTGAGTAGTAATGATAATATAGAAGATTGTTGAGACTTATCCGAATCTTAAGTTGGAACTTAGCCGAGGTCATATATCCAAGTAACTATCCTAACACCAATAATGATAAAAAGCTACTCTTAAGATAAATTAATAGCTATTAGTCAAGGTTTGAATAATATTGTTAACTGATTTGATGGTTTCATCATCAATAATTTTGGATTTTACACCAAGACACATAGCCGTTTGGATGGGGTATGTCAAACTATGGGATAATCTAATCATTTATGAAAATAATTTATTTAAAAAATGATTGTAAAGAAAAATAATTTTTATTAGTTTGGTTAGTAGAAAAATTATTTTATAAAATGACACTGAAAAAAGATTACTATGTTTGATTAGAGGCAATCCTATATGAAAATATGATAAAATTTATAAATATGCTCTTCAATGTAAAATAATTTTTTAATACTAGAATAGCATTACCATCTTCAATTAGTTTTTATATGATGGATATAATCACATAACCTTTTGTATAATGTCATCTCCATCTTGATTTTTTTGTAAAAAAAATTTATTAAATAAATTTAATAAGATATTAGAACAAATTCAATGAGTACATATACAGCTTTATTAGAAATATTTTTGTCAAGTATGGATTACTACCATTAGAAAAATTTTCAAATACTAACCCCCCCATGGTATTTATTTTACCTTCTTTCTCCAAAAAATAAGTATAGGTCTATCAATTTTTTTACCATCTCTCTCTCTTTCATTTTTCATATTATTGTGGATTGCCTATTCCTCGTCCTTGGCCACTATGTCATCGCATCCAACCGACCTATAAAAAATATGAAGATTGTTCGATACGAACTATGAAGATACCAATGATTCCTTAGATCATCCCTAGTTAGTCTCATCTTTGGATGACCTACTATAGGTCGTACAAAGCTGACCAATCTCTGAGAACCTGAAATTAAACATCATCTCCAATTATACTCTTAGTTATCGTCGATGTATTATAGCTCGTTTTATAGTGAGCAATTTTCAGAATAATGATCTATTATAGATCATATTATGATGACCAACTATAGCTCATCCCAGGATGAGCTATCTTCACTTACTCGGAATGGTCTTCTCTCCAAATCAAGAAGGTTCAGGTAAGGAAGGAGTCCTCCATGGTTCCATTTTTTGAAAAAGAAAATACTTCTTTCGAATCAATCCATGTGACAAATTTAGAAGGTGATCAGAGTTCGAGATGAATACAACTCTACTTCTTCATTTATAAATAAAAAGACTCCAAGATCCTTCAGGTATGCATTCAATTCGATGTTTTTTTCTCTCGTTGTTCTTTATTTTCTAACTTAAGCGTCAAAGGATCTTTATCGAAGAATGCTCCAATCAGGACTTTTTAGTAGGTGATTAGGCAAAGCTCCAGCGGTGGATTCACCTTGGCCACATCAACCTTGGCAGCTGACCTTAGGTGGAAAGATCAGGAGCAACATTTGGTGCTAGAGGAAGGGCCTCCATTTAATTTCTAGGTCTGATTTAGGATGAGAAAGTTCTCCATTAGAAAATCATGAGAACTCGAAGAGGTATATATGTCAAATGCATCACGTCATTATAGTGGAAGGCGGACGAATAATGTTCAGCCGACCAATGCACCACCACCACTGTCGATTCAAGAGAATCCCCCACCTGCAGTACTGGCAATTTTTCAAGATCAATACAATAGCCTCATCCAACAAGTACCAGCACTTTCTACCGCATTAAGAGGAATACAATAGAATAGTGAACCTTGTCTTGCTGCAAAAAACCCTAAACCGATCAGGAGAAGGTTGGCAATCCGATCTATGTGGAGTTCGAAAGCAGAAACCAATCACCATAGTCAGCTTGCCAGCCCGCATCACCGCAAGCTTAGGTGGTCACCTACTCCAATCTTTAAAAGAGATTCCACTCCATGCAATATTTCTTCTTGGCGCTGCCCAAACCAGGAGGACGATCTAGAAAAGCAGCAATGGATCGATGCACTACAAGCACCAAAGCAATCGAACAATGATTTGGGATTTTTTGTTGATCCACTATTCACATAGAGGATCATGAGTGAGCCTCTACCACCCTAAGTCAAGATACCTTAGATGGAACCATATGATGGAACTGCTGATCTACTTGATCATCTAGATAACTTTTGGATCCTCATGCTTTTGCAAGGAGCAATTAATGCAACTCTGCTAAGCTTTCCCTTCAACTTTGAGGAAAGCGGTGCATCATTGGTGTTCCAATTTGCAATCAAACTCCATGGACTCCTATCAGTTGAGTCGATTATTCACTGCTCATTTTGTCGGTAGTCATTGACAATGCTCAATTCAGACTTCCTCATAAGTATCAAGCAAAAAGAGAATAAGCCTCTTCAGGATTACATTAACTGCTTTAACACTACTATATTGAAAGTACAGAACTTAGATCGGTCCATAGCAATGATAGTGTTCAAAACTGAACTTCTTCAGAACGATCTTCTTTTCCTCCTTAATTTGAACCATCTGAGTACTTCACTAAAATGTTAGAGCGGGTAGAAAGATATGCACAAGCTGAGGAAGCCTGGGACCAGCAAGGAGAAAACCTCGTAGTGGACCATACTATTAAAAAATGTATCCTAAAGCCAATCATCTAAGTCGTAGATGATTGAAATTAGTATATGAATTATTAAATAATAATAGTCATTTAGCTTATTCAGCATAAAAGTTCTATCTTTTTTAAATAACTCTTAAGTTATGATGAAGTCCTTAGAACCATACTTAATCGATAAAAAAGAATTTATCGGATAGTTCTTAAATTATTCATGATCAAATGATAAGTTATTAATAAAGATGATAACTTATCGAGTGTAGGTCGCTATATATCATATGCATTAGTTGTCCTTATAACCAAGTAGTGTGGAGACACTAGTATAGCATACAGGTGAGACGTAGGAGTATGTCTATATTGAACGTGATCAATGTAGTACTCTACTGTTAAGAGCAGCTAGTAAAGACCAATGGATATAAGTATCCCTTCGATCTGAGATCACCACGATGATTTGCAAGCAACTCACTATACTTTGGTGCCAAACTACTTATATTTCTAATACAGCAACGAAAGATTTTTGAGTATAGTCAAGTACGTATAGAGTCGGTGTGTGAGTCAAGATAGGATTGATCAATTTTTGATTAACTTCAAGAAGCGAATATCTCATTGTATTTCAATTTGCAAAACCTAGGCTCGAATAATCCTTATGAGGAGTCACGAAATTTACAAACTTTAAAGCACAATATGGATGACTTATATTAGTATTAATAGCTAACTCGAAGTTATCTTGAGCATTATTGATCAAAGAAATGAATTATATGGTAACCATAGGCCAGGGTTCTAAGAAGTTGCTTTGCATACATTCAACCAATCCGGATGTCGGGTATCATTATTAGATGATCATTTCAATTGATACAGAAATTGGTTACTGTGCTACCGACTTAAGTTCAAACCTATGGGATTACATACATAAGAGGTTGTTATCTGATTGGATGGTTGATCGATGATTGAGAATCATTCAATGATTGAATCATCAATGCGATTGATGATCGATCAAGTGCAAGTATTGTAGGAGGATCGATTGGCAATTGAATTGCTAATTAGTTTAATTTGATTAAGCAATTGGATTAAGATCGAGTCTAATTGAATTTGATTCAATTAGAATTAGTTTGGATTTGATTGGATTAAGTCTAATTGATTTATTGGATAAGCCAATTGCAAGAAAGAACTAGTCCTTATTCAATTAGGAGTTGAGTATACCTAATTTTTAATTTAATTAAAAATTAAATTAAATTTAAATTTGATTAAATCTGATTTAATTGGACTCCTAGTTGGACTAGAATCATTTTTTAATTAGGTTGCATTAATTCAAGTTTAATTGGATTTAAAAAAGCTTTGACCTGGTCAAACTAAAAGACTCCTAGTTGGACTAGGATTTCACTTCTCCCTTTGTGCCCACTAAGAAGCCATGCCTCAATTTTTTTTGTGCCAATTATTCTTCTCATTGGCGTGAGATTTCTCACACCAATCTGAAGGTCCACACCCTCTCTCTCACATATTTTGAAAATTTGTTTGAATTAGTCAAATAAAGGAATGAGAAGATAATGTTTTAAAAGGTTTAAAACTCTTCTTCTTATTTTTGGAATTTTGTTGCACGCCTCCCCTATTTTTGTGGTGCCTAATTCTTGGGATTTTCCATGCCATTATCCTTCCCTTGGTGTGATTTATTTCATGCAAAAAGCCTAGGAGGCATCCAAGAGTTAGATGCCTTCATGAAGTCCTTATTAGACTAGGTTTGACCTAGTCTTCCTATATTTTAGGGTACGCCATCTTTTAAGATGCTTGTGGCATGAGAAAACCCTGGATATTCATACAAAAATCAGAAGGAGGTGGGAAGGGGGTGTGGGGGTTTGGGGTGCCTAGCTTCTTGGAGGAGTTGCTTTATTTTGGACATGATATGGATCATGTCTTGTTGAGATAAGGAGAAGAGAAGGTCTTCTCTTAGATTCAGCTTGAGAACTTTTTCTTGTCTATGTTTAGCATGATTTTTTTCATTAGAAAAATCATAGAGAAAAGAAGAGAGAGCATGAAAAATTTCTAGAGGAGAAGGTCTCCTCTTGTCCTAGCATTGACATGTTTTTAGGACATCAATGTTTGATGTCCTGAAAGAGAACATGTGTCTTCTCTTAAGGCCTTTTCTTAATTCTTTCTTTTCTAATTTTTGGAAGATTCAAAAGTTAGTTTTCTCCTTTTATCCTCCTTATCTTCATCTCTTAGAGTGTTCAAGAGATTTTAAGATTTTTTTTTATAGATCGATCATTAGGAGGTATCCACGAGAAACTAGCACTTCGAGCGGATCTTCGTTCGACGAATCTCTGATCAAAGTGATAGCTTCGTATGGACAACCTGTAGAGGTTGGACGTGCTATATGACTCCAAGCAATAAGGACAACATTGGATATCAGCTATGGTGTTCTCGATCCATGCAAAGGTGAGCGATATGATCTCTTTTCTGACCTAGATGCGATCTAAGGTTTCTAGAAGTATTCTAGATCTAAAGTATTGATATGATCAATATCAATCTATGTTTTTATTTTTAGATTTATATATGCATCATAATATGTCATAGGTCCTAGATGTAGGGTTTAGTGATTAGATTGTATGCATAAATAGGTTAAACAGTTTAATCTATGTCTTTCGTTGCATCTAGTTTTGAAAAAAATTTAAAATATATGCATGAAATCCTGTATGATTTTCCAACAAGCAACCATGCTCGAAGTAGGAGAAAAATAAGGATTATTGGTGCATGCAGCACCGATAGGAAGAACCACAACCTCGTTGCTCTTGGATGCCACCTTGGGGAAATCGACCTAAATCTCCTGCAGCACCTCGCCAGTTAAGAACTCCACCTTGAAGGTTTCATTGCTTCACTCCTCTCAATACCCCTCGAGCTTAGATTTTCATAGAGATTGAACACCAAGAAGAACTTCCACAGTCGAAGAGGATGGTAGCTCTGGCCTAAGCAAGAAATTCGAAAAAATATTACAGATACCACTACGATCACAGGCACGATACAGAGGAGTGCTGCAGCTTAAGGAGGAAATAGAGGCGTTGATCAGATGAGAACATCTTCAGTGCTACATCAATAAGCAATGAATCCCAGCAGACTCATGTGGTGTGCATCCTCGGTAGGAAGACCCCCACAGAGACTGGCTAATAGTAGGAAAAATTAGAATAATCACTAGGGGGCACCTCGGTGGAGATACCTCGGATCCGAGTCTACCTAAAGAAATGGGGCTGAAGAAAAGGAAGGTTGGCGATGAGATCACTTTCTCTGAGGATGATCTACGTGGAATAAATCATCTACATGATGATCATGTAGTTGTTTCTTTAAATATTTTTAATTATGATGTACATCGAGTCTTAGTTGATAATGAAAGTTCAATAGATGTTTATTTTATGATGCCTTTGTTCGAACGAACTTGAATTCTGGTTAGCTGATAAAGAGGAATACACCTTTGATTGGATTCTCTGGCAGTATGATATCTGTAGAAGGAACCATCTCTTTAACCACGAAAGCCGGATGAGCTTCGAAGCAAGCTATAGTTAAAATAAATTATTTTGTAGTAAATAGCCCGTCCACCTACAATGCTATCTTAGGTCGGCATGGACTGAATGTTCTCCAAGCTATAGTATCAACCTACCATCTGAAGGTAAAATTTTTGACTCCATGTGGAGTTGGTGAGCTCAGAGGAAATCAACCATTGGCAAAGAAGTGTTATATAGCGATTCTACATGGAGCAACGTCTGAAGGGCAATTGATGAATGAACTAGATATGCGGGATGAGCTAACTGAACAAAGAGGTTATCCAATGGAAGAATTAATCTCAATATCGATCAATGAAGATTTGAATAAGGTGGTAAAAATTGGCTCAAACTTGTACGAAGAAGATTGTCAACACCTCATCTCATTTCTTCAAGCTAATGTTGATGTATTTGCTTGGTTGGCCTTCGATATACCTTGCATTGATATGAAAATTATGGTTCATCAACTCAATGTAGACCTGAAGCATTGCTGGGTCTGACAAAAGAAGCATAGTTTTGCCTCGGAACGTTAAAAAGCTATACAGGAAGAGGTTGATAAGCTTTTGAAGGCAAGATTCATTCGTAAAATCTACTACCTTGAGCGGCTAGCTAATGTCATTTTCATCAAAAAAAGTAAGCAGAATGTGGCATGCATGTATTGACTACACTGACCTCAATAAGGCATATCCAAAAGATAGCTATTCTTTGCCTCACATCAACTATCTGGTGGACGTGACCTCAGGGCATCAACTTTTATCTTTCATGGATGCATTTCTCGGATATAATCAGATCCAAATGGTGCTTGAGAATGAGGAGAAAATATCTTTTGTAATTGACCAAGGTATGTTTTGCTATAGAGTTATGATGTTCGGCTTGAAAAATGCAAGAGTGACCTATCAATGACTTGTTAACAAGCTTTTCAAGGATAAATTGGCAAAAATATGGAGGTATACGTGACAACATGCTCATCAAAAGTAGAGCTACCAAACATCATATTGCCAACCTATAAGAGATGTTCTATACACTATGGTGTTTTCAGATGAAGCTCAATCCTGATAAATGCACATGTGGTGTCACCTTCGATAAGTTTCTTAGCTTCATGGTATCGCAGCGAGGGATCGAAGCTAATTCAGAAAAGATTCAAGCTCTTCAAAAGATAAAACCTTCAAGAACCATCAAAGACGTACAGCATCTCACCAGAAGAATTACAGTCTTGAATAGATTTCTCTCAAGATCGGCAGAGAAGAGCCTCTCTTTCTTTAAAGCCTTTAAACACCAAAAAATTTTCAATGATCAGATGAGTGCCAGGCAGCTTTCGATTATCTAAAGCAATATCTCAGCTCATCTCCTCTTTTGAGTAAACTTGAGCATGGAGAAGTCCTGTATTTATATCTTGCTATCTCATCTGTAGCAATAAGTTCAATCCTTGTCTAGTAGAAGGCGAAGGTGCAGAAGTCGATCTATTATATTAGTCGGGTGCTCCATGACACCAAGATCAGGTACACGAAGCTGGGGAGAGTAGCTTATGCTCTAATAATATCTTCCAAGAAGCTACACCTATATTTTCAAGGACACACCATTGCTATCCTTACTAACTAACCTATCAAGTTAGTGCTTTACCGATCTGATATCTTAGGATGACTAGCCAAATGGGTTATCGAGTAGGGAGAATTCAACATCAAGTATCTAGCAAGATCATCTATCAGAGCTTAGACATTGGCTGATTTCATCTTGAAATGTACGATCCCAAATGAGGAGCTAAATGCGGAAGTAGCTCAGACCACCAACGAATATTGGATTCTACATGTTGATGGATCATCAAATACCATGGGCATGGGAGCCGGTTTGATCCTAACTAGTCTAGATGAAATAGTCACAGAGCACGCTCTGTATTTCGACTTTCTAGCTTCTAATAATGAAGCTGAATATGAAGCACTTGTGACAGGCTTAAGAATGGCAAAAGAGATGGAAGTTTGGCATCTTAGAATTCACAGCGGCTCATAACTCACCATCGGCCAAGTCCAATGAGAATATAAAGCGCGAGAACCGAACATGATGAAATACCTATAAAAAATTAAAGATTTAACCTCCAACTTTGCCATTATGAACATCCAACAAGTACTAAGAGCAAAGAATGTATGGGCCAATCTTCTTTCAAAACTTACCACACTTAGTATGGTTGACCTAAAAAGAAGCTCATACCTTGAAGTTCTTGAAAAGTTGAGCATCGAGGGAAGCCCTTGTAATGCAAATAGATCTAAAACCGAGTTGGATAGACCCGATTTTGCACTACTTGCAAGATAGGATATTACCCACTGATCGAGACAAGGCCAAGAGATTGTGGCACCTTGCTCAGCAATATCTCATCTACGCTGGTAAACTATATAAAACATCTTTTACCCTACCCTTGCTCAGGTGTTTCTGTCCCTCGGAAGCTGACTATACTCTGTGGGAAGTTCATGAGAAAATTTATGGCAATCACCTGAGAGGCAAAGTTCTTGCTTATAAAGTGCTATGACAAGGATATTTCTGGCCGACCATGCAAGAAGATGTCACCGACTTGGTAAATAAGTGTGACCAATGCTAAAAGACTTTAAACATTCAATGTTGACCTTCAACCCCATTAGCTCTGATTACTATACCCTATCCTTTTGCCCAATGGAAAATAGACATCCTCAGACTATTCCCCATTGTGGTAGTGCAGAAGTTCTTACTTGTCGTAATCGACTATTTTACCGTGAATGGAGGTGGAGGCACTAGCAACCATTACAGAGGCTAAAGTCTATGACTATATTTGAAAATCAATCATTTGCCGATTCGGTCTACCATGAGCTATTATCACCGATAATGGATAGCAGTTTGATAATCTAAGGTTCATAGGATTCTGTAATGATTTTGGAATTTCTCACAAACTAACTTCAGTAAGTCATCCTCAGAGTAATGGCAAAGCCAAAGTGACGAACAGAACTTTGCTATAGGATCTAAAAGCTCATCTAGGCCAAGCTAAAAGGCTATGGGTCGAAGAGTTATATAATATCCTTTGGGCATACCACACAACACTCAGCGAGTTTTGATTGGAGAAATACCTTTCATGCTGGCCTTCGAAATTGAAGTTGTTATACCTCTTGAGATCAGTTTACCAAGACTTTGAGTGGAGAAATTTGATGAGGACAACAATGCCTTTAGGATGAGGGCGAACTTGGACCTGTTGGAGGAAACATGAGAATAAGCATAGGTACGGATGGCTAATTATCAACAAAAGATAGCCCAGTATTATAATTTTCGAGTCAAAGAAAAGTCATTCCTTATCGAACAACTAGTTCTTCACTGAGTTGAAGTTTCTCGACCAACTGAATGATCGAAGCTATCACCGAATTGGGAAGGCCCATACCATGTTGCCAAAATAGTTTGGCCAGGAGTTTATCGACTTTATCGGCTAGATGGGACCTCGATTTTCAAGACATGGAATGCCGACAACTTATGCAGATACTACCCTTGAGATGTAATCCTTTTACTTTTACTTTTCATTAATAATAAAGAATTTTTTATAACTACGGCTTTTTGGAAGTCCATCGTGCATTCCTCGATCATGGGTGAGGAATGGTATGCGTCTCCATGTGGGTCTCCATTGCACGTTCCTCAACCATGATCGAGGAATGGTATGCATCTCCATGTGAGTCTCCATCGCATGTTACTCGACCATAGATGAGGAATGGTACGCATCTCCATGCAAGTCTCCATTGCACGTTCCTTGGTTATAGCCGAGGAATGGAATTGGTCTCCAAATAATTCTTCATTGCATGCTCCTTGGCCATGGCCAAAGAGTGGTACATGTTTTTAAGCGACTTTCTACAAGCGACTCTCTATCGTGCGATCCCCAATCATGGCCGAAGTTTGGAACACATTTACGTATGACTTTCCCATGGCATGTTATTCGATCATGACCGAGGAATGGTTTGTGGCCCTACTTGTCCCTATATACGAGTTCTACATTTAAGAAATCATCCCGATGTTCTATCGATCTACATGCCTAAAAAGATGACCTAAGGGAAAGTCAGCGATGTTCATTCAAAATAGCCAACCTTAGCAACTTGGGAAAAAGTGATGCATTCATTCAAAGAAAATTTTTACAAGATTTGGTTAATCCTATACAAAAATACTTTGGCAAACACTGAGTTCAACAAAATGGATCGACCTATATTAAGCTCGAACATACCCGAGCGAAACTATATCAAGCTCCATTAGGAGCTCGAGATTCGCCGACCTCTGCATGGTCAAAAAGTATAGTGATAGTTGGAGGTGGAGCCAATGCACCATCCTCGTATTGGAAAATATGTCTTAAAGTCAATCATCAGCTTATTGATGGTTGTGCTATTTTATAATTATAAATAATTTATTATTAAATAAAATTTTATTTTAATATTTTTCATCATAAATCTATATTTTTTAATAAACTCCATATTATGATGAAATTTTTAGGATTATTTAGCTTCGATAAAGAAAGAATTTATTGATTAGTCCTTAAATTATTTACGATTAAATGATATGTTGTTAACTAGGATGACAATATTTATCGAGTATAGATCATTGTATGCCATATAGATTGGTTGTCCTCTTAATCAAAGAGTATGGAGATACTGGTATGGCATACAAATGAGATGTAGGAGTACATCATTACTGAACGTAACCAACTCTGGAGCATTCTGCTATCGAGAATTGCTCTGATGGGATATGGGTATAAGTATCCCTTAGACCTGAAATTATCATGATGGCTTGCAAGCAATTCACTATGCTTTGGTGTCAGACTATCTAAATTTCTAATTTAGTGATGGAAGATTTTTGAGCATAGTCAAGTACTTATGAAATCGATGAGTGATCAAGATGGAATTGGCCACACCAAGAGCTTGAAGAAAATACATCATTGTATTTCAATTTAGCAAACCTTGGCTAGGATAATCCATAAGATGGATTTAGTATTTTAAAATATAATGTGGATGACCTAATCAAGGTTGATAGTTAAACCTTGATTTATCCTATGAGCATTTATGTCAAGGGGATGAATTATATGAAAATCATATCCACATGGATTCTAAGAGTGTTGCTTTATACATTCGATCTATCTGGTTGTTAGGTATTATTGCTAGATGGTCACTTCGATTGGTATAAAAATTTATTCTTATGCTATCAGCTTAGATTCGAACCTATGGGATCACACATATAAGAGGTCTCGATCTAATCCGATAGTTGATCAATGATTAAGAATTATTTTAGAATTAAACATTCAATACGATTGATATTTGACCTAGTGCAAGTGTTGCAGGAGAATCGATTAGCAATAGTTGCTAATTGGCTTAATTTGGTTAAGCCAAAAGATTGAGATCGTGTCTAATTAAATAAGATTCAATTAAATTTGGTTTAGACTTGATTAGATCAAGTCCAATTGATTTATTAGATAAGCCAATTGTAAAAGAGAATAAGTCCTTATTTTATTAGGACTTGTATGCACCTAATTTCTAATTTGATTAGAATTTAAACTTTATTTAAATTTGATTTAATCTAATTTAATTAAACTTTTAGTTGAACTAAGATAAGCCTTAGTTGGGTTGCATAAGTTTTAATTTAATTGGATTTAAATAATAAGTTGGATCAAGTCAAAACTTAAAGTCCTAGTATGACTAGGACTCTTCCATCTTGCATCATCTTGCTTTCCATGCCACCCCACGCTAATTTTCTTAGAATTTGCATAAGAAACTTCATTTTCAAAGAGTTTTCACACGCATTTTATGCCTCCCATCTTTTTAGAAAGAAATTAGTTGTGGAATAGGTCAAAACAAATGAGTTATTTTAACCTAGGACTCTATTGAATAGAATTTCACACATCAACTTTCCTTATTCTCTTGTGGTACCAACCCACCTAATTTTCTTTTGATTTTTTCATGAAAAATAGGAGACCTTTGTGCGCATATTCTCTGGAGTCTGCACCACAAAATAAGGAGGAGGCACCCAAGAGTTAGGCACCCCAATCCTTGCTCAATTTGGACATATCTTTATAGAAATTTGATCTAGACAAGAACTCTATCATAACTCTCTATTTAAAAAGAGTTAGGGTCTGAAATTACTACAACAATTAGATCTTTGAGAGAGGGTTTGGAGGTGGGAGTCTTGGGTGCAAAAGGTTCTTGGGTGTGAGACTTCGTAAAGACACGGGTTGTTGTCTCTAGGTGACAGAAAAGAAAGAAAGAAGAGAGTTCTTCTCTAGGGTTTCTCTTAGATTCTTTTCCATAATCTTTTTGAGAGAAAAAGATGAAGAAAAAGAGTTCTTTCAGATCCTCCCATCTCTTCTTTGATGCTTTGGAAGGTCCAAGTTGATTAAAGAAAGAGTTTCACCATCAATCATTGAAGAATCAGTACAGTACTAGCATACTGAAGAAAACTGATCTAGGATTTTTGGGTTAGCTTTTGAAATTTTTTCAAAATCATAATGGAAAAGATGAATTAATCACATCAATTCATGAAAAAAATAACATAAAATTCTAAATCTATGATCCAATTACATGATCAAAGCATGATATTAAATCAAAAGTTAAAATATCAAAAGAAAAAGTGCTGATCACATCAACATAGATCTACACTAGATCTAATCTAGATAAGCAATAGGATGATCAAATCACCCTTATCTTTGCAATTCGAATTTCTTAACTCACCGATCTGAGCTTGAGATTATTGCTCTGAGCCGCACACATGTCCAACCTCTACAAGTTATCCATACGAGCCCTCGATCATAGATCAGAAGTTCGATACTAAAAATCAGCACAGTATGCTAGTACTATGCTGATTCTTCTTCGACAGTTGATCTGGATCTTTCTTCTTCAAAACTTGGACTCTTCAATAAGTAGAAGGAATGAGGAAGACTTTGTGAATCAGAGACACTCTCAAAACTCATAAAAAAATTGGAGGAAAAAATCTAGAAGAAAATCCTAGAAAAAGATCCTTTTCTTCTTCTTTGTTCTCTCACCTAGACACCTTGGTTGGTGCCTTTACAATTTTCATGCCCTAGACCTTTCTCTCCTAGTTATTCCCATGCCCCAATAGCCCTTTCAAGTCTCTAGAATCTCAAAAAAAATCAAGCTAAAAATCATTTTATAGATGGAGATAATATAGAATAATCCTTGATTAGGTCAAATACCTAGGCAAGAGTTATTCAAATAAGAGGCATCCTCTCCTTTATTTTTGGTATGAACCATCTGCTCTTGTTACACAAAAGCCTCTCATAGAATTTAAATCAACTCAAACTTCTTCTTTGACTTGGTCCACAAACCTTATCATGTAAGAAAGAAAGAAGGCGACTTGGGGCACTCGTGAACTCCTGGAGAGTGGATTTTCCATGCATAAAACTTCCAAAGAAGATGTGGGGGGGCGTTGGGACTACATGCTGCAAGGATTAGGAGTCCTAGTCATACTAGGACTCCTATTTTGACTTGGTCCAATTTGATCCTAGGACCAAATTAAATATGAATTTATTTAATCCAATTAAAATAGAACTTAGTCTAACTTACAGCCTAATTAAATTAGATTTAATTTTGATTTAATTTTTTAATTAAATTAGAAATTGGGCTAATACAAGTTGTAATTGAACTAGGACTCATTCTTCCTTGCAATTGGCTCATCCAATAAACTAATTGGACTTGATCTAATCAAGTCCAAACCAAATCTAATTAAATCATATTTAATTAGACTTAATCTCAATCCTTTAGCTTAATCAAATTAAGTCAATTAGCAATCCAATTGCTAATCGATCCTCCTGCAATACTTGCATTAGGTCAAACATCAATCGTATTAATGTTTGACTTTATAACGATTCTTAATCATCGATCAACCATCCGATCAGATTGAGAACTCTTATGTGTGTGACTCTATAGGTTCGAATCTAAGTAGTATAGAAATAAATTTTTGTACCAATCAAAGTGACCATCTAGCAATGATACTCGATGGTCGGATAGGTCGAATGTATAGAACAACATCCTTAGAACCCATGTGGATATAGTTTCCATATAATTCATCCCCATGATCAAAATGCTCGTAGGACATCTTAGAATTTAACTGTCAACCCTGATTAGGTCATCCACTATTGTATTTCAAAATACTAAATTCATCTTATGGATTATCCTGGCCAAGATTTTTGCTATATTGAAATACAGTGATGCATTCTTCTACAACTCTTGGATTGGTCAATCCCATTTTGATCATTTACTGATTTCGCAAGTATTTGATTATGCCTAAAAATCTTTAATTATTAAATTTAAAATTTAGTTAGTTCAGTACCAAAGCATAGTAAGTAGCTTGCAAGCCATTATGGTGATTTCAGGTTTAAGAAACATTTATACTTATATCCCATCAGAGTAATTCTTGATAGTAGAATGCTTTGGAATTAGTCACGTCCAGTAATGATGTATTCATACATCTCACTTGTATGCCATACTAATGTCTCCACATTTTTTTGTTAAGAGGATAACCAACCCATATGTTATACAATGATCTATGCTCGATAAATACTATCGTCCTAATTAACAGCATATCATTTGATCGTGAACTGTTTAAGGACTAATTGATAAATTCTCTCTTTATCAAAACTAAATAGTCTTAAGAACTTCATCACAACAATGGAATTCATTAGAAGATGTAGACTTTATGATAAAAATATCAAAATATTTATTTTATTTATTAATAAATTAATTATAATTATAAGATAGCACAATCATCAACAGACTGATGATTGACTTTGGGACATATTTTTCAACCACTTTCACTTATCATAAAGCCACTTGGTATAGTATCTAATACCTATCTTTGACTTATGGTCATCGAACTTCTTTATTGCCAAGGCTTTAGCTAAGGGATTGGCCAGGTTCTCCTTTCTATCGATCTTTTGAAGGTCGACATCATCTTAATCTACGATCTCCCAGACCAGGTGGTAGTGGCATAATATATGCTTCATTCGTTGGTGTGCTTTTGGTTATTTTGCCTTTGCAATGGCACCAGTGCTGTTGTAGTGGAGCAGGATCGATCTATTAAGGGAGGGTGCTAGTCTAAGCTTAGTGATCAATTATTTCAGCCACACAGCTTTCTTCATGGCATCTGATGTCGCGATGTATTCTGCTTCACAAATAGAGTCTATCATAGTATGCTGCTTGTAACTCTTCCAGTAGATGGCTTCATCATTTAGGGTAAAGATATAAACCAACATGCTTCTGCTGTCATCATGGTCAAATTAAAAATTGGAGTTAGCAAATCCCATAAGTTTTAGATCTGACTCACCATAAACCAACCATTGGTCCTTAGTATTTCTTAAATACTTAAGGATGGCTTTTACCACTTTTCAATGGTTCTCTCCTGAATCAAATTGGTATTTACTCACTACTCCTAGTGAGTATGCCACATTTGATCTCGTACCTATCATGATGTACATGATAGATCCCATAGTCGAAGCATATGGGACTCTACTCATACGCTCTCTTTCTTCAGTAGTTGTCAGACAATCCTTCTTAGAGAGATTTCTTGATTTATCAAAAGATAGTCTTTCTTAAAATTCTCCATGCCGAACCTCTTCAGCATAGTTTCTATATACGTGGACTGGAATAATCCAAGCATCCTCTTAGATCTATCCCTATAGATCTTTATTTTCAAAATGTAGGATGCTTCATCCAAGTTCTCATGGAGAACTGAGATAACAATCAAATTTTTATTCCTTTTAGTGTGGGGATGTCATTTTTGATTAAGAGAATGTCATCTACGTACAAGACAAGAAATACTACTATCGGACCATTCACCCCCTTGTAAATATAGGGCTCTTCTCCATTCTTAACGAAGCTATATATTTTGATTATCTTATCAAAATGCATATTCCAACTTCGAGATGCTTGCTTCAATTCATAAATGGATCTCTGAAGTTTTTACACGTTAGACTCATCTATAGATGTGAATCCCTCAGGTTGTATCATATATACCTCTTCAGTCAACTCTCCATTCAGAAAAGTTGTCTTCACATCCATCTGTCAAATCTCATAATCTAAATGAGTAGTTATTGCAAGCATTATCCGAATGAATTTGATCATTACCACAGGGGAGAACCTTTCGTCATAGTCAATATCATAATGCTGACGATATCTCTTGGCAACTAGATGGGCTTTATAGGTCTCCACCTTTTCATCGATATTTTTTTTTCTTTTGAAGATTTATTTACACCCAATGGATTTGATTCCTTTGGATGGATCAACTAATGTCCACACATCGTTGACCTTCATAGACTCAATTTTGGATTTCATGGCCTCAAATCATTTCTCGGAATCAGCCCTCTACATTGCATCCATATAAGTGTTTGGATTTTTATCATTCTCATCAAGTTTGATGGGATCATCATTTTGGATAAAAAAACTATAGTATCTGTCCAGCTGACACGGTACTCTACCGGATCATCTTAATGGTACATGAATACTAAGCTCCGAATTTGATCTAATCAAATTCAATTCAAGTTTAGCTACATATGTCGATCTTTCTATCTATTAAACTTCATCAAGTTTAACCTTAGAGGCACTAGTTTCTTCACCAAGGAACTTCTTCTAAAAAGATTGCCTTAAGGCTGATGAATACTTTTTGTTCATCAGCATGGTAGAAAATATACCCTTTTGATTTTTTAGGATATCATATGAATGTGCACTTATCAAACCTAGGTCCAAATTTATCTATGATTAATCATTTTACATAAGCTAGGCATCCCCAGACCCTAAGGTATGAAAGTGCTAACTTACGTCCTGTCCATATCTCATATGGAGTTTTAATTACAGACTTACTTGGAATTCTATTTACAAGATAGCAAGCCAATTTGAGTGCATATCCTTAGAAGAATATCGATAAGATGGCAAAATCCATCATGGATTGGACTATGTCTAACAAAGTCTGATTCCTTTCTTTAGACATACCGTTATATTATAGTGTTCCTGGAGGAGTCCATTGGGAGAGAATCTCATTCTCTCCTAGATATGTAAGAAACTTATCAAAAAGGTATTCTCTTCCTCGGTCAGATCAAAGAGTTTTA
Organism: Cocos nucifera; assembly: GCA_006176705.1. Classification (NCBI taxonomy): domain Eukaryota; kingdom Viridiplantae; phylum Streptophyta; class Magnoliopsida; order Arecales; family Arecaceae; genus Cocos; species Cocos nucifera. Next base: position 39,087 of record QRFJ01000417.1, read on the forward strand.
ATACTTTTCATAGTTTATTTTCTACTTTACTTTGGAATTGTTTGAACATTTTAAATGAATCTGACTTATGTTTTATTAGATAGACATATCCATACCTGAATAGATCATCAGTGAAAGTGATGAAGTAGAAATATCCATCTCTGGCACTAGTGCTCATAGGTCTACATACATCAGTATGTACTAGACCTAAGAGCTTAGTGGCTCTCTCATTTTTTTTAGTAAAAGATGACTTGGTTATTTTTTCAAGAAAATAAGACTCACAGGTTGGAAGTAATTCACAATCACTTCAAAGATTTTCTCTTAAGTCAACCTGTTTATCATATTTTTATTTATGTGATCTAACCTATAGTGCCATAAGTACATATCAAACACACTATCTAATCTAGGATGCTTGTCAGTAGAATAGACTATATTAATTGATTGTAATAATATATATATATCATTGTTCAAATGTCCAGAGAATATAGCAATATCATTCATAATGACATTACAAAACTCTTTCTTTATTGAAATTTTATAATTATCTTTGGCCAAAAGATCTGCAGAAATGACATTCAAAAAGAAACTAGGATAAAAGTGACAATCACTAAGAATAATGATATGAGACTTCAATACAAGTTTCAAGATTTTTAAGGGTAGAACTGAAACTGATCTTCTATCTCCAACATTCAGAAACCTCTTGCCTTGTTCGAATCTCCTACTGACCTGCAATTCCTGCAATGAATTATAAATATGGTAAGAACTAGCGGTATCCAATATCCAGTCAGTAATATTATAAATAAAGAAATTACAAGGAGTTATCATATAAATATCTTATCCAGTAACAACTTGCTTCTTTCTCGGCTTGTTTGGATTTAGTGAGGTAATGTACTGAGGATGGTTCTTCTTCTAGTGCTCTCGCTTCTTGGAAAAGAAGCATTCAGCTTGACTCTTATCGATCTTTACTTTCTTGATCTAGCCCTACACAAATATTCCTACCTGAACTTGCACCTTCTTACTCTTCTTCTTCTTATTTTTTTTCTTTTCTTAAAGGGTCTAGAACTAGAAGAAGACCCTCTCACTAAGTTCACCAACTTCTTATGGAGCTAGTGATCCTTCTTAAAGTTCTGAAGTAATCCCATTAATCGATGATAGTTTACTTCAGGCTTTGTCATTCCGTAATGAGTAAGAAATGGGAGAAAAGATTTGGATAATGAGTTTAAAATCACATGTTTTCCTAGTTGCTCATGCAAGGAAAAGTTGAGTTTGCTCAAATGCTCCATCAGCTCGATCATGTACAGTACATGATTAGTGACTGAAGCTCCATCCCTCATCCTGGCATTAAAGATGGCACGACAAGTCTTGTGCCTTTCAACATCATTGAGTGTTTCAAAAGACTCCTTCAATACTTGAAGCATGCCTTCTAGTTGAGCAGACTCAAATCTACGATTGAACTCGTTGCTAATGGCTGCCAGCATGATACAATGCACCATGGTTTGATCATCGAGCCACTTCTAATAAGTGTCTCTGACCGTTCTACGTGCATTAGGTGCTGGCTTCTCAGGTTCCAGATTTGTCAGCACATACAAGATCTGTTCATATTCTAGGATAATCTTCAACTTATGGTACCAGTTAACGAAGTTCTATCCCACTAGCTTATCATTGTCTACCAATGATCAGAGCGAAAGAAAAGTGGCCATATCTGTATAAAAAAAAATCCAAACCTAATTAGTAATTGATTCATTAAACCTAAAGATTTGGACTTTAATCAAAAGGTTCTTCCACTATTTTATTCGAATTGATAGTCTTTACCTCTAATTCGAGGAATTACTCTAATTTCTTAGTGGATACTAGAATCCTCATAGATTGCACACAAGCCCAACTTTGGTTGGTCAACTCATGTACATCTAAGGATAGGTTCATAACTAATTATTTCTCTTAATAATTTTTAGTAATTTAATTTTGCCCCAATCCCTAATCAGTAGGCTTTGGCCTCCACTAAAAAGGTCCAACTTGGTCCAACCATTAATATGACCATACTTGATCCATCTAGTGAATGAATGATTAAGCCCAATTTTGGTTGGTCAATCTAACGATCATTTAGAGAGATGCAGCTAAGAAATCATATTATGAATGACAATTTCATTAGCCGATAAGCACCGGGCCTTTAGGCCTCCAATGATTATCTAACTAATGGATCTATTATCATTCATTTAATGAAAGGCTATGATCTAGTTATCATAATAACTATTTTATTTTTAAGGATCTAATAATTTTAAAAAATTTAATTAATTAATTTTAAGAAAGAAAGAAGAGAATCAGTCAATTTTGATCCTTCTACTGACTTCACCAAGTTAGATCACAAAGGACCTAATTAAAGCTGGCATTAGGAGCACCTAAATCAATCACACTGATTTACCTAATTGACATGGGTGAGCCCAAATCATCAAGTAATCTAATCAAAACCTAGTTCACTAGGATAGCTAGATAAGTAAGATCAATGGAAGGGATATGTCATTAGCTCGTCAAAGATCGAAATCAGTGCGAGTAGCTCCCAATTAAAAATCACTGGTCTGGACTACCAAACTTATCTTAGACACCATCTGATTTATTAGTTTTAATTGGATCAATGTAGCAATTTTAGATTTAACCGCATAGCCATAAATCAAGTCCATTTGGTCCTCATTAAAGTCATGGACTTGACCAACTACAACTATTATAATTGAGTCTAAAGAGTTCTTAACCTAATCTAATTCAACATTTGATTAGATTTGATCAATTACTCTAATTTAGTCCATTCTTTAACTAAGCTTAGATCTAACCTAATTAATGGATCTAATTCATCTAACCCAATAATCCAATGTTATGATCAATGACTAAGGATCTTTAATTTATAATTCTAGAGCCTAATTGATCATATTTAATTCTTAATTAAGTTTTTGGGCTGACAATTAGGGTTTGATATTTTGAAAATATTTTTTTAAATTTTGAAAAGTTCTTTTATAATCTAGCACTATTCACCAAATGGGTCGACTCACTTCAAAAATGAATCAGCTCATTTCATTAATAGTACTAGTTGTAGGTTTTAATCTATAACTATGTACAATAGATAAAAAATTATGAATTATTTTAGATCTAATCTAAGTATTTATTCATGATTAAAATTAGATTAAATCTATCATAGAAATTATTAGATCAGATCTAAAATTTTATGATCAATTCTTTTAGATCCGCAACATATCAGAACAACCTTTTCACTGTAGGGGGTAAATCTTATAGTAAGACAACCTACAGTCCATGCGATCATGATTTTTAATTTTAGATTTAAATATCAGATTATAAATTAGATCTAATCTAAAAATATAATCTAAACATGCATAAATTATGTAATAAAATAATCTGGCTCTGATACCAATTGAAGAAAACCAATACATGGTTCTAGGATTAGCTTTCAAAAGTTTTTCAAAACCACAGTGAAAAAGATGAATTAATTATATTAATTTATAAATAAAATAACATGAAATCCTAAATCTAGGATCCTATTATATGATCAAAGTATGATATTCAATAAAAAATTAAAATATCAAAAGAAAAAGTATTGATCATATCAATATCAATCTACACTAGATACAACAGGATGATCAAATCATCCTTATCTTTGCAACTCAAATTTCTTAACTTGCTAATCTGGGCCTGAGATTGTTGCTCTGAGCTGCACATGCATCTGGCATCTATAGGTTGTCTGCACGAGCCCTCGATCGTAGATCAGAAATCCGATGTCGAAAATCAACATAGTATGCTAGTACCATGCTAATTTTTCTTCGATGGTTGATCTAAATCTTCTTTCTTTAAAACTTGGACTCTCTAACAAGTAGAAGGAAAGAGGAAAACTTTGTAAATCAGAACACTCTCAAAACTCACAAAAAAATGGAGGAAAAATCTAGAAGAAAATCCTAGAAGAAGACCCTTTTCTTCTTTTTTATTTTCTCACCTAGATATCTTGATTGGTGTCTTTACAATTCCCATGCCCTAGACCTTACTCTCCCAGGTATTCTCATACCCCAATAGCCCTTTCAAGTCTCTTGAATCTTAGAAAAAATTAAGCTAAAAATCATTTTATAGATGGAGATATAGAATAATCCTTGACTAGGTCAAATACCTCGTCAAGAGTTATCCAAATAAAGTTAGAATTGGGGTGCCCAACTCTTGGGCACGCCCTCCTTTATTTTTTGCATGAATCATCTGCTTTTGTCGCACAAAAGCCTCTCTTAAATCCAAAAAAAATTTAGAAAAAAATAGGGAGTGGGCGGCATAGTATGGAAAGAGTTTTGGTTGCTTTAAAATTCTATCTCATAGAATTTAAATCAACTCAAACTCCTTCTTTGACTTGATCCACAACACCTTATCATGTAAGAAAGAAAGGAGGCGACTTGGGGTGCTCATGAACTCATGGAGAGTGGATTTTCCATACACAAAACTTCCAAAGAAGGCATGGGGGGGGGGATGTTGGGACTACATGGCACAAGGATTAGGAGTCCTAATCATACTCAGACTCCAATTTTGACTTGGTCCAACTTGATCCTTGAACCAAATTAAGTCAGAATTTATTTAACCTAATTAGAATAGGTCTTAGTCCAACTTATAATCTGATTAAATCAAATTAAATTAGATTTAATTTTTTAATCAAATTAAAAATTGGGTTGATATAAGTTTTAATTGAACTAGGACTCGCTCTTCCTTGCAATTGGCTCATCCAATAAATCAATTAGACTTGATCTAATCAAGTCCAAATCAAATCTAATTAAATTATATTTAATTAGACTTAATCTCAATTCTTTGACTTAATTAAATTAAGCTAATTAGTAATCTAATTGCTAATCAATCCTCCTGCAATACTTGCATTAGGTCAAATATCAATCATATTGATTGTTTGACCTAATAACGATTCTTAATCGTTGATCAACCATCCACTTAAATTAAGAACTCTTATGTATGTGATCTCATAGATTCGAACCTAAGCTAGTAGTATAGAAATTAATTTTTGTATTAATCAGAGTGATCATCTAGCAATGGTACTTGACGGTCGAATAGGTCGAATGTGTAGAATAATATTCTTAGAATCCATGTGGATATAGTTTTCATATAATTCATCTTCTTGACCAAAATGTTCATAGGACATCTCAGAGTTTAACTATTAATCTCGATTAGGTCATCTATATTATATTTCAAAATACCAAATCTATCTTATGGATTATCCTGGCCAAGGTTTTTGCTATATTAAAATACAGTGATGCATTCTTGTCCAACTCTTGGAGTGGTTAATTCTATCTTGATCACTCATCGATTTTACAACTACTTGACTGTGTCCAAAAATCTTTCATTATTGAATTAGAAATTTAGTTAGTCCGGTATCAAAGCATAGTGAGTTACTTATAAGCCACTATGGTGATCTTAGGTCTAAAGAATATTTATACCAATATCTCACTAAAAAAATTTTCAATAGCAAAATGCTCTGGAGTTGGTCACATCCAATGACAATGTACCCATATATCTCACTTGTATGCCATATCAATGTCTCCACACTCTTTGGTTAAGAGGATAATTAATCTGTATGGTATACAACGATCTATGCTCGGTAAATACTGTTGTCCTAATTAATAGCATATCATTTGATCGTGAACTGTTTAAGGACTAATCAATAAATCCTCTCTTTATCAAAACTAAATAGTCCTAAGGACTTCATCAAAATAATGAAGTTCATTAAAAAATGTAGACTTTATGATAAAAATATTAAAATATTTATTTTATTTATAAATAAATTAATTTCTTATAAGGTAGCACAAATGTCAATGGACTGATAATTGATTTTAGGACATATTTTCAAACACATATTATGCTGATTTTCAGTCGCTAGACTTTGGATCAATGATCGAGGCTTCATGTGGACTTTCTGTAGAGGTCGGACATATATGCGGCTTGAAGCAATGACCTCAATCTTGGATCAACAAGTAGAATTTTCGACTTGCAAAGGTAAAAGAGATTCGATTTCTTCATCCCACTAGATTAAATCTAGTCTTAGTTTGATGTTGATATTTAATATTTAATTTTAGATTTATTTATATGCATAGATTATATTATTAGATTCTAGATCTAGGATTTATTTTTATATTTTAATAAATTAATATGATTGATTTATTATTTTTGTTGATCTAGTTTTGAAAAAAAGTTTTAAAATATCTATAAGAAATTTTAGACTTTTTTTTTAATTGATATTAGAGCCTAAGATTTTTATGACATGATTTTTATGCATGTTTAGATTATTTATTTAGATTAGATCTAAATTATAATATGATATTTAAATCTAAAATTAAATTTTAGATCATACAGACTGATTTATAAGATTATTCTATTATAAGATTTATCTCTTACAGTATAAAAATTATCTTAGTTCGTATAGATCTAAAATTAATTATAAATTTATTAAATATAATCTAGATTAATTTATAATTTATTAGATTTAAAATTATTTAAATCTAAAAAAATTTAGATTATATAGACTAATTTTATAAGATTATCCTGCTATAAGGTTTACCTCTTATAGTGTGAAGATTGTCTTAGTACGTACTGATCTAAAATTCAAATCATAAAATTTTAGATTCGATTTAAAGCATTTAATGATTTAATTGAAAGTATTTCAATCTAAATTTTATGATCATAAATATGTTAGATTTGATCTAAGATGATTTATAATTAATTAAAATTAAAATTACTTCAATTTAAATTACATGAATATATTTTGATTAGATTTAAAATAGATTCATGTTTATATTATTTGCATATTAATTATGAATGAAATATGCAACTGGTTGGTAGAACTATGTTGTAAAAATATTTTATAAATATGAAAATCATTATCAAAATGCTAAATCTGAACCCTCCATCTAAAACTTAATTAAGAATTAAGAGTTGTTTGTTTAGGATCTAGGATTGTAAATTAAAGATCCTAAAATAAAAAAATTATAATACTTGGGTTAATGGATTAGAGAGAATTAGGTTCATTAATTGGGTTAGACCAAAGGTTAGATTAAAGAATGGACTTAATTAGAGAATTGATTAAATCTATTCAAATATTGTCTTAGATTAGATTAAGGATTCTCTAGATCAATTATAATAGTTGTAATTGTTTAACTCCATATTTTTAATAAGAACCAAAATGGACTTGATTCTTAGCTAAGTGGTCTAGCTCAAATTGGTAGGTTGATCTAATCAAAACCAATTAACAGATTGGTGCCTAAAGTAAGTCTGGCAATGTATGATCGGTTGTTGTTAATTGGGAGCTTGTTGATCTCAGGTAAGATTTTGATGAATAACAAAATACTTGAGTTTATTTTTGAAGCTAATAATTTGGTTGGAGTATTTAAGATAAAGTTCAGAAATACAAGAGCCTATCTAAATGAAGCTCCATATATTTGATCGAAAGAATCAATAAAGAAGAACAAAAAAGATCAAGTCAAATATTTTTCAAAGAGTACTAGGTCATGAACCAACTCAAAGAAAGTTTAAAGTTAAATATGGCATGATTTCAGCACTTGGCATAGATCAGAAGTCGACCTAAGATCAATAGGAGCCGACTCAATGACACAAACAGGCACCAGACTTAAAAATAGAAGATATTATTTTGGACCCTATCGTAGGAGTCGACTCAGGAGTTGACTCATATCTTAGGAGGGCACCAGTCCAAGAACAGAATAATGAATATTTTACCTTGTGATTGGAGTTGACTCATGAAATTCAAGAGTCGACTCTAGCATATAAAATTGGCATGGCATAGAAAATATAGAAGTTGAAATTTTTGCTCTATGATTGGAGTCGACTCAAGGCTCTGAGAAGTTGACTTTCAGATTTCTGACTGCTCTAACGGCTAGTTTTCAGAATTGCCCAAATTTTGTGCAGAACACTCTAAATGGCTTTTTCTTGTGTTCCTATGGCTATAAACCCATGTTTGGTATTCCTAACCTGGATTAGAAGACTCCTAAAACCATATTAAAGAGAACTCAAGAAATAAGGAGAGAAAAATACATCAGCATACGTTCAAAATTTTTGTGCAGTCTAATTAGTGAGCTTTAAAGAGCCTTCATTGCTGTTCAACCACTCAACCAACTATGCAATCAAGGCCTAATCAAGGCATTCTCAAGTGAAGGAAGAGAATATTCATTGCAAAAGCCCTCCAACCACTTAGCTTGTGTAAAAAAGCTTCAAATTAGCTCTTTAAGGAGTTTGTTTATATTTAAATTTTTGTAATTTTATATTTCTATATTTCAAGTTTCGAAAAAATTAAAACTTGAGGGATAGGCTTATCCAAGCCTTAAATTGGATTTGTACAAGCCTAGGAGTAGCTTGGGGTTAGATTTTGGTTGGTTAGCCCGCAAAACTAATTGAGTTTAGATTGTGAACCCAGGTAAAACAATCTTGCTGTAATCTTGGTAATTATAGTGAAAATCTCAAATAAAAAACTTGAGGAGTGGACGTAGGTATTGGATTTGATACTGAACCATTATAAAAAGTTTATGACTTTGTGTGTGTGATTCTCTTCAATAGCTATAATTATTTTCTGCATACTTAATCACTGTATTTTCAGCATATAAACATTTTTATTCTGCACATACACTTGCTAATCTGAAAAATTTTTTAAAAATCTAATTCACCTCCCTCTCTTGGGTTGTTCTTCTAGGCAATAAGTGGTATTAGAGCAGGTGCTCTTATATTATTTATTGTTCTTTTGATTAAGAGTAATTGATCAATATGACAATCTAATTAAATATTTTTCTAATGGAAGGGCAGTCCACAAATAGGCCTTCTTTATTTAATGGTTCTAACAGGCATGCATGCACATATTCATTCAAGTACTTGATTATAATCTATGAAGTGTCATAATCAATAGACCACATACATTCATAATTAGCATTGAGGTTAACATAATTTCTAAACTCGAAAGAAAATAGAATGAAAATGATAAAAAGTTGGCTCAATTGAATGATAAAGTAATGAATGTGCTTTATTGCTCACTTGATGCCAATGAATTCAATCAAATTTCTACTTATATTTTCGCCAAAAAAATATGAGATAGACTTGAGGTTACTTATGAGGATACCAATCAAGTAAAAAAATCCAAAATAAATATGCTAATGCATAAGTATGAACTTTTTAAAATAAAATTAATTAAAAGTATTACCAAAATATTTACATATTTTATTGATATTATAAATAGACTTAAAAGCTTAGAAAAATCATACACTAACAGTAAACTTATGAGAAAAATTTTTAGGTCTTTTCTTTGAACTTGGGAGGCAAAGGTGATGGCTATACAAGAAGCTAAGGACCTCAACACCTTGTCCCTTAAAGAGCTTCTTAGTTCTCTCATGACACATGAGTTAACCATGAAGCAAAACTTGAAAGATGAAGTTAAGAAAAAGAAGATCGTGGCCCTCAAATCTGTAGCAAAGAAAGAAGATGAAGATGATGAGAAATCTGAAGAAGAAGATGATGATGAAGAAATGGCTCTTATAACTTGCAAGTTTAAAAGATTCATGAGGAAAAAAAAGCCAAACTTCAAAAGATGACCCTTTTCCAAAGGTGAAGTTAGTAAAGATCAAGAGAAAGATAAAGACAAGGAGTAGCCTATGTGCATTGAGTACAAGAAATTGGGTCATTTTAATGTAGACTATTCTTTATTGAAGAAATCCTCCAAGAAAGTAAAGAAGAAGGCGCTGATGGCAACTCGAAGCGATAGTGAAGATTCAAGTTTAGATGAAGAAGAACATAAAGTGGTCAATCTTTATCTTATGATTCAAGAGGATGAGGTAACACTTAATACTCAATCTAAATTTTTATTCGATGAATTACAAGAGATATTTTATGATTTATATGATGATCTCAGAAAGCTAACCTTGAAGAACAAAAATCTGAAATCTATTAATCAAAATCTGATCAAAGAAAAGGAAGAAATATTGAAAGAAAATGAACTTATTTTTGTAGAAAATCAAAACTTAAAGAAAGAACTTGAAAAATAAAAGTCTATAGTTGATAAGTGTACTTTAAGTTCTGAAAAATTGCACATGTTACTTAACAATCAAAAAGCTATTTTTGATAAAGCTGGAATTGATTTTAAAACTCAAAAGAAGTAAAATTTTTTAAAAAATTTCTTTGTAAAAGATTCACCTTCAATATTATAAAAAGTAATATATTTTTGTTGTGAAAAATCTGGACAAAAATCATATATTTATAATTTTAGAAAAATAAAAAACAATCCAAACAATAAGAAGGTATCGGTTCTTAAAGAAACCATGGTTACTAATCCTAAAAAACATAAGATGACTTGGGTACCTAAAACCCTTACTTGATTTTTTATTACAGGTGTGTCTTGCAGCTAATAAAAAGAAAGAAAAATGGTATCTAGATAGTAGCTGCTCAAGGCACATGATGGATGAGAAGGAGCATTTCATCATCCTTGAAGCTAAGAAAGGAGGGATTGTAACTTTTGGTGATAATGACAAAGAACACATTATCAAAAGTGGTAAAATATGTATCACTCCTATTTTTATAGATAATGTACTCTTAGTAGATAGCTTAAAGCATAACTTATTGAGTATAAGTCAACTTTATGATAAAGAATTTAAAATAGTTTTTGAATTACTTTTATGCATAGTTATTAGCCCTATTGATAGCAGCATTGCTCTTATTAGACATAGATATGAAAATGTATACTTAGTAGATCTGGATGATTCTTCCACCAAAAAAATTCAATGTTTAGTTGCAATGAATACTAAGATCAATAAAAATAGTTGGCTATAGCATCATAGATTAGGATATACTAGCATGGATTTAATTTTTAAACTAATTAAAAGGGATCTTGTGAAAGGTTTGTCGAAACTTAACTTTGAGAAAAATAAAATTTGTGATGCATATCAATTAGAAAAATAAACTAGAAGTTTCTTCAAATCAAAAATTATTGTTTCAACTTCTAGACTCCTTGAACTACTTCATATGGATTTATTTAGACCATCTAGGACCACAAGCCTTGGTGGTAAGAAATATAGACTTATAATTATTGATGATTTTTCAAGATTTACTTGGGTTTTATTTTTGGTACAAAAGGATGAAGCATTTTCAGCATTCACTAAGTTTTCCAAGAAGGTTTCAAATAAAAAAAACCTCTCCATTGTTTGTATTAGAAGTGATCATGAAATGAAATTTGAAAACCAATATTTTGAAAGTTTTTGTAATGACATGAAAATTGAATATAATTTTTCTTCTTCTAGAACACCTCAACAAAATGGGATTGTTGAAAGAAAAAATAGAACCCTAAAGAAAATGGTCCGAATCATGTTGTATGAAAGCCATCTCTCAAGATATTTTTAGGCTGAAGCTATCAATACAAAATGTTATATTCTAAATAGAGCATTGATAAGGCCAATATTAAAGAAAACCCCTTATAAATTTAAAAAAAAATAAAAATCCAAATATTAGCTATTTTCATCTGTTTGGTTGCAAATGCTTTATTCTAAATAATGGTAAGGATAACTTAGGCAAATTTAATGCAAAATCTAATAAAGGTATCTTCTTAGAATATTCTACCTCTAGTAAAGCATATAGAATTTTTAACAAATGCACACTAGTTGTTGAGGAATCCATACACGTAGTGTTTGACGAAACTTACCTTCTAGAAAAGAAGGTATGACTGATGATGATGCATGATTAATTGAAAAGGGAATCAAGGATATTACACTTAAGAAATCAGTAACTCAAGACAATAGAGAAGAAAAAGAAGCTAAACCTAAAGATGAAAATCCTAATAATACTTAAATTCAAAGTCTACCAAAAGAATGGAGGTATGCACTTGGCCATCCCAAAGATCAAATCATTGGTGATCTATCACAAAGGGTAAGAACTCATGCATTCTCAAGAAATATCAATAATTATTTAGCCTTTGTATTTCAAATTGAACTAAAAACTATAGAAGAAGCTAAAAATGACCCAAATTGGATAAATTCAATGCATGAAAAATTAAATCAATTTAAAAAAAATAGAGTTTAGACCCTAGTTAATAGATCAAGTGACCATTCAGTAATTGAAACCAAATGGATATTTAGAAATAAGCTAGATGAAAATGAAATAATCACTACAAACAAAGCTAGATTAGTAGCTAAAGGGTATAATCAAGAAGAAGATATTGATTTTGATGAAATCTTTGCTCCAGTAGCTAGATTAGAAGCAATTAGGCTACTACTTGAATTTACATGCTTTATGAATTCTAAATTGTACCAAATGGATGTCAAAAGTATATTTTTAAATGATAACATAGCCAAAAAAATATATGTTGAATAACCACCTAGATTTAAAAGTTATACATATCCTAATCATGTTTATAAATTATATAAGACACTTTATGATTTAAAATAAACTTTTAGAGCATGATATGAAAGACTAAGCAAATTTTTAATTAATAATAAATTCTCTAAAGAAAATATTAATAAAACTCTATTTTTATAGAAAAAATAAGAACTTATTAGTAGTACAAATTTATATAGATGATATTATTTTTAATTTTATTAATGATAATCTTTGCCAAGAGTTTGCCAAGCTTATGCAAGGAGAGTTCGAAATAAGCATGATGGGTGAATTGAGATTAAGCAAAGTGAACAGGGGATCTTCATCAATCAAATAAAGTACACAAAAAAAATTTTGAAAAAGTTTAGAATGGAGAACTCAAGACCAATAGGTACACCCATGAGCCCCTCTTGCAAACTTGATAAGGATGAAAAGAATAAGAAAGTTGATAGTAAATATAGAGATATGATAGGATCATTGCTCTATCTTATTGCACGTAGACCTAACATTATGTTTAGTATTTGTATGTATGCTAAATATCAATCTGATTCTAGAGAATCTCATGCTTCAACTGTTAAAAGAATATTTAAATATTTATCTAGCATATTTAATGCTAGACTTTGGTATAATAAATTATCACCTTTAGAATTAATTAGATATACTAATTCTAATTTTGCTAGATGTAAGTTAGATAGGAAAAGCACTAGTGGCAGTTGTCAATTTCTTGAAGTTAGTCTAATTTCATGGTTTAGCAAGAAACAACACTCAATAGCATTATCTACAGCTGAAGCTGAATATGTTGCTGCTGGGAGTTGTTGTGCTCAAATCTTATGGATTAAACAACAACTTGAAGACTTTGGCATAAAACTTAATAAAATTTTAATAAGATATGATAATACTAGTGCAATCAATTTAACTAAAAATCTAATTCAACACTCAAAATCCAAACATCTTGAAACAAGACACCACTTTATAAGAGATCATATACAAAATAATAATGTGATACTTGAGTTTGTCAGTATAGATAAGCATTTAGCAGATATTTTTACTAAACTTCTTAATAAAGAGAGATTTAGCATAATTTAGAGAGAACTAAGAATGTGTTATCATTCAGACTAAGCCTAAATCTGGATTGTTTTGATCCAAAAGTCCTCATATGACTTAGAAATCTTTTTATTGCTCTCTAAGGATCCTATCTAGTGAATTTGCTCATTGATTCAAAATCATGTCCCTTTTTTAAACTTTCTTAAAATTCTTATATTTTATAAGCCTATTAACTCATCAAACCCAATTCTCAGCAATTTCTCATTTAGATGTATCTATTCTCTTTTTGTGGAAAATTAAAATTTCACACCAATTAACCTGGAGTCGACTCATGCTTAAGTAGAAAGTTGACTCCCACTAGAGTCAACTCATGAAAATCTAGAGTCGACTCGTGGTCGAAAATTTAGCTTTTAAACTCGAGTCCTCTCCTCCTCATCTCACCTCATCCCTTCACTATTCAACTCTAGATCTATTCTAAAGCCGTAAGGGACCCTCCATTGATGCCTCCACCTATCATCTTTCCAATTTTTCTTGGATTTTTCCTCCACGGTGCACAATGGGGCCTAGAAGAAAGATCTGCGTTGTCTAAAGGTTAAATCCAATGGAGCAACAGGAATCATCAAGCGAAGGGGATTCCGACTATGATGGAGGTAATGCCATTCTCCAATCACCTGCTCCTCCTTCTCCCTCACTTTTGGACCGATAAGTAAGTACCGGGAGAAATGTAGATTTTTGATTTTTTGATCAAGAGGGTTTGAGGATTAGCACTTGGATCCGACATTAGTAGTGGGAGCGATTCTTTTCCATCAACCAGTCCACTTATCCTCAACTAGTCTGAGAGTTCTATAGGTGTATGTCAACGAGAATAGATGATCTAAAATGCACGATGAAAGAAGTCACCTTTCATCTTACCCCTACTAGATTAGGATAGATTTAGGGATTACCTAATGAGGGATTAGCACCACAGTGCCAATCGTATAGGGATTTTGCCCTTAGGTTGATTACCTGGTTGGACAACATAGAAGGAATTACAAAACTAGAAGCAAACAATTTATTTATTAAGATGAGAGTACTTAGCCACATAATTGCATGGATTATCTTTTCCAAGACCAATATATTCGATCTAGTTTTGGATAGAGTAATTGACATCATGGACTATATTGTCCGAGGGGAGCAGCTTAACCTTCCATTACTAATTTTTAGATAGATGAGGGATGGAGTAAGCAGGGCTAGAGCATATCTTCCTTATGGTATGACCTTGACCTCTATCTTTAGAGAGGTTAGGATAGATTTTGATGGGGAGCTTTTTATTTATTTGATATATACAATACTTATAGGGAGAAAATACTTACATGAATGGATTATTGAAGGTTGGATGGTAGATGAGTCAAGAGAGCATCTGGATAAGAGCAGCCACCGACTCGAGATGGTACCGGATCGAGTTAGCCTATAGATATTCCTTCGATACAGCCTTTAATCGAGTCAGCCATGGACCCATTCACTACTATCTCAGGTCGTTCTGACAGAGTTCATCCTCCATCCATTCAGACTATTGATGATCAGGCCATCCAAATCACTCATACCAGTTTAAATGGACTAAGATCACAGTTTGAGGGGATCCAGACCAAGATTGGTAGGCTAGCATCTGAGGTTGAGTGCTTGGCTCACTTGATAGAGTAGAGAGAGATTTAGCATGTCTCCAGGACTGATCACATCACTCTTAGCTTCTATGAGATAGCTGATGGATCTTCTGAGGATGCATGCTCCACCAAGATCAGTAGTAGCGACCGCAGCAGGAACATTGGCAGCAGCAGTAGTGGCAGAGGCAGCAGTATCAACAGCAGTAGATAAGATAGTTGAGGCAAATGCAAATGTTTTTTTTATTCCAATTCCACCTCTAGTTTCAGAGCCTCCCCATTATGCACCAGATCAGCCTTCGACCACACAACCTCCTTCCAAACCTCTTAGGACATATTCTCGAGTCGGAGGTCTATCTACTCGTACTAGGAGTAGGATGGTGACTAGAGCTAGCTCCTTCACCACTCTTGATGTTCCATCTGACTGATTCACTAGGACTTAGGTTCTTCCTCTATATGTATAGGGATTAGACTTTGATACTTTATTCTATTAGTGTTGTATAAAAATGATTGTACTGCTTAGATATCTTTTTGTATGCAGTACATATATCTATGAATAATTATTTTACTTTTTCTATCTATAAATATCTACTTTTATATATTCTTTTTCTTAGAATGATTATACTACTTGAATGTCTACATATCCTTTCGTTGTCATTAATTCTTTGATGATGATAAGAAAGGAAAGAAAAAGATAAGCATAAAAAAAGGAGGACACAAAAATAAAAGAGAAAAAGATAAGCATAAAAAAAGAGGGAGGATATAAATAAAAGTAACAAGAAAAATAAAACAAATGCAATAAATGACAAAGAAAGAAAAATGATACAAATAAAAGTATAAATAAAAATAATAAGAAAAATGAAATAAGTGCAATAAATGACATACTTTAAAATTCTAAAAATATAACACATACATTAAAATTCTAAAAATTTTGGCACAATAATAGCACACTAACGATACAAAATGGCATATTAATGGCATATACCATAAAATTCTAGAACTTCTTAATTGATGACACATTTTACTTTTAGCAAATAGAAAGGAAGAGGATCATTGTAATTAAAATGATAAATTACCAAAAAGAATGGATGAACCTGTGTATAATTTGAATTTGCATTGGTAACCTTATGTCATAAATATGGTATGCTGCTCTCTTCATCTTGAATGCCTTTTTTGAAATTGCAAATGTTATGCATGAACTCAAAGATTTTGCCATCATCAAAAAGAGGGAGAATATTGATCCTAGATATGATTTTGATGAATAACAAAATACTTGAGTTTATTTTTAATACTAATAATTTGGTTGGAGTGTTTAAGACAAAGTTTAGGAAGACATGAATCCATCTAAATAAAGCTCCATGTATTTGATCGAAAGAACCAAGAAAGAAGAATAACAAAGATCAAGATAAATATTTTTCAAAGAGTACTGGGTTGTGAACTAACTCAAAGAAAGTTTAAAGTTAAATTTGGCATGGTTTCAGCATTTGGCATAGATCAGGTGTTGACCCCAGATCAGTAGGAGCCGACTCAAGGACTTAGACAAGCACCAGACTCAAAAATAGAAGAAATTATTTTGGATTCTATCACAGAAGTCGACTCAAAAAAAGTAGGAGTCAACACATGTCTCAGGAGGGCATTAGTTCAAGAGCAGAACGATAAATATTTTATCCTGTGACTGGAGTCGACTCTAGCATGCAAAATTGGCATGTCATAGAAAATACAGAATGTTAGATTTTTTGCTCTATGACTGGAGTCAACTCAAGGCTTTGAGGAGTCGACTTTCGGAATTTTGATAGCTCTAACGACTAGTTTTCATAACTGTCCAGATTTTGTGCAGAATATTCTAATAGCTTTTCTGGTGTTCCAACAGCTGTAGACCTATTTTTGGTGTCCTAACCTGGATTAGAAAACTCCTAAGATCATATTAAAGGAAGGAAGCTCAAGGAATAAGGAGGAGAGAGGGAAATATATTAGCATATATTCAAAATTTCTATGTAGCCCAACTAGTGAGCTTTAAAGAGCCTTCATTGCTATTCAATCACTCAACCAGCCATGTAATCAAAGTATTTTCAAGTGAAGGAATGAAGCATTCATTGGAAAAGCCCTCCAACCACTTTGCTTATGCATCAAAGCTTAAAATCAGATCTTCAAAAAGTTTGTTTGTATTTAAATTTTTGTACTTTCAATTTTCTATATTTTAAGTTTCAAAAGGGTTGAAACTTAGGGGATAGGCTTATCCAAGCCTTGAATTGGATTTATACAAGCATAAAAGTGGCTTAAGATTAGATTTTGGTTAGTTAGCCTGCAAAACAAACCAGGTTTAGATTGTGAGCCCAGGTAAAATAATCTTGCTGTAATCTTGGTGATTATAGTAGAAATCTCAACTGGAAAGCTTGAGGAGTGGATGTAGGTATTAGGTTTGACACCGAACCACTATAAAAATTTTATGACTTTGTGTGTGTGATTCTCTTCATTAGCTACAATCATTTTTTGCATACTTAATCACTGCATTTTCAGCATATAAATATTTTTGTTCTGCACATACAGTTGCTAATCTGAAAAAGTATTTGAAAAATCTAATTCACCCCCCCCCCCCTCTTGCGTTGTTCTTCTGGGCAATAGAGCTACTCGCACTGATTAGGTCTTTAACGAGTTAATGTCATATCCCTCCTACCGATCTCACTTACCTAACATTCTCAGTGAAGTTATATTTTGATCAAATCACTTGACAATTCAAGCTGACCTATGTTAGCTAGGTGAATCAGTATGACTGATTTAGGTGCTTCTAAACTAGCCTATCTGTGATCTCTCTTAATCTGATTTGGTGAAGTCAGTGGAAGGATCATGATTAGTTGGTTCATCTGACTCTCTTCTCTAAATCAAATTAGTCAAATCCTCTAAAATTATTAGGTTCTTAAAAATGAAATAGTTATGGTGATAATTTGATCATAGCCTCCCATTAAGTGAGTGATAATTAGTCCATTAGTTGGATAATCATTTGAGGCCCAAAAGTCTGGTGCTTATCGAGTAATGGAATTATCATTCATAATATGATTTCTTGGTCGCATCTCTCTAAATGGTGAATAGGTTGACTAACCAAAGTTGAGCTTAACCATTCATCGATTAGATGGACCAAGTATGGTCATGTTAATGGTTGGACATAACCGAAACTTTTTAGTAAAGGCCAAAGCCTGCTGATTAGGAATTAGGGCAAAAATTAAATTACTAAAAGTTGTTTAGAGAAATATTTGATTATAAACCTATCCTTAGATCTACATGGGTTGACCAACTAAAGTTGAGCTTATGTGCAGTCTATGTGGATTCTAGTACCCACTAAGAAATTAGGATAATTTTTTGAATTAGAGATAGAAGCTACCAATTTGGATAAAATAATGGAAGAACCTTTTGATTAAAGCTCAAATCTTTAGGTTTAATAAATCATTTACTAATTAAGATTTTGGTTTTTCTTTGTACAGTTATGGCTACTTTTCTTTCGCTTTGGTCATTATTGGACAATGACATGCTGGTAGGACCCAATGTATATGAGTCAGTTAAAAAAACTTACCAAAAGGGGCTCAATGATCGAACCACAATGCATTATATCATGCTGGCGGCTATGAGTGATGAGTTCAGTCACTGGTTCGAGACAGCCTAGCCAGAAGACATGCTTCAAGTGTTGAATGAATCTTTTAACACACCCAATGATGTTGAGAGGCACAAGATTAGTTATGCCATTTTCAATGCCAGGATAAGGGATGGAGCTTTAATCACTGATCATATATTATACTTATTGGGGATAAACTCCACTTCCATCGAAGTCCAGTCTGATGCTTAGTCTAATATAATCGATAATCATGAAAGAACTTCAGCGGCCAAACCTTAGCTGAACTCCTTAACAGTCGAGCCCCAGTCGAACTCCTTCAGCCGATTGAACTCCTCAGTGGTTGAGCCCCAACTGAACTCCTCCATCGACCGAACCCCTCTCGAACTCCTCCAACGGTCGAGTTCCTACCGAACTTCTCCAAGAGTCAGACTCCTCCCAGACTTCTCCTTCGATCGAACTCCTCCCAGACTTCTCCTTCGATCGAATTTTTCAGGATCCGGACTCCTCCTAGACTTCTTCAGGAGCCGGACTTCTCCAGAAGTCGGACTCCTCCCAGACTTTTTCTTTGGTTGAACTTTCCTAGGATCCGGACTCCTCTTAGACTTCTTCTTTGATTGGGCTTCTTTAGGAGTTGAACTTCTCCCAGACATCTCCTTCGATCGAACTTCTATAGAAGCCAAACTTCTTCCAGATCCCTCCTTCAGTCAAACTTTTATAGAAGCCGAACTCCTTTCGGATCCTTCCTTTAGTTGGATGCCTATGGGAGCCGAACTTCTTCAATCAGATGTCTATAGGAGCCGAACTCTTTCCGAATTCCTCCTTCAGTCAGATGCCTATAGGAGGCGAACTCCTTTCGAGCTTCTCCTTCAGTTGGATTTCTACAGGAGTCGAACTCTTTCCGTATCTCTCCTTCAGTCGAATCTCTACAGAAGCCAAACTTCTTTCAGACTCCTCCTTCAGCTAGCATTTCTTCTGGATGATCCCCTCTAGCCGTATTCCCTTTGGAAGTTCGAACTTCTCTAGAATTGATATACGTCAAAGCTCTTCATCCCTTCATGCGGTCTCGAGCGGCTCAGTATCGGACGACTGTAGCCATCACTATCAGTCCGCTACAAGCGACAGCGATCTACTATCAAGCGGTGATGGCTGTCATCATTAATCTGCTGCAGATGGTGCTACAGGCGGTGCCCCCATGATAGACTCCACTAGGCCTCAAGCGGTCCGCTACCAGATGGCTGCAGCTATCACTATCAATCTGCTACAAGCTCCATCTATAAAAAGAGATCCTTCAGATATGTTTTCTCTAAGCTCTCTTCTTCTTCTCAAAACTCTATTGAACTCTTGCCTGAGCACTCCATTTCTGTTGGCCAGAAGAGCTGACTTGATCATCGGAGGTTCCTATTGGAGCCACCACTATCGACTTCAGATGGAACTTTATTTTTCAAATCACTAGCGGCGACGTCTTCCTCTACTTTAGCTCATCCCAACATCGATCAAATTTTGCACGAACAAAATTGATGCTAGAAAGAGGGCCTCTATCTCTGAGGTACCCTTGTTCTTAAAGGAGTGCTCAGTCGATTCTACCGAAGGTTCATCTCCATCCTCTTCTTCAATCTCAAGAAATGTCTCAAAAGAAGATGACTATTCAGAGATCTATCGCTTCTACCATCAGATCTGAGCCAGATCCATCCATTTCTGCTCCATCATCGATACTTCAATCTCCTCCTCCATCGACGGTCATGGTAGATTTGAAGCAATTTAACCTACTGATGTAGCAAATTCAGGGCCTCGTCGAGATGGTGCTGGCCATGTAGCAGCCTTCGATGGTGACTCCATTAAAAAACCCACTATCAGGATGTCAAAAATCGATCCCAAGGAAGAGAACTTGGGCTAGCATACTCATCGCCCCTGGAAAGAGGAAACAGAGAGCAAAGGATCCGTGTTCAGATCATAATTCTCCTTTGGAAGAGACCCTCCCCATCTATAGTCAGAAGCCATCCAAGATCTATGATCGAGACAACATCCTTGATCATAAACTATGGGAAATGGACCAATGGATTGAGAAACTCCATCATGTCACCCTAGCTCGCTGTGATGACGTCTGCACCGATCCTCCTTTCTCTCCTCGAATTATGCAAGAGTCCGTTCCGTCGAACTTTAAGCTTCCTTAATTTGAAAGCTACGATGGAATCTCTGATTCAGTTGATCATCTGGAGGCTTTCCGGATCATGATGCTACTCCATGGTGCATCAGATACCATATTATATCGAGCATTTCCATCTATCCTAAAAGAAGTAGCAAAAAATTGATACTCGATGTTGAAGTCAGGTACGATCTTCTCTTTTGATCAGATGAGCCATCAGTTTGTAGCTCACTTCGTCAGCAGTCGACGTCCGCACCGAGGTTCAGATTCTCTGATGAATGTCAAGCAGAAGGAGGGAGAATCCATCCAAACTTATGTCACCCGATTTAATACTACGACATTGAAGGTTTGGGACCTGGACTGGTCTGTTGCAATGGCTGCACTCAAGGGCGGTCTTCAGAAGAATGATTTGCTATTCTTCCTAGAGAAGTACCCCAAGAATTTTGCTGATCTGCTAGCTCGGGCCGAGAGATATGTCCGTGCGGAAGAAGCCTTCAAGTTGAAGGATGAAGAAGCCGTAGGAGAGCGACGGACGGATGAGTCTAATAGACGGAGGGCCGAATGAAGTTTGACCGTGCTCACGGACTCCCATTGAGCGCAAGCGAGTCCGAACTCCTTCTCAAGCTCATCATCAAAGAAGTTTTGATAGAAGGGCGTGAAGAAGTTATCCCTCCAGAAGGTTCCACAACTATGCCCTTCTTAATGCTCATAAAACTTAAGTTCTGATGGAAATTAAGAATCAGCTACCAAGACCAAAAGAATAATGATCTCCCCCAAACAAGCACAATCGAAGCAAGTACTGCCTCTACCATCATGACCATAGTCATGATACTGAAGAATGCATCTAGCTCCGAGATGAAATCGAGGAGCTTATCAGGAGGGGCCAGTTGGGTCGATTTCTCAGACGCCAGTCTGAAGCAGGAGTAGATCGACCTAGGGTGCTGCCATAGCCAGAACCATCAATGATGGAGGAATGACAAGAAGATCGACTGTCTTCCAACATCATTAATGCTATCTCTAGGGCGGCTTGATACTTCGGCGAGCCACCATCTCTAAGCCTCAAAGTCAGGGAAAGCTTGCCCCAAATTGGGAAGGCCCGCATGAAGTAGAGGAGGTCGTCTAGCATGGAACTTATCGCCTAAAGGAGCTCGGAGGAACAACGCTCCTACGACATTAGAATTCAAAAAATCTGATGATGTACTACTAGTAATTTTTCTTCAATAAAACTCCTTCATTTTAATATTTTCATTTTTTGATGCAAAAACTATGTGATGATAGGGAAGGAATAATTAATAGCGGCCATGTTAGAAATAGAAGGAGAACCTCATTCTAACATGAGCAAGTCGAAGATCTTCAACTTCGACTGAAGATAAGATCTCTTTCGAGCTTCTACATCAACAGGAGATAAGATCTTCTTCAACCTCGATTGGAGATAAGATCTTTCCCAAGCTTCAAAGTCTGCACCAAAAGGAGATAAGATCTCCTTCAACCTCGGTTGGAGATAAGATCTCCCTCGAGCTTCAAAACCTATGCCAACCGGAGATAAGATCTCTCCCAAGCTTCAAAGTCTATGCCAATAGGAGATAAAATCTTCTTCAACCTCGACTGAAGATAAGATCTCCTCTGAGCTTCAAAGCCTACGCCAACAGAGATAAGATCTTCTTCAATCTCGGTTGGAGATAAGATCTCTCTTGAGCTTCAAAGTATATTCCAACGAAGATAAGATCTCCTTTAACCTCGGCTAGAGATAAGATCTCCCTCGAGCTTTCAAAGTCTATGCCAATCCGAGATAAGATCTTCTTCAATCTCAGTTGGAGATAAGATCTCCCCGAGCTTCAAAGCCTATTCCAATAGGAGATAAAATCTCCTTCAACCTCGGCTGGAGATAAGATCTCTCCCGAGCTTCAAAGCTACGCCAACCGAAGATAAGATCTCCTTCAACCTCGGCTGGAGATAAGATCTCACCTGAGCTTCAAAGTCTATGCCAATAGGAGATAAGATCTCTTTCAATCTCGGCTGAAGATAAGATCTCCCTCGAGCTTTAAAGCCTACGCCAATAGGAGAGAAGATCTCCTTCAACCTCAATCTCGATTGGAGATAAGATCTCCTCCGAGCTTCAAAGTCTATGCAACAGGAGATAAGATCTCCTTCAACCTTGGCTGAAGATAAGATCTTCCCCGAGCTTCAAAGCCTATGCCAACAGGAGATAAGATTTCCTTCAACCCTCGGCTGAAGATACGATCTCCCCAAGCTTCAAAGTCTGTGCCAACAGAAGATAAGATCTCTTTCAACCTTACTGGGGATAAGATCTTCCTCGAGCTTCAAAGTCTACGCTAACAGGAGATAAGATCTTCTTCAATCTCAGCTGGAGATAAGATCTCTCCAGAGCTTTATGTCAACAAGAGATAAGATCTCCTTCAACCTCGACTGAAGAAGATCTTCCCCAAACTTTAAAGTCTATGCTAACAGGAGATAAGATCTTCTTTAACCTTGGCTAGAGATTAAGATCTTCTCGAGCTTCAAAGTCTATGCCACAGAGATAAGATCTCCTTCAAGCTCGATTGGAGATAAGGTCTCTTCCAGGCTTCAAAGCCTTATGCCAACATTGAGATAAGATCTCCTTCAACCTCGATTAAGATAAGATCTCCTTCGAGCTTAAGTCATCCAACAGAAGATAAGATCTCCTTCAACCTCAGTGGAGATAAGATCTCTTCCGAGCTTCAAAGTCTCACCAACAGGAGATAAGATCTCCTTCAACCTCAGCTGGAGATAAGATCTCCCTCAAGCTTCTACGTCAATAGGAGATAAGATCTCCTTCAACCTCCGCTAGAGATAAGATCTTTTTCAAGCTTCAAAGTCTACGCCAATAGAGATAAGATCTCCTTTCAATCTCAACTGGAGTTAAGATCTCTCTGAGCTTCAAATTCTATTGCCAACAGGAGATAAATCTTCTTCAATCTCGACTGAAGATAAGATCTCTTCCGAGCTTTAAGTCTACACCAACAGGAGATAAGATCTTCTTCAACCTCGGTTGGAGATAAGCTCTCCCCAAGCTTCAAAGTCTACACCAATCGGAGATAAGATCTTCTTCAAGCTCGACTGGAGATAAGATCTTCCTCGAGCTTCAAAACCTATGCTAATAGGAGATATGATCTTCTTCTGCCTCGGTTGGAGATAAGATCTTTCTTGGGCTTTAAAGTCTATGCCAATAGGAGATAAGATCTCCTTCCATCTTGATTGGAGATAAAATCTCCTCCGAGCTTCAACATCGATAGGAGATAAGATCTTCTTCGATCTTGACTGAAGATAAGATCTTCTTCGAGCTTCAAAGTCTATGCCAATAGAAGATAAGATCTTCTTCAATCTCAATTGGAGATAAGATTTTCTCCGAGCTTCAAAGCCTATGCCAATCGAAGATAAAATCTCTTTCAACCTCGATTGGAGATAAGATCTCCTTCGAGCTTCAAAGTCTACGCCAACAGAAGATAATATCTCCTTCAACCTCAGTTGGAGGCAAGATCTCCCTCGAGCTTCAACTTTAATGGGTGCAGAGCTTGAAAAAGAACTTCGACAGTCGTCTTTTTGTACTCTCTTCTTTCGAATTTCGAACTTGAAAGTGGGAGAGACTATTATTGGGGATAAACTCCACTCCCATCGAAGTCCAGCTTGATGCTTAACCTAATGCAATTGATAATCATGGAAGAGCTTCAGCAGCCATACCTTAGTCGAACTTTTCAACGGTCGAGCCTAGTTGAACCCCTTCAGTCGGCCGAACTCCTCAGCAGTCGGGCTTAGAAAAGGATTTTGATAGTTACCTTTTTATACTTTCTTTCTTCGAATTTCAAACTCGGAAGTGGAGGAACTATTGTTGGAAATAAACCTCGCTCCCATCGAAGTCCAGCCTAATGCTTAGCCTAATACAATCAATAATCACAGAAGAGCTTCAGCGGCCAAATCTTAGCCGAACTCCTCAATGGTCGAGCCCCAGCCAACCCCCTTCAATCGATCGAACTCCTCAACGGTTGAGCCCCAGTCGAACTCCTCCATCGATCGAATCCCTCTCGAACAACCCTAATGGTCGAGTTCCTATCGGACTTCTTCAGGAGATGGACTCCTTCCAGACTTCTCCTTTGATCAAATTTTCTCAGGATCCGGACTCCTCCCAAACTTCTCCTTCAATCGAACTTTCCCAGGATCCGGACTTCTTTCAGACTTCTCCAAGAATCGGACTCCTCCCAGACTTCTCCTTCAGCCAAACTTTCCTAGGATCCAGACTCCTCCCAGACTTCTCCTTCGATCGAGCTTCTTCAGGAGCCAGACTCCTCCCAGACATCTTCTTCAGCTGGACTTCTATAGGAGCCAAACTCCTTCCAGATCCCTCCTTCAGTCGGACTTCTATAGGAGCCAAACTTCTTTCGGATTCCTCCTTTAGTCAGACGCCTATGGAAGCCAAACTCCTTTCGATCTTCTTCTTCAGTTAGATGCCTACGGAAGCCGAACTCCTTTCAGATCCCTCCTTCAGTCAAACATCTATAGGAGGCGAACTTCTTCCGAGCTTCTTCTTTAGTCGGACTTCTACAGGAGCTGAACTCCTTCCATATCTCTTCTTCAGTCGAATCTTTATAGGAGCCAAATTTTTTTTGGACTCCTTCAGCTAGTAT
The DNA here is from genome assembly GCA_006176705.1 of Cocos nucifera. NCBI lineage: Eukaryota > Viridiplantae > Streptophyta > Magnoliopsida > Arecales > Arecaceae > Cocos > Cocos nucifera. The sequence goes on from QRFJ01000417.1 coordinate 64,542, forward strand.
TCCTCTCGGATGATTTTCTCTAGTTGTATTTCCTTTGGAAGTCTGAACTCCTCTGAAATTGATATATGTCAAAGTTCTTCACCCCTCCATGCGATCCTGAGTGGCTCAGTATCGAATGACTGTGGCCATCACTATCAGTCTACTGTAGGCGACAGCGATCTGCTACCAAGCGGCGATGGCTGTCACCATCAATCTGCTGTAGGCGGCGCTACAGACGGTGCTCCCCCTTGACAGACTCCACCAAGCCTTGAGTGGTCCACTACCAGGCGTTTGCAGCTATCACTATCAATCCGCTACAAGCTCCGTCTATAAAATGAGACTCCAGATATATTTTCTCTAAGCTATCTTCTTCTTTCCAAAATTCTGTCAAACTCTTGTCTGAGCACTCCATTTTTGTTGGTCAGAAGAACTGACTTGATCATCGAAGGATCCTGCCGGAGCCACCAGCATCGACTCTGGATGAAATTTTATTTTGTAGGTCATCGACAGCGACCTCATCTTCCTCCACTCTAGCTCATCCTGGCATCAACCAAATTCTACACCATTAGTACTGATCGAGATGATGGAGCGTTTGAGCAAGCTCATCTTTTTTTGCACGAGCAGCTATAAAAGATGTAATTCTGAACTTGCTGTCCAAGTCTTATCTCCCCTTCCTTATTACAAAATAACAAAACCTAAAGTTAACTACCATGGGTTATTGGGGTTACTTTAGAACTTTGAGAAGGATCACCAACTCTACAAGAAGTCAGTGAACTTAGTTGAAGGGTTTTCTTCTGGTTCTCAACTCTTTAAGAAAGAAAAGAAGAATAAGAAGAAAAACTTCAAGAAGGTGCAAGTTTGGGCTGGGACATCTATGCAAGATTAGACCAAGAAATCCAAGCTCGATAAGAGTCAAGTGGAGTGCTTCTTCTATAAGAAGTAGGGGCAACATGCCAAGAAAGAAGCAAAATATTACCGGGCCAGGTACTTATATAGAAACTCCTTATAATTTTTCTATTTATGATATTACTGGCTGGGTATTGAATATTGAAAGTTCTTACCATATTTGTAATTCATTGTAGGGGTTACAGGTCAGTAGGAGATTTATACAAGATGAAAAATTTTTAAACATTGGAGATGGAAGATCAGTTCCAATTCTAACATTAGGAATCTTAAAACTTGTATTTGAGTCTCACTATTGTTTTTAGTGATTGTCACTATTATTTTAGTTTTTTTTTTAATATTATTTCTATAGGTCTTTTAGCTAGAAATAATTATGAGATTTCAATAAAGAAAAAATTTTATAATATCATTTTGAATGATATTACTATATTTTTTAGATATTTAAGCAATGGAATATACATGATATCATAACCTGTTAATAAAGTCTACTTCATTGGCAAGCACTTTAGATTAGATAATATGTCTGATATCTACTTATGGCACTATAGGCTAGGCCACATTAACAAAAATAGGATAAATAAGTTGACTCAAGAGAAAATTCTCGAAGTCAGTGATTGTGAATCACTTCTAACCTGTAAGTCTTGTCTTATTAAAAAAATGACCAAGCCATCTTTTACTGAAAAAGGTGAGAGAGCCACTGAACTCTTAGGTCTAGTACATATTGATGTATGTAGACCTATAAGCACAAGTACTAGAGGTGGATATTTTTACTTCATCATTTTTATAGATGATCTATCTAGGTATGGATATGTCTATCTAATGAAACACAAGTCAGATTCATTTAAAATGTTCAAACTATTTTGAAATAAAGTAGAAAATAAACTAAAAAAGTATTAAAACTCTTCGGTCTAACCAAGAAGGTGAATATCTTTCTAATAAGTTTCTCATATATCTAGGAAAAAATGAAATTCTCTTCTAATGTACTCCTCTAAGAGCATCATGGTATAATAGTATGTCTGAAAGAAAAAATCAGACTCTATTAGATATGGTTCGATCCATGATGAGTTTTACCAGCTTGCCAATATTCTTCTAGGGATATGCACTCGAATTGGTTTGCTGTCTTCTAAATAGGATTCTGAGTAAGTTTGCAGTTAAAACTCTATATGAGATATGAATAGGATGTAAGCCAGTACTCTCATATCTTAGGATCTGAGAGTGTCCGGCGAGCATTTAATGATAGATAAACTTTAATCCAGGTCTGACAAGTGCACTTTCATTAGGTACTCCAAAGAAACTAAAGGGTATATTTTCTACCATGCTGATGAACAAAAGATGTTCGTCAGTCTTAAAGCAATCTTTTTAGAAAACGAGTTTCTTGGTGAAAAAACTATTGCCTCTAAAGTTAAACTTAAAAAAGTTTAATAGGTAGAAAAGCCGACACCAGTAGCTGAACCTGAATTAGATTTGATCAGATTAAATCCAGAGCCTCCTGCACCATTAAGGCGATCTGGTAGAGTATCACATCAGCTAGATAGATACTATGATTTTTTGATCCAGGATGATGATCTTATCGAACTCGATAAGAATGATGTGGATCCAATCATCTATATGGATGCAATGTAGAGACCTAATTTTGAGAAATGACTTGAGGCTATGAAATTTGAGATGGAGTTCATGAAGGTCAACAATTTATGGACATTGGTTGACTCACTTGAACGGGTTAAATTCATTGGATATAAGTGGGTCTTCAAGAGGAAGAGGGATGCAAATGGAAAGGTGGAGACCTATAAAGCCCGTCTGGTTGTCAAGAAATATTATCAACGTTATGGTATTGACTATGACAAGATATTCTTTTTCATGAAAATGCTCAAATTCATTCAGATTATACTTGCAATAGCTGCCCATGTACATTATAAAATCTAGTAGATGGACGTGAAGATAACTTTTCTGAATAGAAAGCTGATCGAAGATGTGTATATGATACAACCTAAGAGATTCACATCCACAGATGAGTCCAAGATATATAAACTTTAGAGATCTATTTATAGATTGAAATAGGCATCTTGGAGTTGAAATATGCATTTAGATAAGGTGATCAAAATGTATGACTTTATTAAGAATGGAGAAAAGCCTTGTATTTACAAATAAGCAAATGGTCTGATAGTGATATTTTTTATTTTGTACATGGATGACATTCATTTAATCAGAAATGACACCTCCGTATTGCAAGAAAAAAAAAATGGTTATCATCTCAGTTCTCCATGAAGATCTTGGGTGAACTATCCTACATCCTAGGGATGAAGATCTATAGGGATAGATGTAAGAGGATGCTTCGGTTATCCCAGTCCACGTATATAGAAACTATGCTGAAGAGGTTCAGTATGAGGAATTTCAAGAAGGACTATCTTCCGATAGGCCATGAAATTTTTTTCTCTAAAAAGGATTATCCGACAACTCCTAAAAAGAGAGAGTATATGAGTAAAATTTTATATGCTTCGATAGTGGGATCTATCATGTACGCCATGATATGTACGAGATCAGATGTGATAGACTCACTAGAAGTAGTGGGTAGATACCAATATGATCCAGGAGAGAACCACTGAAAGGTGGTGAAAATCATCCTTAAGTATTTAAGAAATACTAAGAACTAGTGGCTCATTTATGATGAATCAGATTTGAAGCTTATGGGATTTATAAACTCTAGCTTTTAATCTGACCATGATGATAGCAAAAATATGTCGGGTTATATCTTTATCCTAAACGATGAAGCCATATACTAGAAGAGTTTCAAGCAGCATATTATGCCAAATTCTGTATGCAAGATGGAGTACATCATGACTTTCGATGCCATGAAGAAAGTTGTGTGGCTAAGAAAGTTTATCATCGAGCTCAGTATAACATCCTTTCTAGATGGTTCGGTCCTGTTCTACTATGACAGCACTGAAGCCATTACTCAGGCGAAGGGACCAAAGGCACACTAGTGGATGAAGCACATCTGCGCCGTTACCACTTGATCTAGAAGATCATGGTCGAGGTGACGTTGACCTTCAGAAGATCAACGGAAAGAAGAACCTGGCCGATCCCTTCACTAAAGCCTTGGTGGTGAAGTAGTTTGATAACCACAAGTCGAAGATGGATATTAGATACTATACCGAGTGACTTTAGGATAAGTGAGAGTTGTTGAAAAATATATCCCAAAGTCAATCATCAATCTATTGATAGTTATACTATTTTATAATTATAAATAATTTATTATTAAATAAAATTTTATTCTGATATTTTTTATCATAAATCTACATCTTCTAATGAACTTCATATTGTGATGAAGTTCTTAGGACTATTTAGTTTTGATAAAGAGAAGATTTATCACTTAGTTCTTAAACTGTTCATGATCAAATGATATGTTGTTAACTAAGACGACAATGTTTATCGAGTATGGTTCATTGTGTGCCATATAGGTTGGTTATCCTTTTAACCAAGAAATGTGGAGAAACTATTATGGCATATATATGAGATATAGAGGTACATCGTCACTGAATGTGACCAACTTTAAAGCATTCTACTGTTGAAAATTGCTCTAATGGAATATAGGTATAAGTGTCCCTTAGACTTAAGATCACCATGATGGCTTGCAAGTAACTCACTATGCTTTGGTGTCAGAGTACCTAAATTTTTAATTCAGTGATAAAAAATTTTTGGGCACAGTCAAGTACTTATAAAGTTGGTGAGTGATCAAGATGGGATTGACCACTTTAAGAGCTTCAAGAAAATATATCGCTGTATTTCAATTTAGCAAAACCTTCACCAAGATAATCCATGAGATGGATTTGATATTTTAAAATATAATATGGATGACCTAATCAAGGTTGACAGTTAAACCTTGAGTTGTCCTATGAGCATTTAGGTCAAGAGAATGAATTATATGGACACCATATCCATATGGGTTCTAAGATGTTTTATACATTCGACCTATCTAGCCATTGAGTATCATTGCTAGATGGTCACTTTGATTGATATAAAAATTTATTTCTATGCTACCGACTTAGGTTTGAACCTATGGAGTCACACTCATAAAAAATTCTCGATCTGATCAGATAGTTGATCGATGATTAAGAATTATTTTAAGATTAAACATTCAATATGATTGATATTTGACCTAGTGCAAGTATTGCAGGAGGATCGATTAGCAATAGAATTGCTAATTAGCTTAATTTGATTAAGCCAAAAAATTAAGATCAAGTCTAATTGAATAAGATTTAATTAGAGTTGATTTAGGCTTAATTAAATCAAGTCCAATTGATTTATTGGATAAGCCAATTATAAGGAAGAATAAGTTCTTGTCCAAATAGAACTTGTATGCACCTAATTTTTAATTTGATTAAAATTTAAATTAGATTTAAATTTAATTTAATCTAATTTAATTGAGTCCTTAGTTAGACTAAGATAAGCCTTAATTGGGTTGCACAAGTTTTAATTTAATTGGGTTCAAATAATAAATTGGACCAAGTCAAAACTTGAAGTCCTAGTATAACTAAGACTCTTCCATCTTGCACCACCTTATTTTCCACACCCCCCATGCCAATTTTCTTAGAATTTACATGAGAAATTTCATTTCCAGCGAGTCTCTACGCCCCTTTTGTGCCTCCTATCTTTTTAGAAAGAAATTAGTTATGAAATAGGTCAAAATAAATAAGTTGTTTTAACCTAGGACTCTATTGGATAGAGTTTCACACATCAACTTACCTTATTCTCTTGAGGTGCTAACCCACCTGATTTTTCTCTGATTTTTTCATGAAAAATAGGAGACTTTTGTGCGCATATTCCCTAGAGTCCATGCCACAAAATAAGGTGGAGGTGCCCAACTCATGGGTGCCCCAATTCTTGCTCAATTTGGACATACCTTTCTAGAAATTTGATCTAGATAAGAACTCTATCATAACTCTCTATTTAAAGAAAGTTAGGATCTAAAACTTCTACAAGAATTAGACCATTGAGGGAGGGTTTGGGCATGCGAGTCTTGGATGTAAAGACACAAGTTGTTGTGTCTAGGTGAGAGAAAAGAAAGAGAGAAGAGAGGTCTTCTCTAGGATTTCTCTTAAATCCTTTTCCATAATCTTTTTGAAAGAAAAAGATAAAGAAAAGGAGTTCTTTTAGATCCTCCCATCTTTTCTTTGGTGCTTTGGAAGGTTCAAGTTTATCAAAGGAAGAGTTTCACCATCAACCATCGAAGAAGGATTCGCACAGTACTAGCATACTGTGCTGAATTTCAGTTGCTGGACTTTGGATCAACGATCAAGACTTCATGTTGACTTTTTGTAGAGGTCGGACACATGTATAGCACGAAGCAACAACCTCAGCCTCGAATCAGCAACTGAAGTTTTTGACTTGCAAAGATAAAAGAGATTCGATCTCTTCATCCCACTAGATTAGATCTAGTCTTGGTTTGATGTTGATATAATCAACATCATCATCTTTATTTAATATTTAATTTTAGATTTATTTGCATGCATAAAACATATTATTAGATCCTAGATCTTGGATTTTTTATATATTTTAATAAATTAATATAATTAATTTATTGCGTTCATTGATCTAGTTTTGAAAAAAGTTTCAAAATACCTATAAGAAACTTTAGACTTTTCCTTCACCTCGGCCATTTGATCCTCACGAGCTAGGCTGAAAAAATCCTCCATGTGAATCTCTTTGTCCCTGACCTCACCAATCTCTTCTTCATTGTCTGACTCTAGGAGACTGAGGTTGAAGTCAGGGAACTTCTTCTTCAGCTTTTCTTTCAAATCCTTGGCCCCTGCAAATATGAGACTGAGCCAAATTCCACCTTGATGTCTTGGAACTCGGTCGAAGATTTGAAAGCTTTGACGACGCGACCTTGGCAGCCTCCAACTTTTCTTCGAACTTTTTCCTTAGCATTTAGCCGAGCTTCAGCATCAGATTGGCATTTGGAAAGCTTAGACTCCAATCACTCCACTTCCTTCTTCAGCTTCTCGTCAACCTTCAGCTTGGAGAGTTCAACATCATCCACCCTCCAATTGGCCTGATTGGCCTATTCTTCGACCTCTTTGGAGATGCGCTGAGCTTCCCGAATTGCTTCAACGAAGTGATTTAAATGGTGGGTGAGCTAAAAAAGGAGGAAAAAAAAAATTCAGCATACTTAGATAAGAGTAAAAAATATTGAAGAATAATAACAGATCGTCACTTACTTGAAGCAGGGAGTCGTACGAGTCGTGGACCCAAAAAGCACCCCCTTCATTATCCATGGCCTTGACATTGGCCAACAGAAGGATTGATCAGATTAAACAGAGCTCCCACTAGAGAGGAGATCTCGGTTGATGCATCAGCCATGCACGATGACATACGAATAAAAATTCGGAGCCCACCCAAACTTCGCTGGGATCCGAAAGCAGAAGCTTGGGAGACCAAATCCCCTGATGCCATGGATCGGAGGGGCAACATCGCTTTCACTAGTGCCAAGGTCTCCTTCCTCGAGGTGCTGCTTAGATCCAAGGAACGTCCAGCAGCGGGCTGGGCAAGAACGACCCCTGTTCAGACAATGGAAGGGGAGTGGAATCAAAGATTTGAGCTACGATCTCCTCCTTAGCATCAGACAACATTGAAGCTCTGACTGCTAACTTATGGGGTCGACCCCACAATATGCTGAAGCCCAAGGGTTGCTCAGCCGAGATTAAAAAAAAATGCTCATTCCAATTATGCAACAAGAAAGGAGCACCTCAGAAGAAATGATGTTCCTTCTAAGGAGAGGCATACCATCATCCGATCTCTATAGGATGCTCCTTCAACATGAAGCAAGCCTGGAAGAGGCAGGAGGTCGGTTCAACCCTGAGGAGAATATAGTGGCTAAAAAAAGCTAAGATGTATCGCCAGGAGTTTGGCACTACACTATAGAAGCTTATCCTAAATAAGTTAAAAAATTCAACAACCAAGAAATGAAATGGTAGTTTAAGGTTGACCTTCAAGGATTCCTCGTAAATACCTACTTGGCCTTAATGAGAAAGAGCTATTTGCTCCCCAGAATTGGCGACCTTCAACCTAAAGTCGGCTAGGATTTGATATTATAACCTAATTAGTTCTAAGTCCTCAGAGGTAAGGATAGAATTCATCCTAAATGGACCATAGTTTGGGATTTCCTGTTCTCCGGATCTGCCCGAAGAACCAGCTACTTTGGACTCATGGTCTGCATCTCCTAAGTGGTCACTCGTACTCCAAGTGGATGGGGATGAACTCGACTCACTTATCATGGATGATAAAAAGACTAACCTATGGAAGTGCTATGGCCGAGCAAGAGAGGGACGAGGATAGGGTCGATGAAAGCTTGGCTTCAACCGAGTAACTCCCTCATAGGGACAAAGTGGTAGAGTTCTCCCTTCAACAGCAGCAACAGTAAAAATTCAAAATTACAACAGCCCCAATTTATAAAGGATCTGGATGGCTCTGATCTATTGTTGATTTGTTAACCCTTTTGGATCTTCGATAAGTGGCAGCTACTGGTTGGCTCAAATGAATGATTGTGGATCAAATTGATGGCCAGTCAAATTTAAAGACTATTGGTTTACTACAAGTCATTTCAAGACATCGATCTTTGGTGCGTGCCAACAAAATTCCAACTTATAATGATTAGCCTCAGCCTTAAATAAATACTTCCTTTAGCTGATCAATTATAGCTCGACCTAGAGAGTCGGGGGCATCTGTTGTGGATTTCCTATTTCTCGTCCTCGACCACTATGTCATCGCATCCAACCAACCTATAGAAAATATAAAGATCGTCCGATACGAACTATGAAGATATTGATGATTCCATAAATTGCCTCTGGTTAGTCTCATCTTTGGATGACCTACTATAGGTCGTACGGAGCTGACCAGTCTTCAAGAACCTAGAATTAAACGTCATCTCCAATTATACTCCTGGTTATCGCCGATGTATTATAGCTTATTTTATAGCGAGCAATTTTTTGGAATGATGATCTATTATAGATCATAATATGGTGGCCTAATATACCTCATCGCAGGATGAGCTATCTTCACCTCCCAGAACAGTCTTCTCCAAATTGTGAAGGTTAAGATAAGGAAGGAGTCCTCCATGATTAGGTCTTCTGGAAAAGAAAATACATCTCTTGAATCAATCCATGCAATAAATTTGAAAGGTGATTAGAGTTCGAGATGAATATGTAGGATTTGGTATGGTGCTCCTAAACCTTAGGAGGCCACAGGAGGAGCCAGGGTGTTGGCTTCAGAAGACTAGGATGGGTGTGGTCCTAGGGCTAGGACAGGAGTTATCCTAGGATGAAGGCGGTGTGTAGCCTTGCATGAACTCGAGGTTCAGATATGAGGATCATGAGAGGGGCTTGGTAGATGCTCTGGAGATCTGGGACATAAGGTGAAGCAAAGAACCATAGTCGGAAGAAGAATCAGTCAAAATAAAAGGGCTGACATATAGGTGGGCTGACTCGGATATGCAGTCGAGTTGGCTCAGGATGCAATTGAGCTGACTCAGGATGCAATCGAGCTGGCTATCTTAGGTAGATAGAAGATAGAATTTGGATGATACGCAGTCGAGCCAGCTTGGCTCCTGATAGAGTTGGCTTGACGATGGCGAATAGAAATTGACAAGATTTTTTTTTATGGTCTTAAGGCCTGGTCCAATAAGATCTTAAGATGGCTAACACATGTATGGATCAGATTTAGATCCAGAAGATGAGAGCATGGGAGACATAGGTGTACATGGGCTTGGTGAGTGCTTTCATGTATTGGATTAGCTAGGAGAGTTTTTGGTCGGACCTAATGGTTATGTATAAATACATAGATTATATTAGGATTTTATAACGTGGATTGAAATATAGATCTTTTCTTCCTCAATCTCTCTTCTCTCTTTTCTCTAGAGTTGCCATCCTAAGGGGGGCGCTTTTCTCAAGACCAAGGAGGGAGGTGTCCCATCATAGATCTAAATTGGTAGATCTGTGGTTTGCTGTTCTTAGAGAATGTCAAATTTTTTCTCAGATCCATGCTAAAGATCAGGGGTTTCTACTGCATGTAGTATCAAAAATAGGTGATGCCATGATGATGTTACAATAATTGCTATCAGAGCAATACCAGATTCCAACAATTGGTATCAGAGCCTGATTCATAGCCTGATAGTGCATGAAAGTGAAGGAGAAGTCATATAGGATAAAATGGAGAATCTGCATAAGTATTCCATGGTATGTCTCAAATCTATCTTTATTATTACTGTGGTTTGGCCAACTAGGAGTAGCGGGTTGAACATGGAGACTGAGATGATTAACGAAAAAGATTTTTTCTGGGGTGGAAGGTTTGGATGCATGATTTTCTGATCAACCTTGAATGTAAAGACTGGAGGTGTATGATGGGTGATAGGATTCTCTACGAAGATGGAGAGTGTGGAGCTATTTGATAGATGAAGAAAGATTTTTCTAGGGATAATGGTCAAAAGAAAGCTGAAGAAGTGGCTATACATCCTTCAATTGCAGGAAGGCAGGAGAAGTAGTCGAGGATGCATTCAATGGTTCGACCAGAGCATGAATTTGCAAAGTCTTGGAGGTGATAGGAATGAATGATCCATGAAGATCTAGTAGGTCAGTGCTGGATGGTTGATCTTAGATCAGATTTCTTCTACAGGAGCATCAGAAAGAGTAGTGATTCAGGTGGAGGATGGGTTATGTGCAATAAGAGAGGACCTAGATATCTATGAGAAGGTGGCACAAAGACGAGGCAGGGAGTGCTATAGTGCTGCAGCAGTATTTTTCTTAAGGCACGGGACTGAGAGAGGCTCGATGGTGCAGCAGTTGAGGAAGATATCTCAGCAGAGAGTATCAGGAGGCATCTTAAGGAGATCAAGAGTAGATCTCAGGGAGAGCCAGGGAGTCTCAGAAGCCTCGAGATGAGATAAGTGGGTCTGAGCTCAGGATAGGGTCTGAGCTGTAATTTCTTTGGGTGTAATTAAAGTGATGGCTGGTGCAGGGGTAGAAGAGGAGAAGGCTAAGGTAGAATTTTCTAGGGTTCAGTCATTGATTTTAAAGTATTGGATGAGCTCTTAGATTTTAGAGGTGCCCATGAGTTGTGAAGGTATCTGAGATGGCTTCGAAAGAATCCACAGAGTGTGGAGGATCCGAAGGAGCAGTGACTATATTCAAGGTGCAACGGCAGGCTTAGCAGTGCAGCATTGAGTGGTTGACCTCGAAGAACTCGATTATAGAGTCAGCTACTGCAGCATCAAGTGGACTTCGATTTCAGATGGAGCATCGGACAGAGGTAGTTTCACCGATGGAGATATGATACGAGTTCAGAGTGGAGGAGTATAGGAGGACCAATATCCTAGCACCAACATTGAAGATGCATAGTTTTAGATGGAGCAGCATGTGCGGATGAACAGGAAAAGTTCTGAGAAGATGGTATCAGGGTATGTAGCGGGTGCTAGCATAGGACTGCTGCAGATTCTCCATGAAAGTTTAGGACATATAATACGGCTGCCAAGTAGAAGGGCCCCTATAATTTTAGGATGATGTAAAGAAGTAAGCTAAGATCTTCAGTGGTGGAGGCGGTCATCCCAAAGACCTCAAGGATGCACAATAGCTGAAGAGGATTGGCGAAGATAGTGTTTGCACAAGAGGCTATCAGGGTGCACAGTGATAGTGGGATCGTGCAGGAGAACATTGTCAGGTGTGCCAAGGCTTGGGCATACCAATATGGAGATTATAGAATTTGGTGTGGTACATTCAAGCCTTGGGGCACCATAGAAGGAGCCAGGATGTTGGCTTCAGAAGACTAAGATGGGTATGATCCTAGGACTAGGATAGGAATTATTCTAGGATGAAGGCAATGTGTAGCCCTACATGAACTCGAGGTTTAGATGTGAGGACCTTAAGGGGGGCTCGATAGGTGCTCCGAAGATCTAAGACATAAGGTAGAGCAAAGGACCAAAGTCAGGAGAAAAATCAGTCAAGACAAGGGGTTGATACACATACGGGCTGGCTCGGATATGCAGTCGAGCCAGCGTGGGCTGAGACCAAACTGACTTAGGATATAGTTGAGCCAACTATCTTAGGTAGATAGAAGATAGGGCTCGGACAATATACAGTCGAGCTAACTTGGCTCCTGACAGAGCCATCTCGATGGTGGCGAATAGAATTTGATGGGATTTTCTGTTTGGAGATTTAAAGCCTAGTCCAATAAGGTCTTAAGGTGGCTAATACATGTATGGATTGAATTTAGATCCAAAAGATGAGAGCATGGGAGACATGGATGTACATAGATTCGGTGAGTGCTTTTATGTATTGGGTTAGTCAGGATAATTTTTGGTCGGACCTAATAACTATGTATAAATATATAGATTGTATTAGAATTTTATAACGTGGATTGGAATACAGATCTTTTCTCACTCAATCTCTTTTCTCTCTTCTCTCTAGAGTTGCCGCCCCGAGGGGGTGCCTCTCTCAAAACCAAGGAGGGAGGCACCCCATCACATATCTAAATTGGTGGATCAGTGGTTTGCTGCCCTTAGAGAATATCAAGGTTCTCCTTAGATCTATGCTAAAGATCAAAAATTTTTGCTACACGTGGTATCAAAGATAGGTGATGTTACAATAGAATACAACTCTACTTCATCTATAAATAAAGAAGCTTTGAGATCCTCTAAGCACGTATTCAATTCGATGCCTTCTTCTCTTATTGTTCTTTATCTTCTAACTTAAGCATCGAAGGGTCTTCACCAGAGAATGCATCTGTTGGTGCCAAAAACTATAGACGTCGGAGTTGGCTGAAGCTAGAGAAGACGAGGTCGTTGTCGATGACCTGCAAAATAAGTTTTGTCTAGAGTCGGAGGTAGTGACTTTGGTAAAATCCTCCGACGGTCAAGTTAGCTCTTTTGGTCAACAGAAATGGAGTACTTAAAGAAATTTAAAGCAGAATTTTGAGTAGAAGATGAGAGCTTAAGGAAGAAAGCATATCTGGAGGGTCTCTTATATAGACGGAGCCTGTAACAAATTGATGGTGACAGCCATAACCACTTGGTAGTAGGCCGCTCAGAGCCACGTGGGATTTGTTATGGAGGATGAGTGGTCGTTTGTCACGACGCGCTAGTTTGTTGAATTTTAATAGTTGAAGTTCGGATAGATTCACTAGGAGCGGTGAAGAACCTCTAGTTATGGTAGCTCTTAAGTGGTTCGGATGTCCCTTAAGATCGACCATGCCTTGACTGATATTCAGTGTATCAAGTTTAGATGCTGAGGTCTTTCTGGTGTCAAAGAAAAGTTTTTAAGGATGACATAGAGGAGAAGTTTGGGAGGAGTTCGACTGGTAGAGAAGTCTGGAAGGAGTTTGACTGGCAAAGAAATTCATCTACAAGAAATATTCAGGAGTTTGACTGATGGAGAAGTTCGTCTGAAGAAGAAGTTTGAGAGAAGTTCGATTGGCGGAGAAGTTTGCTTGAAGGAGAAGTTCGAATGGTGGAGAAGTCCATCTGAAAGAGAAGGTCAGGAGGAGTTTGACTGATGGAGAAGTTTGCCTGAAGGAGAAGTCTAGGTGGAGTTCAATTGGAGGAGAAGTCCATCTGAAGGAGAAGGCTAGAAGGAGTTCGACTGGCAGAGAAGTCCGTTTGAAGGAGAAGTCCGAGAGTTCGACTGGTAGAATAGTTTGTCTGAAGGAGTAGTCCGAAAGAAGTTCGATTGGTAGAGAAGTCCATTTGAAGAAGAAGTCTAGGAGGAGTTTGACTAGTAGAGAAGTCTGTCTGAAGGAGAAGTGACCATTTTTTAGGGGATAGTTAAAGCCGTGATTGGAGTTCTTCGGTGATTATAAATATCTTTCAACCGAGCTCCAGACCAAACTTCAACAGGAGTGGGGTTTATCTCCAATAATAGTCTCCCTACTTTCTAGTTTGAAATTTGAAGGAAGAAAGTAAAAAGATGACTGTCGAAGTCCGATCCCGAGCTTCGCACCCACCAGGCAGAAAGTTTTGGCAATTTTCATGCTGGCGTCGATACTTCTTTAATTATGACATGATTTTGAAGAGACGGCCTTTCGAAACTCCCATCAAAATGTTGTCTGATGTACGGCATAATAAAGGCTCTACCTGACGTCACCCCCTGCCATGATGAGTGGAACACACATCGCACGAAGATCAACTAAAGGAGATATGCAATCATAACTATCTCAGGCTTCTCTTGGCTATTTAATCCTCCTTTCTTTTCTGGAACTCATTTCACTTGAGCCTTCTTCTCCCTTTAGTTCTCGCTTTCCTCCCATCCGAGAGTTCTGGTTTTTTTCTTCATTCTCCTTGACTCCAGGTGCTCCTTCGCTTGATTTTCATTGTGCTCATCATCTCCTTACCTTTTTCAATCGATTTAGGTTAGCTCCACAACCTTTCTTTTTAATTACTCTTGCATCTTTTGTTTCTCGTTCTTTCCATTTCTCCGTAGGAATTCCCACACTTCATTTTTCTATTTTTTGGAGGTTTTTCTTAGGTTGATTTTGATCCAGATGTCTTTTAAAACTTCTCAATCCGCTAGTTCCTAGGGTTCGTCCGATCTGACCTTCTTAGACCGCATCCTCTTAGCAGAGGTCGAGCCTAGGAGTATGCCTCATCAGCCCTTTGTACTAGATATTATTTCTTGCATCCTGATTTCGAACGACCTATCTTTAATTAGGATTCAGTATGGGATCCCCCAAGAGTATGACCTTGAACTTTCCCTCAGGTCGGTCGGTTTTGCCTGTACTTGGAATCTTTGTGGGCCAGGCTTCAACTTTCACTCCCTCCTTTCATAGTCACACTCTTTTGCTTTCTGAATATCTTCCTTATCTCTATAGTACCGAATTCCTTCAAGTTCATAATCAAGTTTCTTTTTCTTTGCTATCTAGTCGAGGTTCATCCGATCATCTCGCTCTTTAGAAATTTTTATACCTTCAAGCACCATCCTTCCACCAAGGACTAGTGGTACTTTTTTCTCCTGTTCAAAAAAAAGGGGCTCCTAAAAGGTGCTCCTTCTTTCATTCATAACTGGAAGAAAAAGTATTTCTTCATGTGTTGTCCGATCTTAATGTTGGATCTCCCTTTCTGGGGCTTTCTTAGAGGATCAGTTCACTGAGGTCCTAGTCTAAACAGAGCTAACCTTGAATCTTCCAATAAGCTTAAGGCATACCGAGCTTCTTTTCTTTTCGACCTTCTAAAAGAGCAGACTTTATTCAATCTAGGCTTAAGCCCTCTCGACCCCTTCGGTAGACTTTTTTTCTTTTAGGGCCTTCATGAGATTTTAGATACATTTTGGTTGATTGAAACTTTTTTCTTATTATAGAGATGGATACCGAAGTTGTGGGGATGCTTGCTAAGAGCCTTTATGCCCAAAGGAAGAGGAAAGGGAAGACCCCAGACGAAAGTTCAAAGAGGATGAAGGTCGGTGCCCCAAGCCCTGCAGCTCCTGCCGCCACTGATGTCGCCCCCAAGGTCATCGAAGTCATCCTGGCTATTGATGTCGATGCTGTCGAAGGAGGCTCCTTTCCTTCCGAATTCTCGAGTCCTCCTACCGAGGATCAGGCTCCCGAACCTCCTATCGAGACAGAGGAAGGAAAGGAGAGGAAGAAGAAAAAGTCAGCTATCATGAAGATTGCCTACAAGGCTTGTCCAGGTGAGCCGAGCAACAGCGACAGTGATGGTCCGGGAAAAGACCTCTTCAATAACCCAGGTGTAATCTAGAATTTAATTGACAAATTTGCCCTTTTCGAGGTGGTGGATCACATGGCCGACCTCGACCAGATGGAGTTCGTCTGGAGTTTCCTTAGGACCACCTCAAGATAACCATCTTATCAGGTTTTCTTTTCCATTTTTCTTTTCTCTATCCTGACATCATTTGTCTGTGGCAGTTGGGTCACCAAGTACTCGCCCACCTTAAAAGAGGGCATCGCCAGGAGGCGAAAACACTGAAGGTCCAGGAGGATCTTCAAGCTAAGATCAATCGCCTTCGGAGAAAGGCCGCTGAGGCTGAGTGCTTCATGGAGGAGAAGGTGGCCAAAGTCGAGAGCCTCCAGGATGCACTCTGAAAAAAGAAGTTCATCTCAGCCAGACTCAAGGCTGCACTGACTGTGGAGGAGAGGAGGAAGGAAGCTGAGGGTAAAGCTGTTGAACTGGAGGCTTGAGAGGCAAAGTCAGTCTTGAAGGTGGCGGCCCGTGCCATGGAGAAATTCAAAGCCTCCTCCAAAATGAAGAAGCTAAATGTCGCATTCGGCTAGCAGGCATTTATCAAGGGCTTCAAACTCTGCAAAGATAGAGTGGCCCAAAAATTCCCTGAACTTGATCTGAGCTTTTTAGCGGAGGATCCCAGTGAAAAGGCAGGGCCATCCAACACTGCGGCCAACCTTTCTCATGCCGAGCCCATCCCTGGTTCATCTGAGCCCGCCATGGAGGCGTCCGAGCCTACCCAAGAACCAGAAGCAACCAAGAGCACCCCGACTTCATCTGCCACCACACCTTCTGAGGTTGAGAATCTCGAATAGTTGTATTTTTTCTTTTTTTCTTTTTATTTTACTCTATCTTGAAAAACTTTTGGTTAAATGAAAGAAAACTTCTTTTTGTCAATACCTTTGAGTGTTTTTTGTACATTGGATGTAGTCCTCGGTCGATGCTGATCCGCTGTCTTAAGAAGTTTCTTAAAATCAATGATTAGAAATTTAAAAAAAGAGGTTCGTCATTTGAAAAAGAAGCTAAAGAAGATCAAGGATGAGCTTTAGAGATCCTGGAAGAATGCTTCGGAGGCAATGATTGAAGTCACCCACCTTCAAAAATTGTATAGGAAGGACTCTATAAGTTTCAGCATTCGGAAGGACAACTTTAAGAAAGAATTAGCTGAGCTCAAGAAAAGTACCAGTGACAAGTCTTGGGCGTTGATGGCGAAGATCAGTTTCCTTAAGGTTGAGCTCAAAGCGGCAAAGAAGAAAATTCAATTGCTGGAAGAAAGTTCACCGTGGTCTACCGATAAAGCCCGGCAGGAATGGGATTGGTTCCAGAGGTTCTCTGCACTTCAGAAGTAACTGCACGATACTGAGCTTGCCTATCAATCTTATCGGATGGGTTGGAGTGGGAGGATATCATCATTAGAGCAGAAGCTTCGCACCGCTAACAGCAAAGTAGATTGACTCCAAAAGTGACTGGATGATCGCTATCAAGTCGGTACAAGCAGGGTGTTGGAGGAGATCGCCTCTTTGAAGAGGATCGTCGGTGAGCTTTTGGAGTCGATCGGGATAGAGAAGGTTGAAGTCCAACGACTGAAGCTTCAGCTGACCTGTGAGCAGCAAGCTATTAAGAATGCGAAGGTCGAGTCTAAGATTTTGAGAAAGCAGCGGCGGGAGCTTGAAGACAAATTCCAGCGGGCCGACAGGATGTTTGTTGACAACCTACGAAAAAGGAAGGAGCTTGAAGAGGAGATCTTTAGAAACAGGCTCTGATGATGGTTGGGGCCGATAGCCCAAAGTCAGAGAAATTTGGTCCATCTGAGGACTTCGACCTCTTTTCTCCTTTTTTTTTTATGTGATCGATCTTGCAGACCTTTGCTCTCACTTTCATTTTGTAACAAACTTTTACTTTTCAATAAAATGGTACCTTCTTTCATCGTCTTTTATCTTGCACGAATCCAATGCTTATTGATGGCTTTGTTTTCTTTACTCTATCTTCTATTGAGATGGTTGCTATGGATACTGAACTAGAGAGCTTTTTGCGAACTAGAAGGAGGTAATCCTCTTTTTTGTTTATGTCACAGTCGTAGGGATGATACGTATATGTGTTGCTGATAGAGCTTCTTCCATCTTTTCATTTTAGATCAACGAGATCTAGGATTTGCTTATGTTAGGATGAGGTTCTCCTCCTATTCCTAACAGGGCTATAGGGGCACGTAAGGGCTGTTGAAAGAGCCTCTTTTCTCATCTCGTCTTAGATTAATGAGGTCTTTGTTTTGCTCATGTTAGGATGAGGTTATCCTTCTATTCCTAATAGGACTGTAAGGGCACGTAAGGATCATTGAAAAAATCTCTTTCCTTATCTTGTCTTAGATTAATGAGGTCTTCATTTTGCTCATGTTAGGATGAGGTTCTTCTCCTATTCCTAACAGTACTGTAGGGGCACGTAAGGATCGTTGAAAGGGCCTCTCTCTTTATCTCATCTTTAGATTAACGAGGTCTTTGCCTTACTCATGTTAGGATGAGGTTCTCCTCCTATTCCTAACAGAACTGTAGGGACACGTAAAGACCGTTGAAAAGACCTCTTCTCTCATCTCATCTTAGATTAACGAGGTCTTTGCTTTGCTCATGTTAGGATGAGGTTCTTCTATTCCTATCAAGACTGTAGGGGCACATAAGGGCCGTTGAAAGAGCCTCTCTCCTTATCTCGTATTAGATTAATGAGGTCTTCGCTTTGCTCATGTTAGGATGAGGTTCTCCTCTTATTTCTAACAAGACTATAGGGGCACGTAAGGGCCATTGAAAGAGCCTATCTCCTCATCTTGTCTTAGATTAATGAGGTCTTCGCTTTGCTCATGTTAGGATGAGGTTCTTCTCTTATTCCTAATAGAACTGTAGGGGCACATACGGACTGTTGAAAGGGTCTCTCTCCTCATCTCATCTTAGATTAACGAGGTCTTCGCTTTGCTCATGTTAGGATAAGGTTCTCCTTCTGTTCCTAATAGGAATGTAGGGGCACATAAGGATCGTTGAAAAAGCCTCTCCCCTAATCTCATCTTAGATTAACAATGTCTTCGCTTTGCTTATATTAGGATGAGGTTCTCCTCCTGTTTCTAACATAATTGTTTGCATCATGCGGCAAAGTTTGGAAAGTTTTTTTTATCATTATAATTTTACAACAAAAGATGAGACACTAAAATAAAGAGATTTTATTGTCGCAAAATTATTGGTGATACATTCTCAAATTTTTCGAGTTTCATGGTTGGGGTAGGTCGGCTCCTCCAAGGTCCTTTAAGTAATATATCCCGGGCCGGACAACCTCACCGATTTCATATGGGCCTTCTCAATTCAGAGCGAGCTTTTCTTGATTCTGAGTTTGTGAAACAGCCGCTCGTCGAAGTACCAGATCTTCCACTTTGAATATTTTGCCTTTGACCCTTGAGTTATAGTAGCGAGCTACTTTCTACCTGTAAGCCGCCATCCAAACTCGAGCTTCTTTCCTTTTTTTTTTCAATAAGTAGAGGTTAGCCCTAAAATCTTGTGAGTTCTGCTGCTCATTAAATATCACAACTCGTGCTGATGAAAATTTAAGCTCTATTTGGATGACAGTTTTCATTCCAAAGGCCAAAGTGAATGGAGTCTCTCCAGTTGGCAATCTTTGGATAGTTTGGTATGCCCAGAGTATATGATAGAGTTCATCTACCTAAGTCTCTTTTGCCTTCTCAAGTCTCGCTTTCTTGCAGCAGAATTCTGTTGGTTACCTCGGCCTCGCCATTTACCTGTGGATGAGCCCTTGATGTAAAATTGTGAGAGATATTCAAGTTTTCATAGAACTTGACAAATTTTGCTCCAACAAAGTATCACCTATTATCTATTATGAGGGTTCGAGGTAAGCTGAATCTGTAAACAATGAACTTTTAGATGAAGTCCCGTATTTTAGCTTCAGTAATCTTTGTCAGAGATTCGACTTCGACCCACTTTGTGAAGTAATCAACTGCTACCAGAATGAATTTTTGCTATCCGGATGCCATGAAAAAGAGTCCGAGTATGTCCATTTTCCACTATGCAAATGGCTATAGAGTGCTCAGGAGGATAAGCTCAGATGTTGGTTGTCTTTGAATGTTTGCATTTTTTTGACATCAGTCACACTTTCTGACATACTCTATAGAATCATGGTACATTATCGGGCAATAGTAGTCCTGTCGAAGTAGTTTGTGAGATAATGATCGAGCTCACAAATGACTTTCGTAGATTTTTTCATGTACTTTCCATAATGCAAAGTCGGCTTTGGAAGGTCGGAGATATTTTAAGAATGATAGTGAATATGACTTTTTGTATAACTTGCCTTCATAAAGAACATACCGGGAGGCCTGATTTTTTAATTTTCGAGCTTCTTTTGGATCATGAGGTAGAACTCCATCTTTGAGATAAGTGACTAGTAGATCAATCCAGCTTAGCTCATCTCAACTTGCATCACAGACTGTGGTTCTTTTGAACTCGAGCATTTCAGAACTTCGAAGAAGACTTTCTTAGGTAGTTCGGTTGGAGCCAGTGTGACCAATTTAGAAAGAAGATCGACTCTGATATTTTTGCTCTTGAAATCTATCGAATGCTGAAACTTTT
The DNA here is from genome assembly GCA_006176705.1 of Cocos nucifera. Classification (NCBI taxonomy): domain Eukaryota; kingdom Viridiplantae; phylum Streptophyta; class Magnoliopsida; order Arecales; family Arecaceae; genus Cocos; species Cocos nucifera. Next base: position 84,750 of record QRFJ01000417.1, read on the forward strand.
GAAGGTCGGAGTCAAATTCTTTACTTTCTCGAGATACTTTATTATACTTTTCTCTCGAGCTTCATAACTACCACAAACTTGTTCAACTACCAATTGAAAATCACTATATACTTGGAGTCGATCTACTTTCAATTCCTTGGCTATTCTTAATCCAGCTATCAGAGTTTTATATTCGGCCCTATTATTTATTGTAGAAAATTTGAAGCACAGCATATATTCAGCAATGACTTCCTCTGGGTTCACCAAGATCAATCCAGTGCTTGCATCTGAAGCATTGGATGAGCCATCCACATACAAGGCCTAGAAGCGTTCAGGAAGGTTGGCCTTTTCTTCAGAGGAGCTTGGCTATAACCATGGAATGCCAACTTCATTCTGTTCAAGTTCGGCCTCATTCAAGATAGTGCATTTCACTACAAAATTTGTTGGTATTTGAGCTTTGATTGACGGCCGAGGTTGAAAGTTAATATCAAATTTTATAAGTTCAATTATCGATTTCGTAATTCTTCTGAAAGTATCTATTTGGTGAAGAATTGCCTTGATTGGTTAATCAATGAGAAGAGTTATGGTGTACCCCTGAAAATAAGATCGAAGTCTCCAGGCCACAATCAGTAGAGCATAAGTCAGTTTTTCTAACTTGGTGTATCTGATCTCGACGTCTCTCAAAACTCAACTTATGTAATAGATTAGCAGCTGCACTCTTGCCTCTTTCTTAACTAGGACTGTCGCAAGGGCCACTGGAGAGACCGTCAAGTACAAAAACAATCCTTCTCTAAGTTCGAGCTTGGTCAATAGGGCAGGTGAGTCGAGGTAGCTTTTGAGTTCTTCGAATGCTTGTTGACATTCAGTATCCCAGCAGAAGTTTCTTAGCTATTTGAGAACTCGAAAGAAAGGCATACACCACTCAACTGACCTCAAGACGAAATGGTTTAGGGCTACCATCTTTTCTGTTAGATGCTGAACTTTTTTTATTAATTTTGGAACAGTCATCTCTTGAATGGTCCGAATCTTCTCTAGATTTATCTCAATTCCACACCTCGACACCATGAACCCAAAAACTTTTCCAAAGTCACACCAAAGGTATACTTGGTTAGGTTCAATTTCATCTTGTATCTCCATAGGGTATTGAAGGTTTCCTCAAGATCAACTATGTGATTTGTTGAAGCTCGGCTCTTGATCAGCATGTTATCTACATATACTTTCATATTGCAATCGATTTGCTTCTTGAAGATCTTATTGACCAAACGTTGGTATGTTGCTCATGCATTTTTGAGTCCAAAAGGCATGATCCTGTAACAATAGAGACCACGATCAGTAATAAAAGTAGTTTTCTCTTCATCCTCTCGTGTCATCCAGATTTAGTTGTATCCAGAGAAGGCATTCATGAAAGTGAGGAGCTCATAGTCCGAGGTCGCATCCACCAGTTGATCAATTTTGGGTAGGGGAGCTGTCTTTAAGGTAGTTCTTATTCAATTTCTTAAAGTTTATGCACATCCTTCACTTACCATTCGCCTTCTTGACAAGGATCACATTAGAAATCTAGTTCAGATAGGAGACTTCTCGGATGAATCTGGTCTTGAGGAGCTTGTCGACTTTTTCTGCAATTGCCTTCTATCTCTCTGGGGTATGGCTACATACCTTTTCTTTCACTAATCGATATTTAGGATCAACAGCCAGACGATGCTTCATAACTTTAGCATTAATTTCTAGCATGTCAACAGGGATCCAAGCAAAAACATTCATATTTCTCCATAAGAATTCGACGAGTTGCTCTCGCACCTTTTCTCTTAGATTGGAACTGATCTGCACTATGTGATCCTTATTTCCATCATTCAAAGAGATTGAGATTAAGATCTTTCATGGGTTTTTTTCATTTTTCTATAAGATCATCTCGGACGTCCAACCCATCAATTAGGCAAGGATCAGACTGTTCACCCCTTTGTAGGGTAATTGAGTAGCAATGTCTCATCGAAGCTTGATCTTCTCTGACCTCTCCAATCTCACAACTTGTTGGAAACTTTATCTTTAAATAATAGGTCGACACTACTGCCTAAAGTGCATTTAGGCTAGGTCGGCCAAGAATTGCATTATAAGTGGATGAAGCTCTTACTACCAAAAAATTTACTTGTGCCCTGGACTGCCTCAGATATCATCCTACAGCCATAGTTAAAGTTATCATACCTTCAACTGGCACTGCATCACTAGTGAAGCCAACCAATGGAGAATTCATTGGCTCGAGTCGGTTATTAGGTATGGATATTTTGAAGAAAGCATCATAAAATAAGACATTGATCGAACTTTCATTATCCAAAGGACGTGGCATACATCATAATCTACTATATTTAAAGTTATTACAACCATGTCATTATGCGTGAACTAAATTTCTTGTGCATCTTTTTTCGTGAAAGCAATGGGCTCCTCAGTTCTTCGTATTTTAGTCGACCGCTCAGATCCACCGACCTCCTCTCACCAAAGTCCTCCAAAGATGGTATTGATGATGCCGAAGGATGGTCGATCTTCTTACTGCTCTTTCCTTCTTGGTGGTTCTGATTGTGGCAGTGCTTTGGATCGATCTTTTCTTGTCTTAGGCCAACGTCGTAGGAATCGACCAAGCTGACCTCATCTCATGAGCTCCTCGATCTCGTCTTGGAGCTGAATACATTCTTCAGGATCGTAACCACGGTCATATTGGTAGAAGTAGTATTTATTGAAATTACACTTGCTAGGATGGGTGTACATCCTCTCCAGCCTCAGTAGCTGCTCCTTAATCTCTATCAGAATTTGGATTTTTGGAGCATTAAGGGGAGCATAGTTATGAAACCTTCTAGTGGGAGAGCTCCATCGTGCCCTTCTATCAGGGTTTCTTTGTCTTCAAGCCCGAGGAGGAGTTCAGACTCGCTTGTGCTTAGGAGGAGTTTGGGAGCGCGACTGAGCTTCACTCGACTTTCCTTCAGCAATGGACTTGCTTGATTCGCCCGCATGCCGCTCTCCTATGGTTTCACCATCTTTGGCCTTAAAGGCCTCCTTCGTCTGGACATAACCATCAGCCCGAGCCAGCATATCAGCAAAATCCTTGGGATACTTCTCTACAGAGAATAGTAGGTCATTCTTCTAAAGGCCATTCTTTAGTATGGCCATTGCAATAGATTGATTTAAATTTTGGACCTTCAGAGCAGTAGTATTAAAGCAGATGATGTAGGCTCAGATGGTCTCCCCTTCCTCATACTTGATATTGATGAGGGAGTCCGAGCATCGCTGGGGGCGTCGGCTGCTAACAAAATGAGCTACAAATTGATGGCTCATCTGATCAAAAGAAAAGATGGTACCTAGCTTGAGGACTGAGTACCGATTTCTTGCTGCTTCCTTCAGGATGGATGGAAAAGCTCGACACAAAATAACGTGGGGCATGCCATGGAGCAGCATCATGATCTAGAAGGCCTTCAGATGGTCGATCAGATTAGTAGTCCTATCATAGCTCTCAAACTGAGGGAGCTTGAAGTTTGACAGGATCGACTCCTGCATAATTTGCTAGGAGAAAGGAGGGTTAGTGAAGATGTCATTACCATAGGAAGGAGAGTGTGGTAGAGTTTTTTAATTCATCGATTCATGTCTCGTAGCTTTTGCTCTAGGAGATCCTTCTGATCAGAAATCTCCAAAATTTTTTGGTAGAACGGAGGCAAGGTCCTACCAAGAGTCAAGTCATGATCAGAGCAAGGGCTTTCCGCCCTCTGCTTTCTCCTCTTAGAGGTTGCAGGCTGGCTAGCCCAAGTCGGTTGCCCCCAGATGGGATCCTAAGATTTCGGTGAAGCTCACTTCGGCTGGATCGACGTTCGAGGTTGTTGCTGCTGTATGGCCTGCACTGCTTCATTGAGGCTCCTAACCTGCTAGATCAGTAGGTTGAACTGCTCTACGTCCACCATCACCGCTGGTGAAGCCTGAGATATTGGAGATGAAAGAGGGACGGGCAGATCTAGATGAGATCTGGCCATGGAGGTGGTTGACCGCTGGGTAGAGGCCTTCTTGGAAGGCATCTTCATGGAATCAACCAGTGAAAAAGAACTTTGACGAGGAAGAAGAAGAAGAATGTCCATCGAGCACTCCTTTAAGAATAAGAAAATCTTCAGAAAGGAATCCTTCCTCTAGCATCAATTCTATTAGTGCCAAAAATTGTAGACGTCGGAGTTGGCTAGAGCTAGAGAAGATGAGGTCACCGTCGATGACCTGCAAAACAACTTCTGTTTGGAGTCAGGAGTGGTGGCTCTGACAAGACTCTCCGATGGTCAAGTCAGTTCTTTCGGCCAACAGAAATGAAGTACTCAAAGAAATTTAAAGCAGAGTTTTGAGTAGAAGATGAGAGCTTAAGGAAGAAAGCGTATCTGGAGGATCTCTTATATAGACGAAGCCTATAACAAACTGATGGTGACAGCCATAATAGCCTAGTAGTGGATCGCTTAGGGTCACGTGGGATTTGTTATGGAGGATGAGTGGCCATTTATCGCGACATGCTGGTCTATTGGATTTTAATAGTTAAAGTTCGAATAGATCGACCTGGGGCAGTGAAGAACCTCTAGTTACGGTAGCACCTGAGTGGTTCAAATGTCCCTCAAGATCGATCATGCCTTGATTGATATTTGCTGTATCAAGTTTAGATACTGATGTCCTTTTGGTGTCTGAGAGAAATTTTCAAGGGTGATACAAAGGAGAAGTTCGGGAGGAGTTCGACTAGCAGAGAAGTCCATCTGAAGAAGAAATTCAGAAGGAGTTCGATTAGTGAAGAAGTCCGCTTGAAGGAGAAGTTCAGAAGAAATCTGACTGGTGAAGAAGTCCATCTAAAGAAAAAGTCTGAAAAAAAATTCAACTGATGGAGAAGTCTATCTGAAGGAGAAGTGGCCATTTTTGGGGGATAGTTAAAGCCGCGATTGGAGTTCTTCGGCGATTATAAATATCTTTCGATCGAGCTCTAGACCGAATTTCGATGAGAGTAGTGTTAGATATATGTGCCCTAGAAGCTAGAATTGACTGACACTTGTAATACACTTCTAGGGGCAAAATTATAATTTTGACTAAAATCAATAAATGGGTTATTTTTTATCACATATGTGTATTTAGTGTCTGTGATACATTCTTTGAGTTAATGGTAATGATAATTCATATTTTCAAGAGTTGAAAATTTAAGACATGAATAATCATTATTAACTCATAAATTGCTCCTGACCATAGGATCATCACGAGGATGGTGATTGATTCAGAAGGTTGGTGTACAATCGCTTCTCTTTAGTAGATGAGTCTTGAGTCTACGGTGTGGAGACACCGGAGCGAGAGTACAGGTACTCGTTAGAGAACGAGGGCATTGAGCGTGACCATCTCGAGTAGTCATTAGGGAGTCTACCTTCTCGTCAATGACTGACTCGATGCTGCAGTAGTGTGTCTGGTTCTTTGACCTGAGATGCATCGGCAGTTCACCTTGAGGGTGTTATAGTTTGACTACACCATTACTCGGTCTCCTAGCCATATGGAACCTTGAGGTGTATGTTGGCTATGACATGTTCATTGTAGGAACTGGATTGCATCAAGATGGAATCTATCTACCTCGGTGGTAGAGGAGTAGCCCTATGATGATCATGAGAATCAAGTCCAAAAATCCATGGCCATGGTAGAGTGAAATAATAGAAAGAGTTTCTATTTAGATTTTCACATTGGACTCGAATCGAATGATTACATCATATGACAGAGACTAGGGTTTGACGAGTTCACCTAAACCCTAATCTGATCGGGGCTCAAGATAGAAGAACTGAATCACATAGGTAGCTGCACCAAGAGGTTCGCATTCAGCTCTGATGGGTTGCCACCATATACTGCTAGGTGTCACTGGTGGATTTTGGGAGCAATTAGAATGATTTAGATGATCGATCATTCTAGCTGTTCGAATCAGAAGAGTTCTGATCCATCGAAAGGAGTTTCGATGATGTCGATGATAGAGATCATGACATATCCCATTACCATACAGAACTGAACCTAACTGGGTCACACAAACAAGGGTTTGAATCTGGTGATCATCAATTGAACTGATCTAGTTCAATTGATCTGAATGAGATTCAATTAGGTTCAAGGAAAATCGTGCTAGCACTCGATTGAACCTAACGTTCTTCTTTTGCTATCATAAATAAGTTGTCCTGTCTGAGCCAAAGGAGTTTGTGCTCAAACAGAGGCCTTCATATGGTCTGACAGGAGGTTGTCCAAGTCAGACAAGGTTGTCTTATTTGTAAGACACTACCTGCCATTTTTGGTCACCTGCCATTTCTTGTTCTTTGACTTTGGTCAAAAGTCTACCTTTGACTGGTCAAACGTTGACCATTGACACTTTGACTTTTGACCACATGTCATGCACCTATTGGAGAGCTGGTGGGGGCCTGTCCCCCTGCCAGAACCTGGCAAGGAGAAGGGCGCACGCCACCCTAGGCGTGTGCCCAAGTTGGAGGCGCCTAGGAGTCCTTGTTGGACAAGGACTCCATCTCCTTTTTGGATTCCAATTAGAGTTCTTCTAAGAACCAACTTTGACTGGTCTTAGGCATCCCTCTAAGGAGGAATCCAGGGGACTCTATTCCCACCAATCAGATTTAGATCTGATTTCACAAAGGGTTGTGATTGGTTGGGAAGAAGAGGAGTTGGATCACAGCTAGTCTATAAATAAGACCCTGCGCCCAACTCAGATTCTAAGCAATTCAATTGAGAAACCCCACGCCCCAAGGCTGCCTCTCCCCTCCTTCTCCATGCCATAGTCTCTTCTCCCCTTGCTCTCCACGTCCAAAAGGAGTTTTGGACCTTGGTTGGTGCGATTCAGATCAAAGAAAGACGATCAAAAATAAGAAGGCTGCGCTGCTGCAAAGGACGACTGCTCATCTTCAAAAGAGTTTTGAAGATCCTCCAGATCAGATCCAGATCTGATTTTTGGAGGTGTGATAGAGAAGAAGAGGATCTCCAGATCCAACCCGAGTGGATACCGGTAGAGGCCAGGCGCTTGCGTGGCTAAGATCCAGAACCTTCCGCTGCAAACAGGATCATCAACAGGGTAATAGGATTACCCAGATCAGGTAAATTAAATTTGATTTAATTTATTTTTTAATTTTATTTTATTAAAATAATAAGAATCAGATCTGAAACATATTAAGATCTGATTGGGATCAAGAGAAAAATTTTGAAATATATCTCTTGATCTGATCAGATCTGAACGAACCTGGACCAAAAAATCAGAATTTTTCTTCAAGTAGGATTTATCTCCAACAACATCAGTGAGAATTTCTTTATAAGTGATCAGGCGAAGCTTCAGCTCAGCCACATCAATCTCGACAGCCGACTTTAGACGAAAAGATCAGAAGCAACATATATCAAACATGATAATTAGATAGAGAATTTATTTTTCTATATCATATTACCTTCAACTAAATAGTTAGAAAGATCCTGAGTAGTAGAATCATGTTTGAAGCATATTAAAAAATTTATGATGATGTACTTATAGATAAATATTGGTAAGTTGGATTATTTTTAAAAATTTAATTTAATATTATTCAGATGCAATTGAATACACATAAATTCATCTAAAAATTAATGCAAAATACAAATAGATATATATTTATAAATTTTTAAAAATTAATATATATATATATATATATATATATATATATATATATATATATAGTTATTGGATGATATTCATTTATATTTATATATATATATATATATATATATATATATATATATATATATATATATATATATATATATATATATTTTGTATAAAATTGATTAGAGCTGCTTAGATTTAAAAAAAAAAAATACTATGTGTTTTCGAGCATGCGTGTGTTGTGGTTGTATACTTGTATATTCAAATTTGGAGCCGCGGACGCGGTTGGGGGGATCTCGTGACACCCAACGTCGCGCGTCCTCCAACGTTGCTTTGTTTCATGCATCATTAGTTCCGGAGGCTCCCACGTAGACTGCCTACAATTTTCCTCATCTCGGTGGGGGAGCGCCCTTAAAAAACTTAAGAACGAACGTAGTGGAGGCGGACGGTGGTCACGAGCTGCCACCTCGCCTTTCGTCCGCTGCCTGAGTTTAGGTTTCGTCATTCATCAAGGGAGTCTTGTCTGGTTGGTGGCGTCATGGCATACGCACCTTGGCCGCTGCTGTCACTTATTCAGCACTGTTCCTTGGGTTTTATCTCTGGCCACTTTAGTTTACAACATTTAAAAGATATATATATATATATATATATATATATATATATATATATATATATATATATATATAACGAAAAGGTTAGTATTTGCGAATGCATGCATCCGGTTGCACATTTTGTAGGTCCAAATGTCACTCTCTCTCCAACACTTTCTACCAGATCCGCCCAATCAATAGCCTTTGTAGTGAATTGGACTCGGTAGCCAAAAGGTCTTTTCAGTGAATGATGGATTTTAAACACGTCGGCTTGCGGTTTACTTGCTGAGAGTTTGCGTTTTGAATCTTTTGACCGCACAAAGTTATCTTTAATGACGGTTTAGACTGGTCGAGTCCTTGTCATGGAAGAAAAGGACGTGGGTTTTGTAATTGCATGTCGGCGATGGTTCAACCGGTCATTTTATCCGAAGTCCCCACAATACGAGGTCGACTGCTGCACCGTCTATTAAAAGCAATCAAATCAATCAATTAGCAGCTTCTTTCGATGAGCTCTCGCATCACTCGCTGGTTCCTTGCCGCCCCCTGTTGACAAGGATGAGCCAGATGTTGGATGCCAATTGGCAATTGAAGCCGCCGGCTCAAGAAGAAAACAGCTGGGGATTTATTGATGGTCTACAGATTAAGAGACACCATGGCGGCTGTGAAGCGAAGCCAATTGTCGAGCAGTGATGTTGGGGAAGAAGGTGGATGCATGACCTGTAGTGCTTAGAGTGGCATGGGGACCCAAAAAATAATTTACTATTTGACCGGCCAGCATACAGAGCATTAGTTGCAATCTCTCTCTGTGTCTTCTTTTCTGCGTATTGTTGGCTATCCATAGCAATTTAATTAGCTTTGATGCTTCGTCAACGCCGCAACTTGAGGGGCAGTTGGGATCATGGGCATTGTTTTGGATTTGATTTTGCTAATCCTACAAGGAGGCGAATAATGCTAACTACCCTTCGGCCGGAAAGTGCGAAGGCAGCTTAGCCGACCAATAGAAGAATAAGTAGGGAGAGTGAGAGTGGCCACTCCTCCCTCCCTCCTTTCTCATTATATTCATTAGTTAGGAAAAGTAGAACATAAAAGCTAGTTTTCTTCTTAAACAAAGCACTAAAAGACGAGCTCCTGTAATAAGGCATGTGTGCTGCTTGTTGCGATTTGCGAGGGAGGTGGGAATGTGTAGCAAAGAGAGGATGAAGGGGCAAGTGGGTTTATCTATTGGCTTATTTTTATGTCTTGAAAAGGATTGTGGTTCGTGAGGACTGTTGAGAGAGATCGGTGGCTTTTTTCTCTTTTTTTAAATCTAATGCATTTCCTTCGGAACTGGTGGTGGGTTGACCATTGCACTTTCCGTCTGAAGAGGTAGTGTTATATGTCTGTCTGTGAAGTTAATTTGGAAGAATAAATAATGTTTTTGTTGTACGTGGAGGCCGACCGCATCACCTTGTTTGTCACTGCCTTGCGTGCTTTCTAGCGACCCAAATAAAAGGGCCGTTACTTTTTCTTTCTTTACCATTGATTTCCTATATATATATTTTTTTCACTTATTTCTTCTATATACAGCTAGTCGGTGTTGCAGCAAGTATTTATCATCAATAAGATCTAGAGGATAAATGTTTAGCTCGGTCAAATCCACCACCGAGCTGGTGGGTACTAGGTCCAACTGAAAGCAACATAGCTAAATAAATTTTTTTGGCACTTTTTTTTTTTCTCTTTTATCTTTATCTTTCAGTTGAACTAGTCCACCGCTGGACTGATGAATCTGATTTAATCAATAATTTTTATTTTTTTAAAAAAAATTTATGACTAATTTTCATATGAGACAACTGACAAAAAACCTTTCCAATTTGTGAATTGTCCCGTGACTTTAAGCGGACCCCTATATTTTGAAAGTGATCACTGGAATTTAGCCATATAGATATTGTCTCGTGCTTTGTATGTGTTATCATCTATAGTTATGACATGCTTATCATACAAACTACACTTTCACATTCAATCTCTGCTTGACTTATGTGCCTATTTCATTTTTAATCCAATGCATTCATCTATATTTTGTTCTTTTCAAATAAAATACCATTGTGATGTGAAAGTTTTTGATGCATTGATAAATGCTTTGTTCTCATACAAAAACCCTGTTAGACATGCGCTTTCCTTTTTAGATATTAACAGACAGGCTACAGTCTTAGATGGCCCTTTGCAAAATGTCTTGGAAGGGAATAGATTATGTTGACTTACATATTTAGATGTGTTGGTGCAAAATTTGGTTGACGCCGGATCGAGCTAGAGTGGAGGAAGAGGTCACCATCGGTGATCTGCAAAATAAAGTCCCATCCGGAGTCGGTGGTGGCGGCTCCGGCAGAATCCTTCGACGATCAAATCAGCTCTTTTGGCCAATAGAAATGGAGTGCTCAGAAAAGAGAAGTAAGCTTTGAACTTTAAAGGGAAGAGGAGAGCTTAGAGAGAACATATCTAGAGGATCCCTTTTATAGAGAAAGCTTGAATGATGGTGACGATCATATCGTCTGGTAGCGGATCGCTCGAGGCCGCGTGGAATTCGGTACGGAGAAAGAGGTGTCATTAGACTGGTAGTGGCAGTCATGTCGTCCGATCGCGGACCGCATGGGATTTATTATGGAGAGAGCAGTGTCATCAGACTGGTAATAGCAGCCATATCATCCGATCGTGAACCGAATGAAGTTTGTTATGGAGAGAGTGGTGTCGTTAGACTGATAGTGGCAGTCATGTCGTCCGATCGCAGGCCGCATGAAACTTATTACGGAAAGTACGGTGTCGCCAGACTGGTAGTGGCGGCCATGTCATCTGGTGGAAGCATGCATTTGAGGTTCGTCTACAAGAGTAATCCAAAATGAGTTTGGCTCTTGTAGGCATCCGGCTGTAGGAGCAATCCGAAAGGAGTTCGATTCCTGAAGAAGTCCGACTGTAGGAGCAATTCGGAAGGAGTTTGGCTCCTGGAGGCTCCTAGAGGAATTCGATTGTAGGAGTGATCTGAAAGGAGTTCGGCTAGGGCTCGATCACTGAGGAGTTAGGTCGGGGTTCGATCGCTGAGGAGTTCGAAGGAAGTTCGGCTCCTATAAGAGTTCGGTCGAAAGAGAAGTCCGGAAGGAGTTTGGCTCCCGTACGAGTCCGACTGAAGCTCGATCGTTGAGAAGTTCGATCGGTTGAAGGGATTCGGCTAAAACTCGATCGCTGGGGAGTTCCAAAGGGGCTCGATCACTAAGAAGTTTGGCTGGCTAAAGGATTCGGCTAAGGCTTGTCCGCTGAAGCTCTTCCATGACTATCGATTGCATTAGGTTGAGCATCAGACTGGACTTCGATGGGAGCGAAGTTTATCCCCAACAATAGTCCTCCCACTCTCGAGTTTGAAATTCAAAGAAAGGGAGTACCAAAATAGGCAACTGCCAAAGTCCTTTTTTGGGCTCTATACCTATTGAAGTTGAAGCTCGAGGAAGATCTTGTCCCCAGCTGAGGTCCAGGGAGATCTTATTTTTTGCTAATATTGCGGTTGAAGCTCGAGGAAGATCTTATCTGCAGCTGAGGTTGAAGTTGAAGTTGAAGCTCGGAGGAGATCTTATCTCGTGCAGTCGAGGTTGGCTCGATCACTTAGGAGAGATCTTGTCTCTAGCTAAGGTTGGAGCTCGGAAGAAATCTTATCTCCTACAGTCAAGGCTCGATCGTTCGAGAGAGATCTTATCTCTGGCCGAAGTTGAAGCTCAGGGGAGATCATATTTCCTACAGTCGAGGTTGGCTCGGGGGAGATCTTATCTCCTACAGTCGAGGTTGAAGCTCAGAAGAGATCTTATCTCCTGCAACCGACGTTGGTCTGATTGCTTGGAAGAGATCTTATCTCTAGCCGAGGTTGATACGGGCGCTCAGGAGAGATTTTATCTTCTGCAGCCGAGGTCGAAGCTCGGAGTAGATCTTATCTCCTGCAGTCGAGGTTGGCTCGGAGGAGATCTTATCTCCTATAGCTGAGACTGACTCGATCACTCGACGGAGATCTTATCTCCTATAGTCGATGTTGGCTCGGGGGAGATCTTATCCCCTACAGTCGAGGTTGAAGCTTGGGGGAGATCTTATCTCCTATAGTCGAGGTTGGTCTGGTTGCTCGGAAGAGATCTTATCTCTAGTCAAGGTTGATACGGATGCTTGGGAGAGATCTTATCTCCTGCAGTCAAGGTTGGCTCGGGAGAGATCTTATCTCCTATAGTCGAGATCGATGTTCGAAAGAGATTTTATCTTCTGCAGTCGAGATTGGCTCAGGAGAGAGATCTTATCTCCTACAGTCGAGGCTGACTTGATCACTCAGAAGAGATCTTATCTCCTATAGCCGAGATTGGCTTGGGGGAGATCTTATCTCCTGTAATCGAGGTTGAAGCTTAGGAGAGATCTTATCTCCTACAGTCGAGGTTGGTCCGGTTGCTCGAAAGAGATCTTATCTCTAGTTGAGGTTGGTACGGGCTCTCATGGGGAGATCTTATCTCCTACAGTCGAGGTTGACTCGGAGAAGATCTTATCTCCTACAGTCGAGGTCGAAGCTCGAAAGAGATCTTATCTCCTGCAGCCGAGGCTAACTCAATTGCTCCAGGGAGATCTTATCTCCTGCAGCTGAGGTTGAAGCTCGGGGGAGATCTTATCTCCTGTAGCTGAGGCTGGCTCAGAGGAGATCTTATCTCCTGCAGCCGAGGTTGACTCGATCGCTCGGGGGAGATCTTATTTCCAGCAGCCAAGGTTGAAGCTCGGGGGAGATCTTACCTGCTGCAGTCGAGATTGAAGCTCGGAAGAGATCTTATCTCCTGCAGTCGAGGTTGGCTCGGGGAGATCTTATCTTCTGTAGCTGAGGTTGGCTTGGGAGAGATCTTATCTCCTACAACCGAGATTGAAGCTCGAAGGAGATCTTATCTGCTGCAGCCGAGGTTGGCTCAGGGGAGATCTTTATCTGCTGCAGTCGAGGTTAGGTCAGGGGAGATCTTATCTCCTGCAGTCAAGGTTGGCTCGGAAGAGATCTTATCTCCTTCAGCTAAGATTGAAGCTCGGAGAAGATCTTATCTCCTGCAATCGAGGTTGGCCCGGTTGCTCGAAAGAGATCTTATCTCTAGCCGAGGTTGATATGGGTACTCTAGAGAGATCTTATCTCCTACAACCGAGGTTGGCTCGGGGAAGATCTTATCTCCTACAGTCGAGGTTGAAGCTTGGGGGAGATCTTATCTCCTACAGCGAGGTTGGCCCGGTTGCTCAGAAGAGATCTTGTCTCTAGCCGAGGTCGAAGCTTAGGGGAGATCTTATCTCCTGTAGCCGAGGTTGGCTCGAAGAAGATCTTATCTCCTGTAGCCGAGGTTGACTTAGGAGAGATCTTATCTCCTACAGCTGAGGCTGACTCGATCGCTTAGGGGAGATCTTATCTCCTATAGCCGAGGTTGGCTCGAGGGAGATCTTATCTCCTACAGCCGAGGCTGACTCGATCGCTCGGAGGAGATCTTATCTCTTGCAGCTGAGGTTGAAGCTCGGGGGTGATCTTATCTTCTACAGTCGAGATTGAAGCTTGGAGAAGATCTTATCTCCTACAGCCGAGGTTGGCCCAGTTGCTCAAGAGAGATCTTATCTCTAGCCAAGATTGATACGGGCGCTCGGAGGAGATCTTATCTCCTGCAGTTGAGGTTGGCTCGGGAGAGATCTTATCTCCTGCAGCCGAGATTGAAGCTTGGGAAAGATCTTATCTCCTGCAGTCGAGGTTGGCCCAATTGCTTGAAAGAGATCTTATCTCTAGTCAAGATTTGATACAGACACTCGAGGGAGATCTTATCTCCTGCAGCCGAGGTTAGCTCGGGGGAGATCTTATCTCCTACGATCAAGGTTGGCTTAAGGGAGATCTTATCTCCTGTAGTCGAGGTTGAAGCTCGAAAAAGATCTTATCTCCTGCAGCCAAGGTTGGTCCGGTTGCTCGGGAGAGATCTTATCTCCTGCAGCCGAGGTTGAAGTTAAAGTTGAACTCCTCAGGCTTCTGTAGCTGAGGTTGAAGGTTGAACTCCTCGGACTCCTGCTGGCGATGACCTCGAAGCTCGGTCTTCGACTTTGCTCATGTTAGGATGAGGTTCTCCTTCTATTCCCAACACGGCCACTTTCGGCTATTTCTTTTCTATCATCACATAATTTTTGCACCAGGGAACAACAATGCTGAAATGAAGGAGTTTTATTAAAGAAAGATTACTGGTAATACATCCTCAGATTTTTTGAGTTCCAAAGTCGTGAAAGCATCATCCATTCGAGCTCTTTCAGACGATAAGTACTAGACCGGATGACCTCCACCACTTCATATGAGCCTTCCCAATTTGGGGCGAGCTTTCTCTGGCTCTGAGGTTGAGAGACGGTGACTCACCAGAGCACTAAGTCTGCTACTATCAATGTCTTACTTCTAACTCTGGAGTTGTAGTACTAGGTCACCTTCCATCTTTAGGCTGCCATCCGGATGTGGGCTTCCTACCTTTTTTCTTCCAATAGATCGAGGTTAACTTTGAGATCCTGTGGGTTGTGCTGCTCGTTGAAGGTCATGACTTGTGCTGACGGAAGCTTAAGTTCAATCGGGATGACTGCTTCTGTGCTAAAGGCCAAGGCTAATGATATTTTTTCGGTCGGTATCCTTTGTGTAGTTCGGTACGCCCAGAGGATATGGTAGAGTTCGTCCACCCAGGCCCCTTTTGCTCTGTCGAGCCTCATCTTGATGTCTTACAGCAGAGTCTAGTTGGTCACTTCAGCTTCCCCATTGGCCTAGGGGTGAGCCACCGATATGAAGCGGTGGAAGATGTTTAGGTTTTTACAAAACTCGACGAACCTCGCTCCAGCGAACTATCGCCCATTATCAGTTATGAGAGTTCAGGATAGACCAAACCAGTAGACCAACGACTTTCAGATGAAGTTCTGTACCTTGGCCTCGGTAATCTTCGCTAGTGATTCGACTTCGATCCACATGGTGAAATAGTCGAACGCGATCAGGAGAAACTTTCGCTATCCGGATGTCATCGAAAAAGGGCCAAGTATGTTCATTTCCCATTGTGCAAATGGCCAAGGTGCACTTAACGGAGTAAGCTCGGAGGCCGACTATCTTTGTATATTTGCGTTCTTCTGATAGCAGTCGCATTTCTTAACATACTCCATGGAATCGTGAAACAAGGTTGATCAATAGTACCCTTACCGAAGTAGTTTTTATGATAGGGATCTGGCTCTTACATGACTTCCGTAGAGTCTTTCGTGCACCTCCCATAATTCGAGGTCGGCCTCTGAAGGTTGGAGACATCTTAGTAGTGAGAGCGAGTACGACCTCTTATATAATCTGCCCTCGTACAAAACATAGCGGGAGGCTTGATTTCTGAGCTTCTTTTGGGTCATGAGGAAGGACCCCCTTCTTGAGGTAGGCGACCAACGAGTCAATTCAGCTCAGCTCGAATTTCGTCTGCAGAACGATCTAGGATTCTTTTGCGCTTGGGTACTTCAGAGTCTCCAAAAATGCTTCTTTGGGTAGTTCAATTGGGGCTGAAGTGGCCAACTTGGAGAGAAGATCGGCTCTTGCATTTTCTACCCTCAGAATCTGTCGAGTGCCGAAACTGTCGAAGGCTGGAGTCAAATCCTTCACTTTTCCAAGGTATCTCACCATGCTTTTCTCCTATGCCTCGTAGCTGCCATTAACTTGGCCAACCATCAGCTGAGAATCGCTGTAGACTTGACGTCGATCTATTTTTAATTTTCTTGCTATTTTTAATCTGACGATTAGTGCTTCATATTCGGCCCCATTGTTGATTGTAGGAAACTCGAAGCGTAGTGCGTACTCGACGACGACTCCCTCGGGGTTGACCAAGATCAACCCCACATCAGCTCCAGTGGAGTTGCATGAACCATCCATGTACAGAGCCCAAAAGCCTTCAGAAAGGTCGGCACTTTCCTCAAGGAGGTTCGATCGTGATAGTAGGACGCCGGTCTCGTTCTGTTCAAGCTCGGCTTTAACTGGAATGGTGCATTCTAACACAAAATCTGTCAATATCTGAGCCTTGATCGATGGCCGGGGTTGATAGTTGATGTCAAACTCTATGAGCTTGATTATCCATTTTGTGATTCTTCCGAAAGCGTCCGTTCGGTGGACTACTTTTATTGGTTGGTCAGTGAGGACGTTATGGTGTGCTCCTAAAAATAAGGTCAGAGTCTTCTAACAGCAAGTAAAAGAGAGTAAGTTAATTTTTTTAGCCTAGAGTATTTGGTCTCCGCATCCCTCAGGACCCAGCTTACATAGTAGACTGATTGATGCATCTTCGCTTCTTTCTTGACCAGGACTGTCGCCAGAGCCACCGGGAAGATAGCTAGGTGCAAGAATAATTTTTCTCCAAGTTCAGGCTTTGCTAGCAGTGGGAGTGAGTCGAGATAGATTTTAAGCTCTTCGAACATCCGTTGGCACTTCGCCGTCCAACAGAAGTTCTTTGGTTGTCTGAGAACTCAAAAGAAGGGCACACATCATTCGACCGATTTTGAGATGAAGTGATTTAAGGATGTCACATTTTTGGTCAAGCGCTGAACTTCTTTGATCATTTTTAGAGCAGTCATCTCCTGAATGACTCGAATTTTTTTAGAATTTGCTTCAATCCCGCATCTCAACACTATGAACCTCAGAAACTTTTTGGAGGTCACACCAAAGGTGCACTTGATCAGGTTCAGTTTCATCTTATGCTTCTTGAGTCCGTCGAAGGTCTCTTCAAGGTCGGTGAGGTGGTCTGTAGAAGCTTGGCTTTTGACGAGCATATCATCCACGTATACCTTCATGTTGCGGTCGATCTGCTCCTTGAAGATCTTATTGACTAGATGCTGGTACGTTGCTCCTGCATTTTTGAGTCCAAAGGATATGACCCTATAACAATAAAGATCACTGTCAGTAATGAAAATGGTTTTCTCCTCATCCTCAAGCACCATCCGTATCTGGTTATAATCGGAGAAGGCATCCATGAAGGTGAGGAGCTCATGGCCCAAGGTCGCATCCACCAGTTGATCAATCCTAGATAGAGGGTAGCTATCTTTCGGGCAGACTTTGTTCAGCTTTTTGAAGTTAATGCACATCCTCCACTTGTTGTTCGTCTTTTTTATGAGGATCACGTTTGAGATTCAGGTCGGATAATTAACCTCTCGGATGAATCCGACTTTGAGGAGCTTGTCTACTTTTTTAGCGATTGCTTTCTGCCTCTTCGGAGCATGGTGGCACATCTTTTCTTTTATCGATCGATGTTTCGGATCAACGGTTAGTCGATATTCCATAACCTTAGCATCGATTCCTAGTATATCTACTGGGGTCCAGGCGAAGACGTCCGCATTTCTCTTGAGAAAGGCAACGAGTTGCTCCCAAATCTCATCTCCTAAGTTGAAGTCGATCTACACCGCATGCTCCACATTCTCATCGTTTAAGAATATAGAGACGAGGTCCTCCATAGGCTCGCCCCGCTCCTTAGTGAGGTCATCGCGGGCATCCAGCTCGTCAACAAGATAAGGATCGGATCACTCTTCCTTATGCAAGACGATTGAATAGCAGTGCCTCACCAAAACCTGATCTCATCTGACCTCTCCGATTCCATAACTTGTCGAAAACTTCATCTTCAAATAGTAGGTTGATACCACCATCCAAAGTGCATTTAAACCAGATCAGTCGAGAATAGTATTATAGGTGGACGAAATCCTCACGACTAGAAAATCGACCTACGTCTTAGCCAATTTTGGATGTTGCCCTACAGTCACAGCCAAAGTTATCATGTCCTTAACTGGTATGGTATTGCCAGTGAATCCTATCAGTGGAGAGTTTATAGGCCCCAAGCGGTCATCAGATAAGAACATTTTTGAGAAGACATCATAAAAAAATATGTCGATCGAGCTTCCATTATCCACCAAAATATGGCGTACATCATAGTCGATAATATTCAAAGAGATTACAATTGCATTATTGTGCAGAAACTGGATCCCCTGGGCATCCATCTCGGTAAAGGTCATGGGTTCCTCGGTCCTCCATCTCTTTACCGATCCCTCAGATCCGCTGGCCTCTTCTTATTGAAGTTCCCTTAAGATGGTATTGATGATGCCGAGAGACAGCCGATCTTCTTATTGATCCTTCCTCCTTGGTGGCTCAGGCTGCGGTAATGTCCTCGATCGATCTTTCCGCTATTTGGGCCATCTCCATAGGAATCGACCAAGTCTACCTCACCTGATGAGCTTCTCGATCTCATCTTGGAGTTGGATGCACTCCTCTGTGTCGTGATCGTGGTCACGATGATAAAGGCAGAACTTTTTGGGATTGCGCTTACCAGGACGAGAACGCATCTTCTCCAGCCTCGACAGCTATTTTTTGATTTTCATCAGCACTTGAATTTTCGGAGCATTAAGGAGGGCATAATTATGAAATCTTCATTGGGGAGAATCTCGATGCGCCCTTCCATCGGGGCTTCCGTACCTCCGAGCCTGGGGAGAGTTCGGGCTCGCTTGCACCCAAAAGAAGTCCGGGAATGTAGCCGACCTTCACTCGACTTCCCTTCTTCGATGGGCCTGCCCGATCCATCGATTCGTCGCTCACCACAAGCTTCATCATCTTTGTCCTTGAAGGCCTCTTCAGTCCGGGCATAACCTTCAGCCTGAGCTAGCATGTCGGCAAAGTCCCTGGGGTACTTCTTTTTTAGGAAGAACAGCCAATCATTCTTCTAGAGGCCATCCTTGAGAGCGGTCATGGCGACTGATTGGTCCAAGTTCTGGACCTTCAATGCGACAGCATTAAATCGGATGACATAAGCCCAGATAGATTCTCTCTCCTTCTACTTGATAGTCATAAGAGAATCCGAACCTTGGTGCAGATGTCGGCTGCTGACGAAGTAGGCTACGAACTGATGGCTCATCTAGTCAAATGATAAGATGATACTTAGCTTAAGCGCTGAGTATCAGTTCCTGACGGCTCCCTTAAGGGTAGAGGGAAAAGCCCGACATAAAATAGCGTCTAGCGCACCGTGGAGCAACATCATTATTCAGAAGGCTTCTAGATGATCGACTGGATCGGTGGTCCTGTCGTAACTCTCAAACTATGGGAGCTTGAAGTTCGGCAGGATCGATTCCTGCATAATTTTTTGCGAAAAAGGAGGATCAATACAAATGTCATTACCATATGAGGAGGGAGTGTGACGGGCTCTTCGATTCATCGGCTCATTTCTAAGAGCCTTTGATCGAAGAGATCTTCACAGTCTTTGATCTTCAAAATTTTCTGATGGAATGGGTGCAAAGCTTCCCCCTGGGTCGAGTCGTGGTCCGATCAGGGCCCCTCCATCCTCTACTTCTTCTTTCTAGGGATCAGAGGCCGGGTAGCCTAAGTCGGCCATTTTCGGATCAAATCATAGGGCTTCGAAGAATTCTACGTTGATCGAACTGATGTCGGAGCCTGTCGATGCATGGTCTGCACCGTCTCTGTGAGGCCACAAACCTACTAGATAAATAGGTTAAACTGCTCTACATCTACCGTGGCTACAGACGGAACCTAAGTTACCAGGGCTGAAGCAGGAGCAGATGAGTCTGGACGAGATCAGGCCATGGAGGCCGCCGATTGTCGGGTCGAAGCTCTCCTGGGAGGCATTTTCTCTTGGGAAAGAACTCTAGAGAGAAAGAAGGAAGATCTCTGGAGAGGAAAGAGAGAGGTCATCACTGAGTACTCCTTCAAAAATAGGAGAACCTCAAAGGTAGAAAGCCCTCCTTCTAGCACTAATTCTATTGGTATAGAATTTGGTTGACGCCAGATCGAGCTGGAGTGGAGGAGGATGAGATCGTCGTTGGTGATCCGCAAAATAAAGTTTCGTTCGAAGTCGGTGGTGGTGGCTCCAACAGGATCCTCCAACGATCAAGTCAGCTCTTCTGACCAAAAGAAATGGAGTGCTTAGGAAAGAGAAGTGTGCTTTGAGCTTTAGAGGAGAGAGGAGAGCTCAGAAAGAACATATTTGGAGGGTCTCTTTTATAGACGGAGCTTGAATAATGGTGACGACCATACCGTCTGGTAGCGGGCTACTCGATGCCGCATGAAGTTCAGTATGGAGAGAGAGGTGTTGTCAGACTGATAGTGGCAGCCATGTCGTCCGATCGTGGACTGCATAGGGCTTATTATGGAGAAAGCGGTATCGTCAAACTGATAGTGACAGCCATGTCGTCCGATTGCGGGCCGCATGGGATTTGTTATGGAGAGAGCAGTGTCGTCAGACTGATATTGATGGCCATGTCATCTGATGGAAGCATGCATTCGAGGTCCATCTGCAAGAGTAATCTGAAATGAGGTCGGCTCCTGTAGGCACCCGACTGCAGGAGCAATCCGAAAGAAGTTCGATTTTCAGAGGAGTTCGACTGTAGGAGTGATCCGAAAGGAGTTCGGCTCCTGGGGTCTCCTGAAGGAATTCGATTATAGGAGCGATCTGAAAGGAGTTCAGCTAGGGCTCGATCGCTGAGGAGTTCGGTCGGAGCTCGACCGCTAAGAAGTTCGGAGAAAGTTCGGCTCCTGTAGGAGCCCGACTAAAGGGGAACCTCGAAGGAAGTTTGGCTCCTATAGAAATTCGATCAAAAGAGAAGTCCAAAAGGAGTTCGGCTCCTGTACGAGTCTGACTGGAGCTCGGCCACTGAGAAGTTCGATCGGTTAAAGGGTTTCGGCTAAAACTCGACCGCTGGGGAGTTCGGAAGGGGCTCGGCCACTAAGAAGTTCGGTTGGTTGATGGAGTTCGGCTAAGGCTCATCCGCTGAAACTCTTTCGTGACTACCAGTTGCATTAGGCTGAGTATCAGATTGGACTTCGACAGGAGCGGAGTTTATGCCCAACAAGATGTATCCTCAAAATGTTCAGTGTTTTATTTGAGTGTCAACTAGAATTTACCACGCACTGCACATGGATGGATATGTATGAGCTCCCGAGCAGGGCTTCTTGCACCACTTGGGAGTAAATACGGGATGTGAACCTACTATTTTGGATGCCGCTAATCCACATTTAATGGGTAATTAGTTGTGATAGGCCAGTATAGACCTAATACAAGTATTTCAGACCAAATTAGCTTCATGTGAGAAAGATCAATTACAGGTGCAACCTAGAAAAACATATTTTAATTGGTTTAACCTCCTAGATGCAGTCTATTGGTATTTTACTAGAGGCTTTGATTGATATCTTTTAGAGATAAAATGGAACATGATTGGATGTTTAATTAAAATCTTCAAAGGGACTACTAGAGAGTAAGTAGGGAATTGTTTTTCGACAAAAAAAAAAGGGCTTGTTGAGTCTAGAAGGCTGGATGGCTTCAACTACATGAAAATATTTGATGTTGTTTTTGGACTCTAGTAAGGAGATAACCTAATAGAAACATCTGCCCGTATTGTCTATTGTAAAGGGGATGATGGTGTGGACAAAGGATAAGGCATAGGAAAGCAAAACAGATGGAGTGTAATTCACTTTTAGAATGAATAATGGAACTGATCAAGTTTTTCATAGAGATGAATATTATATGAAAATGATTTGGTAGAGAAGGATTTGTTGGGAAAGAATTTATTCAAATAATCTATGTATAGGAATTTTCTTAAAGGTAAAGATTATTTGAAAGCTGATCCAGTCAGAGAGAAGAAAGTTATTCCTTGGGTCTGCTCGATTTAAATTTATCATAGAAAATAATTTTAAAAAAATTAAAAAATAGAGCTTCTAGTCTTTTTTTTATTTCATCAGTTAATGTTACATTCAAAAAGAGATTTGATTGTTAATAACAAATTGATGTATAAAACTTTTATTTATGCTAGTGAGTCCTAAGTTATATTCCTTTTCTAGTCAAAGAAGGAAAAAGTTTCTAAAATCATAAAGAAATTATATTGGAGTGAAACTTATCCAAGAGTTGGATCTCGACTCTGACAATCAACTTTACCTACACGTTATCTAATTTATCTCTGATTGGAAGGTACATATATTCAAAGAGAACCAATAAGGGAAGTCATGCTTTGACTGGTTCCTTTTAAGTGGTGAATGTCATCAAATGTGTATATATATATATATCAGCAAAGTATGATGAACCTCTACAAGGTTAGTGTACTCTCATAGTGCTCCATGAAAGCTTCATTTTGGCACTTGAAATGATGAAAATAGATATTGAATTTTTTTTAACAAAAAGACCTTTAGAATTTATGACAATCAAGTTCTGGATGTTGCCAATACTACTCCCAAATTCTGACCAAATCTACCTGAAATAGCCAAAATGGTTCCCAATGAATTTGTTGATCGTCTTGGATAAAAGGTACGTGTAATGTTATTGTACATGAGTAATCTATGGTATCAAGAATTACCTTATCTTGCTTTTAGGGGTACGTACAGGATCTTCTCTTGAAGATAAGACTTGAGAAGTGCTTGCAATATGAAGCATTGGTTGGCTTTTTGAAGAGGAACCTACAACCCAGAGTTCTGTGAATATGAATTGACATCAAAACATGTGAAATACCAAGAATGATTTTGATTTCCTACTAAATTCCTGTTTCCTTGGTTCATAGTCCACCTGAGAGAATGAAGCGAGAGAATGAATAGAAACTTGTATCAAAAAATGCTTTGAAATAATACAATTACTTAACAAACTATTTTTCAAAAGGAACAACTGTTAAAAATCTACTGTGCAGGACTTTGTACGTTGATGCCTAACCCTGAACAAATTATTGGTCTTAATCGACAGTTTAATACACCATTTTCCAACTCTAAACCTAAATCCAGAGAAACATATTATGTTGCTTCATATGTCAATTATTCTTTGCTCATCAATCATTGTCTTGTTTGTGCCATTGTCAAGTTAAGCAATGATTGGCAATGGAAGTTAATTGCTTGTGAATGTGTTCTCATTAACTTGTCCTATGTCTTACCATATTAATGCCCACTTGTGTCCTGGATATGGAAACCCAATTGGCTTTGCCCATTCTATTAATTAAACATGAATGGTATGGTTCAAGTTGCTGCAGATTCCCGATTTGAGCCAGGTTGGCTAGAGTTAGGTGGTGACTAGACCTGTAAAATAAGCCCTAGATTGGGGTCAGCTCCAACGAAAACTCTTCAATGCTCAACTTAGGAATTCCGTAGAACAAGTGGGAAGGAACATAAAAGGAATTGCATGCATACTTTGGGGTCTCTTGATTATCTCTATTTATAAATTGAGGTGAGAGCCGTAATAGAAAAGAGTCGTGAGAGGTTATCCCAACTTCTTTAGGTATATTATTTTGATATTTTTGATATGATTTTCTAGGATTCGGCGGTTATGGTTGTGTTATTTATCCCGTGACTAGCTGCATATAGTGGTCTCGTGGTTTGAAAGAATACACGAGATCTCTTGGTCAATTCTTTCAAATTTGCCGATCAAAATGGGGGCTGGCAACAGCATAGGTCGGTGACTTGATGCATATGGGCTAATTGAGGCATGGATTGGCGACTAATGCATGAAGGTCAGTGGAGATAAAAGGTTAATGATCAAAGCATACATCATCGGTTGACCCCTAGGTCGGTCGATCGAAGTTTGCTGGTGTCTTCATATCAGACATCAGAGGTATTTTGCCCATAACATATGCCCCCTACATCCGAGTCTAAGCTAGAATATGATTGGACGAAGAGAGTGCAATTAAACCAGCCAAAGACACGTGTCGCATCTCTATTTTTTTTTTAACAAAATGGCGCATTTGCAACTTTTCAGCAAGCTAAATTATTGTGTCAGGGAGTTGGTGAGATTTGCAAAGAGATGTTGGATAGTAGTTAATAAAGATTCAATCATATTTAAGGTATTACATGTGTCTTTAGAGACGTGCTAATAAATGCATCATCTGAAAAAAAATCTCTAGCTATTCTAGGGATGCCACGGGATAATCATCCGTCGGCTATAGTTGAATTGCCATATCATTAGGGCTGCTTGGAAGATTTATAAATAATGACCCATGCTTCCCCCATCCTCTTTTTTTTTTCATTGCTTCTTCTTCCATGTGACTTTGATGCTTCTCCTCGAAAAGACCAGAGATTCATTGGCATCCTCTTGCTATCCTCTCAACCGAATGGTTTCTAGTTGAGTAGGTTGGTTTTCCAAGTTCACCCTTAATCTTCTTCCTTTTGGTTTCTTTTGGTTTTTGCTTTGGGCATTCACCCATTATTTCCACTTGTGTCTTTTGATTCCCTTTCTAGATTCCTTCTCTTAGTTTTTAAGATAGATGGATCAGGAAACATGGTAGGAGATCGGTCTTTCGATCTTTCTTTCCTATAGGATAACTCTAGAATACCGAATACTCAACACAAGGAAGTCTTTCATGCCCGAACAGTATCATTCGATACTAGATTAAGATGATTTTAGCCTGCTTCAGGCTCAATATGGGATTCCTGATAAATTTGAGTTGGAACTTATAGGACCAAGCGGTCGAGTTTGCAACCCTCCCCCTAGTCAGGTTGCTCTATATGAGTTGTTAAAAGCTGGACTCAGACTTCCTCTTCATCCCTTTGTTATTCTGTTTTCCAAAGTTGTTTGCATAGCCTTGAGTTTGGTCGTTCTGAACTCTTGGTGATTCATCTTTGGCTTTCTAGTTACTAGCTTTTTGGCCGAAATCTAACCATTTGTACCTCTCTTCCGAGCCTTCTTTACTTTCAAGAGGCATCTTTATGCCAATGACTGATGGTATGTTTCTCCTTTAAAAGATTTTCCACCTTAATCTGAGATGCTCATTCTTCTGTTTATGATTGCAAGGAGTGTTTTTCTTTTGTTTCATCTTCTTCTATTAAAGACTGAGGATTAGCCTACTGGAGCCGACCTAGGGAGTTTGACCTCCAGACTCCTTCGTTGGGGCATATGGATGCTTAGTGCTTCAATGCTTTACGTGGGTACAAGATTCTACCACCATTGGAGTTGTTATCAGAGCAGACTCTTTTCAATGTCGAATTAATACTTGCTGATCCTCGAGGTGAGCATTAATTTTACCGACCCATATCTCCCCTTTTTCTTCTTTCCTCTTCTTGTTTTTTGTTATTTTTAAACTTGATTGGTTTGATATAGAAATGAGGTTCGAGAAGTTGGAGGAGTTGAAGAAGTTGAACATGAAGAAAAGAAAGGCCTCGATTTCGACCTTTGGTGCAATCGGCCAGAAAAAGCAACACCCGACCGAGGCCATCCAATCCGACGAGTTTGCCAAGCGATTTCATTTGGCTTGGTCAGGGTGGTTGTAACCTCTTCTATTCAAATTCGGATGCCGAAGACTCGCCCACCATTTCTAGCTTCGTCTCCTACCCCCCAAGCTCCAACCCCATCTTCCTGAGTGGAGAAGACTAGCTTGCTGCCTGCTATTCCCACCAGTCGGGGATCAAAGTCCTCTTTGATTTCATTAACTAATTCCACCTTGGATGATTATTGGATCGCCCATGACTTGTTCTAGGGCCCTCTTCTTCTAGCAGACATGAAAAAGTTGGAGGGCTAGAGTTTAGGCCTCTAACAAAGGGATGCCAACGACTTTTTCCTCCGAGTAAGTCTTTTCTTTGACCCTACTTTTCCTTTTGCACACTTTTAGTCTCTGACTTGTTTGCTTGTATAGCTTGGTTATTATGTCACCATTTTTACAAACTCCATAAAGGCGGCAAGGTCAAAGGTCGTCAATGCCCGTGCTGAAGCTGAAGCCCTTTGGAAGAAGTGTGAAGAAGCAAACGCGGCATCTGCAAAGGCCCAAGCACTGACAAATGATAAGGCCAGGGCCAAAATGAAGTGCCTGAAAGAGGCACTAAAGAATGTTGAGGCTACACAGGCATTGGCTGAGGAAGCATGAGTGATGGTAGAAGCTGCCCAAAAGAAGGCTTAGGCTAACCTTACACTGGAGAAAGGTAGGATGGAAAGCTAGGTCATCAAAGCCAGTCAGTTGGTCGTTGCGACATTTCGCACCTCTCAGAAATTCACCAAGGAGAAGATTGAGTTTGTCGAAGAGGCATTCTTCATTGGACAAGACCTGCTCTGTAACAAAATTATTGAGCGCTTCCCTGAGTTGGACTTGTTTTTCTTGGATGAGGAGGCTAGTGGAGACCAGCCTTCAATTGAGCCAGCAGTCGAGGAGCAGCTTCAGGCTTAGCTAGAGCCTATGGTTGCCGAAGTAGCCTCCCAGCTAGAGCCTATGAATGCAGGAGGAGCATCTGGACCAGCAGCAAAAGCTTTTGCAGACTCTTCAGAAGCTCCTTGACCTAAGGTTGTCAATGCCTCCCCTTAGGCTTCTATTTTATAATCCTTTTTTTCTTGTTTCACCTATTATGGTAAAATATATATATATTTAATAAAAGAATCTTTTCCTTTACTTTTGAGGCTTCTTCCTTATATCCATCATGTCCTTGTTTTATCTTCATGTAGTCCAGCTAGTGTGGGCTTTGTGGATGCTTGGTTGTTTGACGTCATGCTGAGCCCTTACCAAGGACTATAGCTCTATCTATTAATGTTTGAATTGAGGCTCTTGAAAAAGAGGCTTTTGAGGCTAATAAAAGGGCTTCTGAAGCAAGGTGAAAAGTCTTGAAGAGAGAAAAAATCTATACTGAGGCCCTCACAGAAGTGAAGTGTCTATAAAAAATCATCAAGCAGATTGACAAGGTATATGCCTCAGAGAAGCATCGGTTGACTGAAGGTTGTGCAAAGTTGAATAAGATTGCTGAAGAAGCAAGATGGGGCATCGCTAAGAAAGTTAAGTGATTTCGCAATGAGCTTCAAGTGGGATCGGGAAAGGATTGTTGTTCTGGAAAACTTGGTGGATTTGGATAAGACAGCCGAAGAGGCAAAATGGGGTGCCACTGAAAAGATTGTTTGGCTTCGAAATAAGCTCCATACATCTCAAAAGAGAATTATCAGCTTGGAGCATTTAGTCGACATGAACAGATGAGTGATAATAGAGCTTCGATTGGAGCTGGTAGCGAGCAAGGTGGTAGCCAATTTTGCTGAAGGCAAAGTTGAGCAGATGGAGGCAAAATTTATTATGAATCAATTCAGACTCATTCATGGGGTGTTGAAGGCATCCCTGACATCTTACGAGATCGACCTTAGAAAATGCAAATCACTAGCTAAGTAGCTTTTCTCAGGGATCAATGCTAAACTCCTTAAAATGATGCCTCCTGATGACTCGGAGCTTCCCATGGTCATCATCAGTGTGGCAAGTGATGGTGACGAGGGACCTTCTCAAATCGGGGATGAGCCTTCATCTGAAGCTTAGGATTAGTCATAGACATTGTACCTTTTCTTTTCTTTTTTATTGGTCAATGTGATTTATAAATACTACAATCAGTTATTCATTTTTTTGAAATTAATAAAATATTATTATATTTCTATTTATTCTAACTTCAAGATTTTTCATTCTTTGATTGATTTTAAATTGCTTTCTGCATCTACTATTGATTTTATGATTTCACCACATTAGGATAGTCAATGGATAATCGTTAGGGGGATGCCAATGATGGCCTAGTTCCTTAGAATCTTTAGCCTTCATCCAAATTGAGCATGGATCTGAACCCTCTATGGGTCTTCTATTTTCTTATGTATGCCTATGGTTTAGTTTGTCGAGGATTGTGGAGCCTTGGAGGGTCCCTTGCATTGACTTTTCTTGATCACCGAGGTCTTTTAGTGTTCATTGTTGCTTCATTTTGAATCATGGCATCTTTGTGGCTATACTCATTTGGAAATGAGGCATCCTTCTCATGGCTATACTCATTTAGAAATGAGGTGTCGCTGGGATCTTCTTCATATGGCTATACTTATTTAGAAATGAGGTAGCCTTTCCATGACTATACTCATTTGAAAACGAGGCATCCCTGAGGTCTTTTTCATATGGATATACTCGTTCGGAAATGAGATGCCCTTTTCGCGACTATACTCATTTGGAAATGAAGCATCGCTAAGGTCTTCTTCGTATAACAATACTCGTTTAGAAATAAGATGCCTTTCTCACAACTATACTTATTTGGAAATGAGGCATCGCTGAGGTCTTCTTCATATGGCTACACTCATTTAGAAATGAGACGCCCTTCCTACGACCATACTAATTTAGAAATGAGACCTCGCTTTATATGGCTATACTTGCTTTGAATCGAGGCACCCTTCTTATAACTGTATTCGTTCGAGAATAAGACATCGCTGAGGTCTTCTTCATATGGCTATACTCATTCAAAAATGAGGCATCCTTCTTGTGACTAACTCATTTAGAAATGAGGCATCACTAAGGTCTTCTTTGTATGCCTATACTCGTTTGGAAATGAGGCACCTCATGACTATACTCCTTTGAAAATGATGCATTGCTGAGGTCTTCTTCATATGGCTATACTTGTTTAGAAACTAGGCGCCCTTCCCGCAACTATACTCATTCAGAAATAAAGTATCGCTGAGGTCTTCTTCGTATGACTATATTTATTTGGAAACTAGGTGCCCTTTCCGTGATTATACTCGTTCGAAAATGAGGCATCACTGAGGTCTTGTTCGTATGGTTATACTCATTCAAAAATAAGGTGCCCTTCCTGCGACTATACTCATTCGCAAATAAGGAGTCGCTGAGGTCTTCTTCATATCTCTATACTTGTTTGGAAATGAGGCGCCATTCCCGCAACCATACTCGTTTGGAAATGAGGTATTATTAAGGTATTTCATGGTTTTAATCGATGTCCTCTTTGTCTCAGTGGTTTAATAAAGATGAGATCTTTAATTATCTACAAGATTTTAGGGTTAGGAAAAAGGGATTTTATTAAAAATGCTCATTTACATTCAGTAGTAGTACATCTACAGATTGCCCGAATTCTAAGGTTGCTGTAGTTAGGTTCATCTAGTTGTTTTAGATGGTAGGTTCTAGGTCTGATAATTTTGTCCACTCGATAGAGACCCTCCCAATTAGGAGAGAGCAAATCGTTGTAGTACTAGGTCATTTACTCTAAAACATTTTTTGCTTCGGACATAGGAGTTATAGTATTATGCAGCCTTGTGTTTGTAGGTTTCCATCCTTATGCAAGCTTTTTGCTAAATCTCTTTAACTTGATCCAGGTTCACTCAAAGCCATTCCAGATTTATTTGTTCATCATAGTTCTTAACTCGTAATGAGGGCAATCCAATATCTATCGGGATGACTGCTTCAGTTCTGAAGAAGAGACTAAATGGGGCTTCTTCATTGGATATTCTTTGTACAATTCAGTAAGCCCAAAGTACATGGTGGAGCTTATCGGCTCACAATCCCTTGGTATGATCTAACCTAGATTTTCAACCTTGTAGAAGGGTTTGATTAGTTACTTTGACTTCCCCATTGGCTTAGAGATGCCCCACCGATGTGAGGTGGTGTAAGAAGCCCAAGTCATGGTAGAATTCGGCAAATTGGATGCTGATGAACTTGCAGTCATTGTCGGTGATCAGCATCTATGAGAGACCGAACCTATATATAATGGACTTTCAAATGAAATCCTTTACCTTTACTTTGATGATGCAGGCCAGAGGTTCGACTGCCATCCACCTGGTGAAATAATCAATGGTAATGAGTAGGAACTTATGTTATCCTGATGTCAAAGGAAATGTTCGAGGATGTCCATTATCCACTGCACAAAGAATAAGGACATGTTGATGGGAGTCAGTGATATGGTATGTCGGCACTGAATGTTATGATTTTATTGGCATCGATCACATCATCATGCTAGATCGGCTGCATCTTACTGTATGGTAGACTAATAATATCCTTGCTGAAGCATTTTCTAGGCAAGCAATCTACCCCTAGATGATTTCCACAGATCCCTTCATATACTTCTCACTGAATGTAATTAGCTTTAAACAGGTATAAGCATATAAGAAGTGGTAATAAGCAGGACCTTCTATACAAGTTGCTTTCATAAAGGATGTAGTGGGATGCTTAGTTTCTAAGTTTTTGAGCTTCCTTTAGGCATAATGGTAGCATCCCATCTTTGAGGAATTGGACTAATAGGTCTATCTAGCTTGGTTCATTATCAACTTATGAGACTGAAGTGGGCTCTTTGGTGCTTGGTCCTTTTACAACTTCGAAGAAGGATTCTTTAGGCAGGTCTCTTGGTGTCGAAGTTGCTAGCTTGGATAGCAAATTAATTTGAGAGTTTTCTGATGTTGGTGTTTGCCAAATATCAAAACTTGAGAATACAGAGATTAGATCTTTTATCTTTTGCAAATATCTCTTTATGTTATCTTCCCAAGCCTCATATTCTCCTCAGATCTAGCCGACTATAGGTTGGGAGTTGCTTTAGACCTTTAAATCTTATACTTCTAATTCTTTCATAATTTTTAGCTCAGTGGCAAGAGCTTTATATTTGATCTCATTATTAGTGGTTGGAAACTCAAAATGCAAAGCATATTCCATGACAGTTTCCTCTGGCCTGGTGAGTATCAGCTTGCTGCTCCGATAGAACTTAACGATCCATCTACATGCATGACCCACAACTCCTTGGGTTCTTCCTCAAGTGGATTTTCTTTTGGTGGCTTGCTTTCCTTGAGGCTTTCCCCTAGACTTGTACACTCCAAAATAAAGTCAACTAATACTTGCACCTTAATGAAAGAATGAGGTTAGAATTTTATATTGAACTCAATAAGTTTGATTTCCCATTTTGCCATCTAACCAGACATGTTTGGTCAATGTAGGACTGACTTTAGACATTGGTCAGTCAGAAGTATTATGCTATGGGCCTGAAAGTAGGATCAGAGCTTTCAAACTAAGATGATGAGGGTGTATATTAGCTTTTCGAGCCTTCTATATCTAGTCTTCATGTCATAAAGGGTTTTGCTGATATAGTAGATTAGCTTTTTAGTCTTCCTTTCTTCACAGACTAGCACTAAACTTATCGTGGTTGGGGAGACCACTGAGTAGAGATATAGCTTCTCACCTAACTCTGGCTTGCTAAGGAGTGGTGACAAACTGAGATAAGTTTTCAATTCTATGAATGCTTGCTAGCTTTCTCTATCCATTTAAAGTCTTTCGGTTGCTTTAGGATCTTGAAGAAAAGAAGGCAGCGCTCAGCCAATTTATAGATGAATCGATTAAGGGTGGTTACCATTTTCGTGAGGGGCTAGACTTTCTTTA
Source organism: Cocos nucifera (assembly GCA_006176705.1). Classification (NCBI taxonomy): domain Eukaryota; kingdom Viridiplantae; phylum Streptophyta; class Magnoliopsida; order Arecales; family Arecaceae; genus Cocos; species Cocos nucifera. The sequence goes on from QRFJ01000417.1 coordinate 116,073, forward strand.
TTAACTTTGGTGGACCCATTTTCTTATAGCCTTGATTTTTTCAGGATTGACCTCAATGTCTCAACATGAAATCATAAAATCAAAAAACTTCTCAAAGATAACATTGAAGGCACATTTTGCCGAATTGAGCTTTATCTAATACTTGCAGAGTGTAGCGAAAGTCTTCCTAAGATCCATGATGTGGTTATTTAAGGCTTGATTTTTGACCAGCATGTCATCTACGTACATCTTCATATTTCAGCTGATCTATTCTTTAAAAATTTTATTCACTAGCTGCTAGTAAGTGGCATCTGCATTTTTCAAGCCAAAGGACATAATCCTATAATAGAAGAGACATTAGTTAGTAACAAAAATAGTTTTTTCCTTATCTTCAGATGCCATCCAAATTTGGTTGTAGCCTGACAAAGCATCCATGAAGGTGAGGAGCCCATGGCCTGACGTGACATCCATAAGTTGATCAATTCAAGATAGGGAATAGCTATCCTTTGCACAAGATTTGTTCAAATCGATGAAGTCTGTAGATTCACTACTTTCTATTCATCTTCTTTATGAGGACCACATTCACGAGCCAATCTAGATAAGTCACCTTCTTGATGAAGCTGGCATGGATCAGTTTGTCTACCTCTTCGACAATAGTTTTCTAGCACTTTAGGGCAAAGCTTCAGTTCTTTTGTTTAATGGATCAATAATATGGGTCCACATTCAATCAATGCACCATGACCTTAGGTTTGATGCCCAGCATGTCAGCAGGTGATCACATGAAGACATCAATGTTTTCCTGCAAGAACATGCTGAGATGATTTCTGGTTACCTTATCCAGATTGGATCCGATCGAAGTGTGTTCACTGTTCTTGTCCTCTAGGAATATTGCAACGAGGTCCTCGACTGGTTCTCTACATTCTTCTATCAACTCGTCACAAGTATCTAGCCCTTCAATTGAGAGAGTATTGGGTTGCCTTACTCCCTAGAGGGGGATTATGAAATAATGCCAAGCTAACGCTTGATCTCGTCAAACCTCTCTGACTTCATGCTTAGTTGGAAACTTTATCAGTAGATAATAGGATAATACTACAATCCTAAGGATGTTCAACCCCAGCCAAGGATAGCATCATATGCAGAGGGTGCCCTTACGATCACAAAATTAATTTGGATAGTGGACTATCAGGGCTCTCGGCCAGCTATAACTAGCAAGGTAATGACCCCTTCAATCGAGATAGTATCTTCAATAAAGCCTTCCAAAGGAGAATCAAGTCTATCCAACTAATTTAGAGAAATATCTATTTTAAAGAATGCATTATAAAATAAAACATCCGCCAAACTTTCATTATCCACTAAAATACAGTGTACATCATAGTTTGCAATATTTAAAGATATAATTACCACATCATAATGCACAAACTGAACCCCCTTGGCATCTTTCTCAGAAAAAGTAATTATTTTGTCGAGTTTTTGCCTTTTGGCAGAATCCCCAAGCTCTAATCTATCATGGCCCCTAGTGATGGCATTGATTATGCCGACTATAGGCTAATTTTCTACTAGTTCCTCTTGTCAAGGCTATGAGGTGACCCTAGCAATCATGATGGTTTTGGTAGTCCTCGTGCTCTCCTCTTACATGCTAAATGAAGCGATCCAACTGACTCCTCTAGATGAATTTCTCAATTTCATCCTGGAATTGGATGTAGTCTTCAGTGTTGTAAATGTGATCGTGGTGATAGAGGTAGCACTTGCTCCAACTATGCTGTTCTAGCCCAAACCACAACTTTTTTACCCTAGGTAATTACTTCCTTATTTCCATAAGCACTTACATTCTGGATGTGTTCAGAGGAGTATAGTTGGTAAACCTCCTCGACAGCAACAAGCACCTCCTTGGAGGCATATGCTACTATCCTCTAGGACTTTTGGGCCATCAATTTCAAGGGGGATTTTTGGATCAGCAACATCGAGGTGGAGTCCTACATTGTGGCCAACTTCTATAGGGGTCTTAGAATGAAGAGAGTTTTGTTTCTTTTTCCTTTTCCTCGATTATGACATTGACCAAGGAGCCATGCTTATTGAAGACTTCTTTAGCTCTTCAGCTCTGGCTTATTTTTTAGCCCACTCTAGCATCTTAGCAAAGTCCTTCATGTATTTCTTCTCCAAGGAGAAGATAAAGGCAATCTTCTAGAGTCTACCCTTCAGGACGGTTGTTGCAATCGATTGGTTTAGGTTGCATACTTTCAAGATAGCCGCATTGAAGTAGCTCATATAGTTACAGGGTTCTCCTTCTCTCTACTAGATGTTCACTAAGAAGCTGGGTTTTCGATGTTGCCTCTTGTTGCTGATGAAGTCGGTGATGAATGATCAACTCAACTAGTTGAAGGAGCAAAGGGAGCTTGACTTCAAACCTTTGTACCAGATCTCGAGCTATCTTCTTGAGGATGGAAGGGAAGGCTCGATACAGGACTCCATCGCTCGCTCCGTGGAGAAATATGAAAGCCTTAATGCTCTCCAGATGTCTATTAGATCGATTGACCCATCATAGTTTTCTAGCTGCAGCATCTTGAAGTCAGTGGATAGTAGTTCCTGCATGATCCTATCGCTGAAAGGTGAATCAATGCGAAAATCTGCTCCTTCATTCTAGTTTATGGCTCGATGTTGTAAGGCCATGATTCTCTAGTTTATGTCTTGTAGCCTACAATCGATATCGGCATTGTGAGCTGTATAAGCCTCCATGTGGCATTAAGAAGATCATCCCAGAGAGGATCCCTTAACCGAATGGGGGGTAGGGGAATGTCCTCTTTGCTCAGAACTTATTGGTCGATCTGACGTGTCTGCCTTCCATAATCTAGACTCCATGGGGGAGGTTGTGATGGCAGCTATTTGGGCACCTCCTATGCCAAGTTTAGTTGTTATATGGCATGGATTGTTGTGGTCAACATCTATACTTGAGCGATCGGTGTATTGAACTGGTCAGTTGTACTTGAGCGATCGATGTATTGAACTAGTCAATTCACTCCTACAGTTGATTGGGACAATGCGAAGGTTCTTTCGACTGCTAGGCCATAGCATGGTTTTCGATCGAATTGGCAGCCGATCATGTTGGCATGGCATTGGAGCATCATGAAGATATTTTGCATAGTGGCATGGCTATAAATCTCATACTTCTTTCTGATTATTGATCAATGGTCTTCCTCTAGCATTAATCTATTGCTATAGATTTCTAACTTTGATTGGGTTGGCTTGAGTTAGGCGGCAATTGGATATGCAAAACAAATCTCGAATCAGAGTTGGCTTTGGTAGTGACACTTTGATGCTCAAGTTAGAAATTTTATAGAAGAGATGGGAAGGAGCATAAAAAGGATTGTGTGCATACCTTGGGGTTCTCTGATTACCTCTATTCATAGATTGAGGTGAAAGCCATAATAGGAAGAGTCATGGAAGGTTATCTTGACTTCTTTAGGTGCATCGTTTTGATATTTTCCATTTGATTTCTTAGATTCGGTAATTATGGTTTCCTTATCCATCCCATGGCTAGCTGCATACAGCGGTCTTGCAGTTTTAAAGGATATGTAGGATCTTCTAGTTAATTCTTCCCAATTTGCCGATCAAAATGGGGTCGACAAAAGTGTGGGTCCATGGCTTAATGCATATGGGTCAACTGAGGCATGGATCGGTAGCTGTTGCGCAAAAGTTAGTGGAGATAAAAGGTTAATGGCCGGAGCATACATCAATGGTCGACCTCTTGGTTGGTCGACCAAAGTTTGTTGGTTCTTGGATTGGACATCAAGGGTATGTTACCCATAACACTTCCAATGGTTTTTCCTATTCCCATTATATTAGCTCTTGATTAGGACTCACCATAGCTTGCTCTTGATCACGTTCAATGTGTCAGTCCTTGAACTTTAAGTGTAAGATGCTGGAAGAGCCCTAACTCTAATTGGAATATGAACCTTCTCTGCATTGGATATTCTAAGCATGGTTTTGAAAAAGAGAGCATGGCCCCATAGACACGAACAAGTAGCTTCTCATAAAGTGATCACTCTCAATGAGAGAAGGAATAGCAACATCAGAAAACCATTCTCCTTATTGTCATGGCCTGTAGTTAACTATTGGTCCTATGGTCCATGCATGCAGCCTTTTCTAGTATTGAAAACCATACACTAGCAGGCTGCTTTTCCTTTGATGTGCTCATGTGCTATCTACCGCCTAGGGACCATCGAATTCGGCTTCATATGTGACTGATGATGGAGGTTTGGAGGGAAGACGTACCTTCTCAGTATAGAAAATGCGATAGTAACTATGAAACTAGAATGAGGTGGTGAGAGGTGAGATGATACTCAGTGATAATGATAGCAAATGATAGTTTTTGGAAGGTATTTACGGTACTCTCACCCTCTGGTGCACCTAAAGATTAACCTCGCATCACTGATTTTTGGAAGTAGACCAACATTATCCCAACTTGGTGAAGTGGGGATGTCATAGTGCATTTTGCAACTAGAGGGTATGGTGCCTAACCATTCACCAAAACATTTGGAATGAAACCAAATGATGGCCATCCAAATAGCTAGGTGGTAGATCACTAGCATAGGATTCTCTATGGTGCATGGTTTGCATTGCAGATATGTAATTCTTGATAGCTTCCATCAGGAGATAGCTATCAATAGTACTGTACTATATATGGCACATAAGTTGTCTTGTTTGATAGCTATTTATCTTTTGATGAGGGTCATCAAGTACCGCACAACACTCTGCAATGCAACTTGAGGATTTATGCTCATCTCAATTATATTATAAGATATGTACAACCATGTCAGGATATGGCATAATGGATGGAATGAGATTGGATATCGACATTCTTTCGAATTGGTAATAGGTGATCTAAATGTTTTACTTGGTTGTTTGCTTTCTTGAATGATGGTTATCTTGGTTGCAAGTAATTGTAGAGGCTTGAACTATGCAAGTGAGTGATGGCAGATTGATAAGTAAGCTTCCCTCTATTTCTTGACAAACTTATTTCTTCTATTCTACAGCCCAAAGAATGTAGAGAGATAGAGTATGTACATAAAATCCTTGTTATGTAATAAGCGGGAGTATCAAACAAAGATGGGCTTGTCAAGTAGGTGCACTATCATTAATATTGGCTGGTGGATTTGTTTAGAAGATGGACATGGAAAAAGAAGCAGGTGGGGCTCATGACAAATGGAAATATTTGATGAGAATAAATGTTGTAAAGAGATGTGGGTTTTGATGCTTGTCGTTGCACACCAAAATTAATCCTACTCACTACTATGTAGATAGGATGAGTCAGAATCGTATCCGCAAGGATCTTAGTTGATTATTTTGAAAACACAAAAGAAAAAAGATAGATTGCAAAAAACTAAGAAAGAAACAATGCAGACGGTGGCAGGATGATAGATGTGCCTCCTTGAATCCTTTCATCTTCCTTCATGCAGACAGTAGCAGGATGGTTGGAAGGTTTGGTCTAGGAACTCCAAGGAAAAAAGATAAATGGAAGTATGAAAATATGAAAAAGAGGGATAGCAACACTAGGATTAGGACCTCTTCTAGATTTGATGGAAGGTGTGCTAGGGTTAGTACCTTCTCTAGGCTTTTGGAGAAGAGAGAAAGAGAGGGAGACAATAGCTTGGAGAGAGATTGGGCATTGTCTTCATTGATTTTTGGGTGAAAGTGTTGAGGTTTATTTATAAGCGTTGGAAGAGAGAAAGCTTTCATATTTTCTAGATGTGGGATTAAAGGAAGATGATAGATAAATGGCTCTTTGGATGTTGGCCCTTAGATCTTTGATGAGTTGCTTCTAAGTCATTAATCTTTAAGTTGTGTTTACACTTAGATCCATGTGAAAGATTATCTTCTAATCTGGATTCTTGAATCTTAAGAGATTACATCTAATTTCTTCATGAGTAAGTCACGTTCACACTCGAATTTGATTAGCCCTTGAGCTGGTTGCCTGGTTCACTCGAATCTAAGCCAATTTAAATTTAATTTGAGTTACATGAGCCAAAACTCCTAATTATCTATAAAATAGACTAGAGAACATCAAATTTTAATAAAATAACATCAATTATTATAATATTTAGTGCCTCTAGTGACTTAGTTTAAGTGTTTATCACACATCCCCCAACTTGAATTTTACTCATCCTTATGTAAAATAGATAAATTAGCAATATATACCGACTCGGTCTTGAATTAAAAGTTAGTTTAGACATTCCTAAAGATAGTTGATATCTGGCTAGACCATTTAAGTACATCATTAGATTATTAATTCGATCCAGTTAGTGGTTGAATATTAGCTATAAAAATTTTTAGAGATTTTCTTTTCACCAACTCTCCACTTTACTCTTTAAATCCTCTAATTTAATGTGAGATGGATTTATTATCTTCTTATAATTTAGTCCTTTTATTATCCATCTTTTTTTTTTAATTGATTTCTTACATCCCCATCTTTTGATGAGAACCATAATGCTTACTCAAGCAAAGAAGCCCGATTACTCAGTGAGACAATGATAATTTTTTTTAAAAAAGTTTATATTGTCTATTTTTTTATGCGAATATCATTGCTTGCTTAGGCAACGAGATCCGGTAACTCGATGAAAAACTAATATATTTTTTTTAGCAGATTCTAAAAAAAACTTTTGCATATTTTGATCTTTTCATCCAACTCCCATGAAGCAGATTCTTTATTGAGATTGGTAGGAAGAAGATTCTAAAATCACTCCTAAAATTTGGTCTGATCTAATCCCTATCATTCATTGGGTTTTCTTAATAATTTACTCTTCGATATCTCTAAAATTATCTAAATCGTTAATCATTCATCAATTAGGATTTCTAATTAACTTTTAATCAAAGCAAAGTTTGGGTACATAAAGCTAATTATTTTAAATCATACTTGAGGACTCACTTAAATTTAAAATTAGTTTTTCTTCCCCAATCTTAGTTTTCAATGTCCCCAATAGAAAAAGAGAATCATAATATAATCAAAAAAAATATAATAAGAAAGGATACCATCTGAGTTTGATGTGTGTATTCATTGTTGAGAGATCCTTCATTATTGGGTATGGTGTGTTCTAGACTCCAGCTGGCATAAACATGGCTCCTCTTCCAACTTGATTAATATCATCACTCATCCATTCTACTATAGAGATCCAACTTGGCTAATTGACTTTCTCAGAGATTCCTACAAAATGAAAAGAAGCTTAAAAATAATTTCATAAGCTAGGTTGTCTTCCAATAAGTGCTAAGTTTAACATCTTCAGTCGGATTATGTTTAGTTTCATATGTAGACTGGGTCCCATAAGTCAATTAAATCAACTTGCCCACCATCTTTAATTCCATCCACATAATGTTTCAATCATTGGCCATTCACTTTAAAGGTGTTTCCTTATTTAGAATTTTTTATTTTTACTACTTCATGAGGGAACACCTGAATCACAATGTATGATCCATCCCAATGTTAGTGAACTTTTTTAGGAAATAATCGCAACCTCGAATTATAAAGTCACACTTTTTGATTAGGTTCAAACATTTTTTATGAAATGTATTTATCATGATAAGCCTTAGTTCGAGCCTTATAGATTCGTGAATTCTCATATGCTTCATTGCATAGCTCTACTAATTTGTTCAATTGTAATCTCCTATTACTACCCGCATCTTTCATGTTAAAATTGAATTGCTTTATAGCTGAAAATGCATGGTGTTCTAGCTATACTAGCAAGTGACAGGCTTTTTCAAACACAAGCTGGTAAGGAGACATTTCTATCGGTGTCTTGTATGTGATGCGGTAGGCCCATAATGCATCATCTAATCATCCGGATCAATCTTTTTGATCCGACCTAAATGTTTTCTCGAGAATTCATTTGATCTTCCTATTAGAGACTTCTACTTAGCCGCTAGTTTGGGGGTGGTATGGCATTGCAACTTTGTAAGTAATTTCATATTTCTTTATTAAACTTTCAAAGTATCTATTCATGAAGTGTGCACCTCCATTACTAATAATGGCTCTTGGGCAACTGAATTGACTTAGGATGTTCTGCTAAATAAACTTGATCACAATCTTATGATTATTGGATCAGATTGCCATGGCCTCTATCCATTTGGATATGTAGTCAACTACAACTAGTATATACTCGTGTCCAAAAGAGGAAGGAAAGGATCCCATGAAGTCAGTTTCCCAAACATCGAAAACTTCCACGACTAAAATGAAGGATAGGGTCATCATATTTTTTTGGAAAATGTTTGCTATTTGCTGACAGTGTAAGCACTCATGACAAAATTTGTATGCATCCTTAAACAATATTGGCTAGTAAAATCCACTTTGTAACACTTTCACGATCGTTTTCTTTGCACTGAAGTGTCCCTCGCATGCATGAGAGTAACAAAAAGTATACTTTGATACTCACTCTTAGGGGCATAGCATCGAATAACTTGATCAAGATAATATTTGAACAATTCGGGTTCCTCCCAATAATAATGTTAACCTATGAAAAGAATCAATCCTTTTCTTGTTTTGTCCAATGGAGAGGAATTTGCCCTATTGTCAAGTAGTTAATGATGTGGGCAAACCATGAAATTTGGTCAAAGAAGGTTGCAAAAAGTTGTTCATCAGGGAATTTATCCTTGACCTCATCTGTACCCATCATGTGATCAACTAAAATTCTAGAATATGGTCAGCTACCATATTTTTGGAGCCCTTTTTATCTTGAATTTCTAGATCAAATTCTTGGATTAGAAGGATTCATCTGATCAATCATAGTTTAGTATCTTTCTTTGAGAGCAAATATTTCAGAACCGCATGATCAAAAAACACTAGAATCTTAGACCCTAACAGATATGAACAAAATTTTTCAAGGGCGAATACTACTGCTAGTAGCTCTTTTTTCATTATGGTGTAGTTCAATTGTACATCGAAAAGAGTCTTGCTAGCATAGTAGATCACATGTGGCTCCTTATTTATTCTTTGACCTAAGACGGCCTCTATTGTGAAATTGAAAGCATCACACATGATTTCGAATGGGAAGGACTAATCAACTGGTTTTATTATGGGTGCTATTATCAGGGCTATTCTTAACATGTGGAAGGCTTGCAAACATTCTTCATCAAAGACAAATGGTGTGTCTTTGGCCAACAAATTGCATAAGGGTCTCGATATCTTGCTAAAGTCTTTGATGAAGCATCTATAAAATTCGATGTGACCTAAGAAAGATCGTATTTATTGAACCGAAGTGGGAGGTGGTAGTTTTGAGATGACCTCAATTTTGGCTTTATCTACCTCAATCCTTCTTTTGGAAATAATATGTCCTAATATGATTTCTTCTCAAACCATAAAATGGCTCTTTTCCAACTTAAGACTATATTTATCTCCAGTGCTTAAGAACTTTGGAGAGGTTATGGAGATAATTCTCAAAGATGGTTCCAAATATAAAGAAATCATTCATAAAAATTTTAGGATATTTATCCACCATATCTGAGAAAATGGTTAAGATACATCGCTAAAATATAGCAGATGCATTACAAAGTCCTAATGACATATGTCGAAAAGCGAAGGTGCCATAGGGGCAAGTGAAGGTGATCTTTTCTTGATCATTCAAAAATATAAGTACTTGATTGTACCCCAAATAATCATCTAGAAAATAGAAAAACTGTTGATCCGCTAGTCATTCTAGGATTTGGTCGATAACGGATAATAAAAAATGGTCCTTCCTAGTAACAGCATTTAGTTTTCTATAGTCAATGCACACTCACCAACTAGATGATGTGCGAGTGGGAAGCAGTTCATTTTTTTCATTCTCCACCATAGTAATACCAGATTTTTTAGATACTACTTGGGTGGGGCTGATCCATTTACTATCGAATATGGGATAGATGATTCTAGCATCTAACCATTTTATCACCACTTTCTTCACTACTTCCTGCATGTTTGGGTACAATCTCCTTTGCATGTCTCGATGTAATTTGGCATCTGTCTCACAATGGATGTGGTGCATATAGATGAAGGGGTCAATTCCTTTTAAATCGGCAATGAACCAACCAATAGCCTCTTTATGTTCTTTCAAAATATCAACTAATTATGCTTCCTGATCCAAGGTCAAGTCTGATGCAATGATAATCAAGAGGGTATCATTGGGTCCTAGGAACACATACTTGAGTGTAGTCGAAAATGACTTCAATTCTAGCATAGGTGGTGATTCTAATGATGGGGCTATGGATGTATTGGCTAATGCGGGCAATGGCTCATACTTGATTATCCAAGAAGGAGTAGATTCAGTATCTGGTATGTCAACTAGAGTGTTCACTTCTTTGCTACCTCCCTTCATATTACAGTCATCCATTCCAAAGGGGGTGTCTAGGGAATTATGTGCAAAAATTATTGATGTTGCTTCCTCTATGATGTCCTTGAATGTATCTATTTCGAAGCAACTATCCATTGATGGTCCCTGAGATGCGCCAAATATATTTAGTCTCAGCTTTTTATTCCCAAATGATACATCCATGACTCCTATCCTATAATTGATGTATGCATTTGTCGTAGCTAGGAAGGGTCTATCTAAGATAATGAAAATTTACCTCGGGTTGCCACTCAATTTCATGTCGAGGACTAAAAAATTAATTAAAAAATAAAACTCATCTACTTTGATCAAAATATTTTTGAGCATCCCATGTGGTGTCTTAACTGATCAATCAGCTAACTGTAAGATGACTATCGTGGGTTTCAGTTCTCGAAACCCAAAGAGTTCATATACCAAGCTAGGTAAAAGATTCACACTTGCCCCTAGGCCCAGGAGAGCTTGTTCATTGTGAAAGTCCCCTATAATACAAGAAATAATAGGGGCACTTAGATCTTTAAGCTTTAGAGGGATAGCTTGTTAGAAGACAAAACTAGCCTATTCGATAAGATAAACATTTTTCGAGAGTTGTGATTGAGCTTTATATTTCTAGATGCATAATTTTTTCAAAAATTTGGTATATGCTGGAACTTGTTTGATTGCATCTAGAAAAGGAAGATTAATTTGGACTTGTTTAAACAATTCTAATATCTCATCTAGTTTTCCTCCTTTCTTATCTACAGAAATTGGAGCTTTTAGGGCACTTGGAAATGGGGCTTTAGGCAGGTAAGATGGTGTTTGCATTATTGATTCATCCCCTACTTTTAGGTCCTCATCCTTCTTTTTCTTGCTTGGTTCAGAGTTGGTCAAATGTCCTTGTGATGGCTATTCTAAGATCTTCCCATTTCTCAAGGTCATAATGGCTTTTGCATGTTTAGGAAAGATTTTTAGAGTATTGGATTTCTCAGCCTTGTATTGTCTTTTTGGGTTTCCAACAGGTTGACTAGGCAATTTACCCTTCCTCCTATTGAGAGCAGTAACTAGTTGACCAATTTGGATCTCTAGCTTTGCAATTGTTTGGATGTAGGAGCAAAGGATTTGTTGGATGTCTTCCTCAAAAGAAGAATTGTAATTGGGTACAGGCTGTGTGGTTTGTTGGTGCTAGCTATAGAATGGATTTCTATATGATGATTCTTGATAATTCTATATTTGTGGGATCGGATTGATCATTTTTTATGATTTTCAAAAAAAATTTGGATGATTCTTCCAACCAGGGTTGTAGGTATTCGAATAAGGATTGTTTATTGACCTAGGAGCATTATGGATTTGGGCTTAGTGGGCTTGCTCCCAAACAAGCTCAAAAAATTGGTATGCGGATGGGCAATCACCTATAGAGTGGGCAAGACTCGAACGAATCAAACAAGCATCTTGTACTTGTATGGATGGAAAAGAGGTGGTGTAACCAACTTGTAGTAGTTGATCGAGTTTTTAAGAAATTATTTCATCCACCCTACTATGGATGTCTATCGATTGACCAATTTCATACAACCCACCTTTTTTGGGTCTTGACGCGGGAGCTTTCCTAGTCATGTAATGCAATGAATTCTCTCTTAGGATTTCAAAATGCTGCTAGGCCTTTTGCTCACTTTTAAGCATGAACATCTCACCATAAGATGAGTCAACCATTTATCTATTTTTTTTCCATCAAACCATCATAAAAGCACTGGACAAGTTGCCATTTAGGAATAGCATGGTGAGGACATTTTCGAATGAGGTCTTTAAGCTTCTCCTAGGTCTCATGGAATATCTCCCCCTCCATCTGGATAAAACTAGTTATGAATTTTCTAATCTTATTCATTTTTTCAATAGAAAAATACTTCTTGAAAAATTCTGATTGAAGCTGGTCCCAGGTTGAAAGAGTGATCGAGTCTAAGAAGTTTAGCCAGTATTTGACTTTACCCTTGAGAAAAAATGGAAATAATTTTAACCTAAGGACATCATCTGAGAAGTTCTAGATTTTGATAGTTGAACAAATCTCAGAAATTCATCCAGATGCTTATACGGGTCTTTGTTACTAAGTCCATAAAAAGAAGAAAGAATTTGGATCATACTGAAATTAATCTCATAGTGCGATGCCTTTACAGGCGGCACTTGGATGTAGGAAGAATAAGTGTAAGATGGAGTAAAGTACTCCCTCAATTATCATGGTGATTCATTATCTTAGTTTGGATCCATGACATTGACTCAGTTTGTTTGAATCATTCTTTCTAATTCTAAATCTAGTAGATGTAGATGAAGTTGTAATGATCGATGTCCTAACATGCACCCAAAAGATCTAATCGAGTTCTAATTTTAGGATTTCATTTTATTTGAAAGAGAAGAAAAGAAGAGAGAAAAGAGTTCTAAAGAAGAAAACCTAAAGAGTCCTAAAGCTAAGAAGAAAGAAAAATTAGTTGTGGTTAGATTTTAATTGCAATCAAGTTAGCATATAGTGGATTCTCTATCCTAAGGTTATCCTAGTTCTAAACAACTCTTAACTATTTCAAGTTAGCCTTCAAGCCCTTCAAATCAGAGCTTGACCAACTAACTAGTCAGGTAAGTGTAACGTCAGTGGGAGTTCTCCCATTGCTTTTCTTAGATACTAATTAAATTAACCAAGTCAGCGAATAGAATTAATTATAGACCATCTTCCTTCGGGCCCAGTCATCTCATAAACCACTTGCCTAGACACCAATTAGCTGATCAAGTTTAACCCGATCTAACTCTCAGGGTCACCTATCCTATTAAGCTCGAATTTCTTAGGGGTCAACGTTTAATTGCTTTTAAATTAAAAATTTAGATCAATGCAATATGAAGGATAGTGATTTTTGGGCTAAGGAGGGGTGATCAAATCTTCACCTTATCTTATTTAATTGGATTAAGTGCCCTTAATATATTTTATGGAAGATGCAATGCAATTAGAAAAGATATCCAATATAAGTAAAATTCTTTTAAAATTTAATTAGTTTTTCTATTTTAGTTAAGTATTATATGGTATTTTAATTTCTTTTTATGTTATGTTATCTTTAAGCAAGAAGGAATAAAAGGTAGGTTTTAATTTAAGTTAATTAGATTTGAGAAGATTTAGAGAATCTAACTAAATAGAAAGTAAATTATGCTAAGATTAAAAGATAACTAGATAATCTCTAAATAAAGCAAGAAATCAAATCTACTTTTAAAGTAACAAATTATTCTAAACTATGAAAAATAGAAAATTACTAATTATATAAAGCAGTAAATTATTCTATAGATTAGAAAGCAAAATTTTTTTTTTATGTATATAAATAAGATATTCTAGCTAGAAAGCAGTAAATCTACAATGTATGAAAAGTAATATAAGGCATAAATTTTAAAAAGAGTAAATAGAAAGTAATTAAGCAATAGTCAATTTTTTTTATATTTTTTTTTATTTTTTTAAAGAATCTATTAAAAAGAAAATAAATTATTATAGAAATAAAATGCAAGTCTAAAGTAGGCAAGAAGTCAAAAATAGAAAATTATTTTATTAGAAAGGCAGTAAAGCAATCTAAAACAAGAAATAAAAACCTAGAAAGCAATAAAATATAATATTTTTTGATATATTTTGTAGATTTTTTTTTAAAATAATCACGCCAAGATCCCTGGCAATGGTGCCAAAATTTGATGCTTGTCGTGGCACACCAAAATTAACCCTACTCACTACTATGTAGATAGGATGAGTCGGGATTGTATTCGTAGGGATCTTAGTTGATTATTTTAAAAATGCAAAAGAAAAAAGATAGATTGCAAGAAACTAAGAAAAAATAAGAAAATTATAATAAAAATATTTTTTATTGAAAAAAATAAAACACATAAAGAAAAAAAATAAAAATACGATATAAGACAACTAAATCAAGTTGATCTTCTAGTTGTGCCCAATGGTAGATGTGCCTCCTTGAATCCTTTCATCTTCTTCTGTATAGACAGTGATAGGATGGTTGGAAGATTTGATCTAGAAACTCCAAGAAAGAAAGGTAGATGAGAGTATGAAAATATGAAAAAGAATGATAGCGACACTAGGATTAGGACCTCTCCTAGATTTGATGAAAGGCGTGCTAGGGTTAGTACCTTTCCTAGACTTTTGGAGAAGAGAGAAAGAGAGAGAGAGAATCTAGCTTGGAGAGAGATTGGACCTTGTCTTCATTGATTTTTGGATGAAGGTGTTGGGACTTATTTATAAGTGTGGGAAGGGAGAAAGCTTTCATGTTTTCTAGATGTGAGATTAAAATAAGAGGATAGATAAATGGCTCTTTGGATGTTGATCCTTGATGTTTGATGAGTTGCTTCTGAGCCATTGATCTTTAAATCATGTTCATACTTTAATCCATGTGAAAGATTATCTTCTAATCTGGACCTTTAAATCTTGAGAGCTTGTATCTAATTCTTTCATGAGTAAGTCACGTTCACACTCGGATTTGATTAGCATTTGAGCTGGTTGTCTGGTTCACTCGAATCTGAGCTAATTTAAATCCAATTTGAGTTGCATGAGCCCAAACTCCTGATAACCTATAAAATAGACTAGAGAACATCAAATTTCAATAAAATAACATCAATTATTATAATATTTAGTATCTCTAGTGACTTAATTTAACTGTTTATCAGGTTTAACACATTAGGTAATTTTGGTAGAAGCTATGATCACCATCCAAATCAAAGATCACTGTTATCGATGGGCAATGTACCAGTCTTGCTGCTAAAACTTGATTTAGATCACACATCATCTATATGGATGAAAGATCACACATCATCTATGTGGACAAAAGATTATAAGATAATTTGTTTTGATGGATTAGTTTAATTGAAGATTATGATTGTAATTGTTGGGGATAAATCTCGCTCCTACCGAACTTCGAACCGACCCTTGGTCAAGAAGGATTTTCGATCATGGAAGAGCTTCAACCGTGGCTTCGCTTGTCCCTGGATTGATCGACCTTTAGTATGCCTGCCGACCTTTGGGACTGCTTGGATGAACTTCCTCTGGACTTTTTCTTTAGTTGAACTTCCTCCGAACTTCTCCACTAGACGAACTTCCTTCGGACTTCTCCTCCAAATGGACTTCTCCTTCAGACAAACTTCTTTCAGACTTCTCCACTAGACAAACTTTCTTTGAACTTCTCCTTCAGTCGAACTTCCTTCGAACTTTTCCACTAGATGAATTTTCTCCGAACTTCTCCTCCAGACGGACTTCTCTACCAGATGAACATCCTCCGAACTTTTTCTTCAGTCAAACTTTCTCCAGACTTCTCCACTAGATGAACTTCCTTAGGACTTCTCCTCCAAATGGACTTCGCCTTCAGTCAAACTTCCTCCAGACTTCTCCACTAGATGAACTTCCTTAGGACTTCTCCTCCAGATGGACTTCGCCTTCAGTCAAACTTCTTCCAAATTTCTCCACCAGACGAACTTCCTCTGAACTCCTCTAGATGGACTTCTCCATCAGACGAACTTCCTCTGAACTTCTTCTTCAGTCGAACTTTCTTCGGACTTCTCCACTAGACCAACTTCCTTCGGACTTCTCCTTCAATCAAATTTTCTCTGGACTTCTCCTTCAATCGAACTTTCTCCAAACTTCTCCTCTAAACGGACTTCTCCTTCAGCCAAATTTTCTTCGGACTTCTCCTTCAGATGAACTCTTTCTCCATATGGATTTCTCCATTAGTCGAACTTCCTCCGAATTCCTTCCAATCATTCGAAGGGCTTCTCCCAATTGAACCTTTCTCGCTACTGATAGCGGTTCAGTCCAAACATTCAATAATTAAATCTCAACCGCTTGCATATCATGATAATGGATGCATCGCGATAATAGACACTACCCTCTATAACAAACCCCACATGGCCTTAATGGCCCACTACTCAACAGTTATGGCTGTCACCATCAATTTATTACAGGCTCCATCTATAAAAGGGACCCTCCAGATATATTTTCTCTAAGACTCTCTCCTCCATCTCGAAATTTTGCTACTTTTTCTATTGAGCATTCCATTTCTGTTGGCCGAAAGAGCTGACTTGACCATCGAAGGATCCTACCGGAGCCACCCCTCTTTCGATTTGGACTTCTTTTGCAGGTCTTGATGGTGACCTCGACTTCTCTAGCTCCAGCTAGTTTCGATGTTAATCAGATTTCGCACTAATAGAATTGGCACTAAAGGCAGGGCCCTCTTTCTTTTGAGGATCCCTTGTTCTTAAAGGAGTGCTCAGCAAAAGCATTTTCTTCTTCTCCTCCTCTTCAAAGCTTTTCTTCCTTGATTGATTTCTCGGCAATGCCTCCCAAGAAGGCCTCGACTCAGCGATCAATCACCTCCATAGCCAGATCTCATTAAGATCTGCCTGCCCTTATCTCATCCCCAGCATCTCAAGCTCCATCGATAGCAATGATTGATGCAGAGCAATTCAACCTACTGGTCCAGTAGGTTGAAGGCCTCACTAAAGTAGTGTAGGTCGTATAGCAACAACGACCTCCGACATTTGCCCAACCAAAGTAGGCTACACCAGAACCCCAGGATCTAGTATGGGGACGACCGACTTGGGCGAGTCGGCCAGTAACTTTCTAAAAGGAAAAGCAGAGAGCAGAGAGCCCTTGCTCTGATCGTAATTCAACCCCTGGGGGGCCTTCCCCCTATTCTGTTAGAAGACTTTAGAGATCCACGATCGTGAGGATCTTCTGAATCAAAAGCTGCAAGAAATGAATTGATAGATCGAAGAACTCCATCATGCTCCTCCCTTCCACATCAATGATATCTGTACTGACCCTTCTTTCTTCCAGCAAATCATGCAAGAACCAATTCCATCGAACTTCAAGCTTGTATAGTTCAAGAGCTACAATAGGACTACTGATCCAATCAATAATTTGA
Organism: Cocos nucifera; assembly: GCA_006176705.1. Taxonomy (NCBI): domain Eukaryota; kingdom Viridiplantae; phylum Streptophyta; class Magnoliopsida; order Arecales; family Arecaceae; genus Cocos; species Cocos nucifera. Next base: position 133,300 of record QRFJ01000417.1, read on the forward strand.
GGTATTTTGAATAATGATGTTGCTCCATAGCATGCTCGACGCCATCCTATGCCGAGCTTTTTCCTTCATCCTGAAGGGAGCAGTCAGGAACTAGTACTCGACTCTTAAGTCAAAACTATCTTTTTCTTTGATCAAATGAGTCATCAATTCATGGTTCACTTTATCAGCAGCTAACATCCCCAACGAGACTCAGATTCTCTCATCTATATCAAGCAGAAGGAAGGAGAGTCCATTTGGGCCTATGTCAATCGCTTCAATGTTGCTACTCTGGAGGTCTGGAACTTGGACCAATTTGTTGCAATGGCCACATTAAAGGGTGGCCTCCAAAAATATAATCTTCTATTCTTTCTAGAAAAGAAGTACTCCAAAAATTTTGCTAATATGCTAGCCTGAGCTGGTGGTTACACCCGAGCGGAAGAGGCCTTCGAGGCAAAGAATGAAGAAGCCATGAGAGAGTGGCAGGTGGGTGATTCAAGCAAGTCCGCAGTTGAAGAAAAGTCGAGCGAAGCTCGGTCATGCTCTAGAACTCCTTCCAAGCGCAGACAAGCCGAAACTCCTTCTCAAGCTCATCGTTAGAGAAGCCCTGATCAAAGGGTACGGCAAAACTCTCCCCTTAGAAGATTCCATACCTATGCTCCCTTCAATGCTTCGAAGACTCAAGTTCTGATAGAGATCATGGAGTAGCTATCTCAATCAGAGAAGATGCGGTCTCATCCCAGCAAGCAAAATCCTAACAAGTACTGTCTTTTACCATCATGATCATGGTCACGATACTAAGAAATGCATCCAGTTCCAAGATGAGATTGAGGAGCTCATCAAGCGAGATCGACTTGATTTATTCCTATGACATTGGCCTGAAGTAAGAAAAGATTGGCCAAGGGTGCTGCCCCAGTCCGAACCATCAAGGAGGGAAGAGCAGTAAGAAGATCGGCCATCCCTCGGTATCATCAACACCATTTCTGGGGGACATCGATGGCAAAAGGCTAGCGGATCGATGGGGGAAGCGAAGAAGTGGAGGACTAAAGAACCAATAACTTTGACTAATGAAGATGCTTAAAAAATTTAGTTCCTGCATAATGATGCGGTTGTACTCTCTCTAAATATTACTGACTATGATATACATCGTATTCTAATAGATAATGAAAGCTTTGTCAATATCTTATTTTATGATGCATTCTCTAAAATGTCCATACCTAATAACCACTTGGGACCTATGAGTTTCCCATTGGTGGGTTTCACTGGCGATGCTATGCCAGTTGAGGGAATAATAGCACTAACTGTGGCTGCAGGATAATACCCTAAATGGGCTAGAGCGTAGGTTGACTTTTTGGTAGTAAAAGCTTCATCTGCTTACAACGCAATTCTCGACCGACCTAGTTTAAATGCACTTTGGGCAGTAGTATCCACTTATTATCTAAAGATGAAGTTTTCAATAGATCATGAAATTAGGGAGGTCAGAGGAGATCAAGCTCTGGTAAGGCATTGCTACTCCATCGCCTTACAAAAAAATGGCCAACCTGATCTTTGTCCAATCGATAGGCTGGATGTTCACGACGATCTTACTGAGGAGTGGGGCAAATCCATGGAAGACCCAGTAGCTGTCTCTCTAGATGACGGGAACATAGAACACACGGTGTAGATCGGCTCTAACTTGGATGGAGAAGTTCGAAAGTAGCTCGTTGCCTTCTTGTGGAAGAATGCCGATGCCTTTGCCTAGGTCCCCATAGACATGCTAGAAATTGATGCTAAAATCATGGAGCATCGACTGGCTGTTGATCCCAAATGCAGACTAGTGAAAGAAAAAGTTTAAAGCCATGCACCAAAAAGATAGAAGGTGATAGCAGAGAAAGTGGGCAAACTCCTTAAAGCTGGGTTCATTCGAGAAGTCAATTATCCAAGTTAGGTCTCCAATGTGGTCCTAGTCAAGAAGGCCAAGGGCAAATGAAGAATGTGCATAGACTTCAAAAAACTAAATAAGGCCTATCCAAAAGATAGTTACCTCATATCTAGAATTGATCAATTGGTGGACACAACTTCGGACCATGAGCTTCTCATCTTTATGGATGCCTTCTTCGGCTACAATCAAATTTGGATGGCACCGAAGGATGAGGAGAAAACTACTTTTATTACTGATCATGGTCTTTATTGTTATAAGATCATGCCCTTCGGACTCAAAAATGCAGGCACGACATATCAGCTCTGATCAATAAGATTTTCAGAGAGCAGATCGACGACATGCTTGTTGAGAGCCAAACTTCGATCAGTCACGTAGCCGATCTTGAAGTGACCTTCAATGCTCTCCGAAGATATAAGATGAAGTTGAATCTAACCAAGTGTGCCTTCGGAGTAATCTTGAAAAAATTCTTAGGGTTTATGGTCTTGAGGGGGAGAATTGAGGCCAACTCGAAGAAGATTTGAGCCATCCGAGAAATGACTGCTCCGAAATCAATAAAAGAAGTTCAACGCCTAATAAAAAAAGTGGCATCTTTGAATTGCTTTGTCTCAAGGTTGGTTGAGCAGTACATGCCTTTCTTCTAGGTCCTCAAATAATCGAAGAACTTCTGCTGGACTACGGAATGACAATAAGCATTTGAAGAGCTCAAAAGCTACCTCGGCTCACCTCCTTTGTTGGCTAAGCTCAAACTTGAAGAAGGATTATTTCTATACTTGACAATCTTCCTAACAGCCCTCACGACGATTTTAGTTAAAGAAGAGGCAAAAATGCAATGACCGATCTACTATATAAGCCGAGTCCTGAGGGATGTAGAGATCAGGTATAAATAAATTAAAAAAATTAACTTACACTCTTCTGATTGCAGTCAAGAGACTTCGGCCCTACTTTTAGGGGCACACAATAATACTCCTCACTGATCAACCAATTAAGATAGTTCTTCATCGAACAAACGCCTTTGGGAGAATCGCAAAGTGGACAATTGAGCTCACAGAGTTCGACATTAACTATCAATCTCGATCGTCAATCAAAGCTCAGATAATGATCGATTTTATAGTCGAATGCATGATCCCAGATGATGCTGAACCTGAGCAAAATGAGGCCAACATTTCATGGCTGCAATCGAGCTTCCCCAAAAAAAAGCGGACCTTTTCGAAGGTTTCTGGGCCCTATATGTGGATGGCTCTTCCAATGCTTCTAGTGCGGGAGCTGGACTAATCTTGGTCAATGCGGAAGGGATTATTGCCAAGCATGCACTACATTTTGAGTTTTTCACAATGAATAATGAAGCAAAATATGAAGCTCTAATAGTGGGACTGAAGATAGCAAAAGAACTAGAAGCAAATCGACTTCGAGCTTACAATGATTCATAGTTGATAGTGGGATAGGTCAGTGGCGATTATGAGGCTTGGGAGAAAAATATGATAAAATACCTTAGGAAAGTGAAGAGCTTGATCCCAGCTTTCAACAATTTTAATATCCAGTGGATCCTAAGGGTGAAAAATGTCAGAGCCAATCTTCTATCCAAATTGGTTACACTTGCCCCCAATGAACTTCTGAAGGAAGTATACTTTGAAGTACTGAAATTCCCAAGTTCGGAAGAGCCACTGACTGCCATGCAGATTGACCATGAGCCCTACTAGATTAATCCATTGACTACTTATCTCAGAGGTGGAACTCTTCCTCACAATCCAAAGGAAGCTCAAAAGTTGAGGAACCAGGCCTTCCAATATGTACTTTACGAAGACAAACTATATAAGAGAACATATTTTTTATCGCTTTTAAGATGTCTTCAATCTTTCGAGGCCGATTTTGCATTATAAAAAGTGCATGAAAGAATCTATAGAAACCATCTGGGCATCAGATCCCTGTCTTACAAGCTATTTTGTCAAGATTATTATTGGCCGACTATGCACCATGATTGCATTGAATATGTTAAAAAGTGCGATCGCTGTCAAAGAAATGCAAATATATAAAGATAGCTAGCCTCCAAGCTTACCCCACTAAGTGTCTCTTGGCCATTTGCACAATAAAGAATGGATATACTTGGCTCCTTCTCGACGGCACCTGGACAACAAATATTTTTCTTAGTTGCGATCGAATACTTCACCAAATGGATTAAGGCTGAACCCCTGGCAAAGATTATTAAAGCCAAAGTGCAAGACTTCATCTGAAAGTCGATTGTTTATAGATTTGGCTTGTCCCGGGCCCTTATTATAGACAATGGATGATAATTTGCTAAGAAAAAGTTTGCTGAGTTTTGTGGAGGTTTGAACATCTTCCATAACTTCATGTTAGTAGCTCATCCGCAAGCACTAATAAAATCTTATTGCAAGGTATCAAGGCAAGACTTGAAAGAGCAAGGGGGACTTGGGCAGACAAGCTTTACCATATCTTATGGGCATACGAAACTACCCAGAAGCTGTCGACTAGAGAAATGCCATTCACTCTAGCTTTCGAAATGAAAGTAGTCATCTCGATAGAGCTCAAGCTACTGTCGGCATGGGTTGTAGCCTTCAGCAAGTAATGCAATTCATAAGACCTCAGAGCAAACCTTGATCTGCTGGAGAAAAAATGAGAAGAAGCCCAAGTTCGGATGGCTATTTATGGATGAAGAGTGGCCCGCCACTATAACTCCAGAGTCAAAGACAAAATATTCAAAGTGGAAGACTTGGTACTTCGACGAGAAGTCGTTGCACAACCTTAAAATCAAGGGAAGCTTGCCCTAAACTGGAAAGATCCTTACGAAGTCAAAGAGGTCATCCGGCCTAAAACTTATTACTTGAAGAAGCTTGGAGGCACCGATCTTCCACGTCCATGAAGCTCGAAGAACTTACACATGTACTATCAATAATCTCATTTCAATAAAATCTTCTTATTTTAATATCTTCGATCTTGGTGCAAAACTACGATGACAAAAAATAGCCTTCCAAACTTTGTCATTAGACAAGTTAGTCCTGTTAGGAATAAGAGGAGAACCTCATCCTAACATTGAGCTAAAGCGAAGACCTCGGTTACTTAAGTTGGGATGTGGAGAGAGGCTCCTTCAATGGCTCTTTTGTGCCCCTATAGTCCTGTTAGCAATAGAAGAAAAACCTCATCCTAACATTGAGCTAAAGTGAAGACCTCGATTACTTAAATCGGGATGCAGAGAGATGCTCTTTCAATGACCCTTTTGTGCTCCTATAGTTCTATTAGAAATAAGAGGAAAATCTCATCCTAACATTAAGCTAAAATGAAGACCTCAATTACTTAAGTCGGGATACGGGAAGAGGTTCCTTCAATGACACTTTTGTGCTCCTACGATCATGTTAAGAATAGGAAGAAAATCTCATCCTAACATTGAGCTAAAGCGAAGACCTCAATTACTTAAGTCGGAATGCGGAGAGAGGCTCCTTCAATGGTCCTTTTGTACTCCTATAGTCCTATTAGGAATAGGAGGAGAACCTCATCCTAACATTGAGCTAAAGCGAAGACCTCAGTTACTTAAGCTGGGATGCGGGGAGAGGCCCTTTCAATGGTCATTTTGTGCTCCTATAGCTCTATTAGGAACAGAAGGAAAACCTCATCCTAATATTGAGCTAAAGCGAAGACCTTGGTTACTTAAGCCGAGATGCAGGGAGAGGCTCCTTCAACGATCCTTTTGTGCCCCTGTAGTTCTATTAGGAATAGGAGAAGAACCTCATCCTAACATTGAGCTAAAGCAAAGACCTTGGTTACTTAAATCAAGATGTGAGGAGAGGCTCTTTCAACGGTCCTTTTGCATCCCTACAGCCTCGCTAGGAATAGAAGAAGAACCTCAACCTAACAAGAGCAAAGAATGCCTCGATGACCTCATCCTAACATGGGTAAAAATTCTTGGTTGCTTAAAATGGAGAAAAAATATCATTCGATGCTCATCCTGCTAAAAGAAAAGGTAAAGAAAAAAAAAGTCGATAAATATCTAATCCACACAAGAAGACAATAGAAGAAAGTGTCATTTCATTAAAGTTAAGGATAGTTACAAAATGAGGGTCTATAAGACCAAGTACAAAATAAAAGGATGTTCAAAATCTTAAGAAGGATCGAGTTCCTCAGACTTTGGACTGCTAGTCAGTACTAATTAAGGATTTCTTCAGAACGACGATCTCTTCTTCAAGCTCTTTTCTACTTATCAAGTTGTCACGAAACATTTGATCAGTCCATTGGTAGTTCTTCTCTGACTCCCACAGCCTCTTTCTTAGAACCTCTGATTCAGCTTTTGCATTCTTAATGGCTTGCTGCTCGCAAGTCAGTTAGATCTTCAGCTACTGAACCTCGACCTTCTTCTATCTAATGGATTCAGAGAGTTCACTCATGATCCTCCTCAAGGTTGTAACCTGCTTCAACTCTCTGCTCGATCCAGAATAATAGCTATCAGTGAGCTACTTTTGGAGCCAGACCATCTCACTCTCAGCGGCACGAAGCTTCTGCTCAAGTTTGGATATTCTTTCACTCCAATCCAACCGATAAGTGTCGTAAGTGAGCTTGGCATTGTGCAACTGCTTCTGAAGCTTGGAGAATTTCTTCGATCAATCCCACTCATAGCGTACTTTATCAAAGAACCATGGCAAACTCCCTTCTAACAATCGAATCTTCTCTTTGGCCGCTTTAAGCCCGACCTTGAGGAAGCTGACCTTCATCATTAATGTGTAAGACTTGTCACTAGCATTTTTCTTGAGTTTGACAAGCTCCTTCTCGAAGACACCCTTTCTGATGGCAATATTTGCAGAATCTCGCATGTGTAGCTTACGGAGGTGGGTGACCTCGATTGTAGCTTTCAAAGTATGCTTCATGGATTTTTAAAGTTCATCTTTAATTTTCTTTAATTTTCTTTTAGTTGATGAACTTCTTTCCTTAAATGTTTAAGATGAGTCTTCAAAGGGATGCCCTGAGGCAATGGATCGAGGCATTAACAGGGGACTACATCCAATGCACGAAAAAAATTCAAAAGCACTTGAAGGTATTGACAAAAAAAATTTACTCTCATTAATTAAAGTTCTTCGAGTACTGGATAAAATAAAAAATAAAAAGTATAACTATCAAGAACCCCCAACCTCGAGAGGAGAAATAGGAGAGGAGCTCGACACTCAGCAGCAGTCGTGGACCCGAGAGATGGTTCAGCTGATTCAGAAGGAGGAGCAGTAGGAGAGCCCTGTGCTTTAGGGACAACCTCAGACTCCAGCATGGATTTGGGTGCCTCGACAGTAGGCTCTGAGGGCTCAAGGGCAGCTTCGGCAGGACAAGGGTCGGTTGCAACAGCTGATGGTCCAATCTCTTCAATAAAGAAAATCGAGATCAAGTTCGGGAAACTTCTCAGCCACTCGATCCTCGCAAAGCTCATACCCCTTTTGAAAAGCCTCCTGGCTGAACGCAATGTTCAGGTTCATGATTTCAGATGAAACCTTGAACTCCTCCACCACCTGAATCTTTGCCTCTGAGATCTACCTTGAGGTTTTATCCTTTAGCTTGAGAATCCTGACCTTGACTTTTTTCCTCCTCTCTTCCACCAAAGCCAAAGCAGCCTGCGACCCCGCCAGAATGAGCTCTCCCTTCTGGAGTGCCTTCTGAAGGACCCCAGCCTCAGCCATCTTCTCCTCCAAGAGACGGTCAACTTCAGTGGTCCTCTTCTGAAGGCGGTCAACTTCGACCTAGAGGTTCTCCTAAGCCCTTGATGACTCCAACTTCAAATGTTTCATCTTTTTGATGTATTCTAGCAATTGGTGATCCGATTGCAAGGAGTAAATAGAGTTATACATGCATTATAGGAGAAAAAAAAGAGGTGTAGTAGGATGATTACTTGAAGAAAGGTACCAAGGGAGTTCTAGGTGAGTTATGCATCATCGAGGTCGACCATCTGATCTACGACCTCGGATAAGGCAAACTTGTCGACCAGCTCCTGTATGATGTTCAGGGTGCTGAAGGGGCTCTCTTCCAAGTCATCGTTATCATTAGATCGACTAGGATGAGCCTTGCATTGCACCTTCATAATGGTTGACTTTTTCTTCTTTTTCTTCTCCTCTTCCTTTTCTCTCTCGATGGGATGATCTTTGGTGGGAGAACTCACGAACGCGGGAAGCACTGAACCCCCAGTGACATCAATCCCAGCAACAGGGGGAACCTCGATAGGATGAGAGACTTCAGTGCTCTTGGCAGCCTCGAAAGTGGCAGTGGCACTAGGAGGAGCCATGGAGCTCGAGATGATAATCTTCACCCTCTTCGAACTCTCTCCTGATACTTTTCTCTTTCTTTTTTAGGCATGAAGTTCTTTGGCAAGTCTGTCAATGGCTCGAGCATCCATCTTTACAATAAATAAGAAATCATAATCAGCAACATCTACATACATACAAAATCCTATGAAAATTTGAAGCTTGCAAAAAAGTACTAGCCGGATCGAGGAGACTCAAACTCATGTTGAACAGAATTTGATCCTTCAAGAGTTCGTGTAGAAGGGGAGTCTGGTAATTCCTAAGTTTACTAATAGAGTCAAGATCACTCCTATCTAAACTAGGAGGTCAATGGATTGACTCTCTAAGAAGACCCCAAGGAGGAAGCCCTAGCATTAAAGTTTGGCAAGATACAAAAAAGAACCTCTCCTTCCAATTATGGATAGAAGAAGGGGCTCCTTTCAATAATCCCTTCTTGCTTAACTAGAAAAAAAAGTACCATCAATCCCTTACAGAAGGGTGGTGCCTGAAGGTGTAGTAATTCCTAAAGAGGAAGATGGTTGGATGAACTTTAGCAAGATGGCAGAGAGAGAGAAATCCAATCAAAAATCTGAAGGAGTTCGGTACTATGGAGACAAGCAAAATATTTAAGAAGCAAAAAAGACTAATTACAAAAGATGGAAGAGGAAGCCTTAGTCCAGCACGAAGGGCTTTCAGGTACGGACAAAATTGATCGGATGGGGGAGAGCAAGTCCGATCGCTAGATCCAAAAAGTTCTAGTTCATACTCGAGAGGGATCCCGTACCGGATTCTAATCAGTGAAAGGTCATCTAAAGACAGAGAGCAAGAAATGGTGCCAGGTATAAAGGTCCAATGGGATACACTTCTGAGTTCGGCCTCCTCACTGAAGTTAGGATTTTGAGAGGTCGGATCGGACAGACTCTAAGAATCGGATGACTGAGCAGTTTCAGAAGACATTTGGATCGAACTTAAATATAGAAGAACCTTGAAAGTTGAAGAAAATAAAACACAGAACTGCTATGGAGAAATCAAAAGAACGAGATGCAAAAGATGCAAAAATAATCAAGAAAAATATTTCGAGACTAACCTAGTTAGGTCTGAAAGATCAACGAGATGACTGGCATGGTAGAAAACGAATAAGAAAAACATCGACAAGTGAAGAAACTAGAAGAAGAAATCTGAGTGCTCTCAGGCAGCAGAAAGAAAATAGTGGAAGGAAAGAGAAGAGTATAAGGAAGAATGAGTCCTCAGGCGAAAGTGTCAGACCTAAATATCCCATAGATTTTGAAGTAATTACAATGGAAAGGCTCCTCTAGTCGGTCTTCAATTGATGCATGTCCCTCTCGTTGCAACAGACAACCGACGATCGACAGAATCATAATTGCACCATACTTGGGGCAGCATCTCAGCAGAAGTTGTAAAATTTAACTTTTCGGATCGCATCACATTTAAGGAGGCTTCAACGCCAGTGCGATAAATGCCAAAACTTTCGATCTTGCTAGCGCTAAATCTGGATCAAAACTTTGATAGTTGACTATTTTCTACTTCCTTCCTTCGAATTTCAAACTCGAAAGTAAGGAGACTATTATTGGGGATAAACCCCACTCCTACCAAACTTTAGACCGATGCTTGATTAAGAAGGATTCTCGATCGTGGAAGAGCTTCAACCGTGGCTTCGCTTGTCCCTGGATTGACCGACCTTTAGTATACCTATCGACCTTTAGGACCGCTTGGACGAACTTCCTCCAGACTTCTCCTGCAGTCAAACTTCCTCCGAACTTTTTCACCAGATGAATTTTCTCTGAACTTCTCCTTCGGACGGACTTCTCCTTCAGACGAACTTCCTCCAGGCTTCTCCTTCAGTCGAACTTCCTCCGAACTTCTCCATCAGATGAACTTCTTTCGAACTTCTTCTTCAGTCAAACTTCCTCCGGACTTCTCCTTTAGTTGAACTTTCTCCGAACTTCTCCATCAGATGAACTTCCTCTGGACTCCTCCTCTAGATAGACTTCTCCACCAGACGAACTTTCTCCGAACTTCTCCTTCAAATAAACTTCCTCCGGACTTCTCCACCAGACGAACTTTCTTTGGACTTCTCCTCCAGACGGACTTCTTCTTCAATCAAACTTTCTCCAAACTTCTCCTCCAGGTGGACTTCTCCTTCAGCCGAATTTTCTTTGAACTTCTTCTTCAGATGAACTCTCTCTCCAGTTGGATTTCTCCATCAGTCGAACTTCCTCCGAATTTCATCCAATCATCCAAAGGGCTTCTCCTAGTCGAACCTTTCTCGCTACTAGCGGTTTAGTTCGAACCTCAATAATTAAATCTCAACCGCCTACATGTCACGATAATGGACGCATCACGATAACAGACACTATCCTCTATATCAAATCTCACATGGTCTGAATGGCCCACTACTCAGCAGTTACGACTGTCACCATCAGTTTGTTACAGGCTCCGTCTATAAAAAAGATCCTTCAGATATGTTTTCTCCAAGGCTCTCTCCTCCATCTCGAAACTCTGCAACTTTCTCTGCTGAGCATTTTAATTCTGTTGGTCGGAAGAGCTGACTTGACCATTGGAGGGTCCTGTCGGAGCCACCTCTCCTTTGATTTGGACTTTTTTTTTAGGTCCCAGCAGTAACCTCGGCTTCTCCAGCTCCAGCCAGTTTCGGCATCAACCAAATTCCACACCAACAGTAATAAATAAGATCTATCAAGTGGTCTCAGTTGGAGATGGGATTACACATGTTTATGGATTGAACAAGGTTCAAGCTAGAGAAATGGTGGAATTGCTAATTATGCGTTTGTATGTGTGTGTATCTATTTTTTTTCCTTCTTTTTTGGAGCGGGGATGGGATGCTATCTAAAGTACATTGATTGTGTTAGCTTATAATTTAGAGAAAACATTAAAACAAGATAGAAAAAAATGCAAGAAGAAAAAATTTAGGAGAGAGAAAATATTTTATTAAAAAATTAGCCATATAAGAAGATTCTCTCTCTTCCGACATTTATAGGAGACATCCAAGATGCTTTTAAATAGGGTATCACGTGGAGGGGGTATTTGATTCCTACCTAAATTCAAGAGCTTAACACACACTAATAAACAAAATTATTCTAGAAGAATAACTAAGTAGAATAAAATAAATATATATTCTAAGTGTGATAGATTAAAGCTAGGAATAGAATCGTAGTATAAGTAGGACAAGCAATGGACTTTCACCATCCTCCTTAATTGCAAAGTCCATGTTGGCAACGTTGAACTTGTTGATGTAATGAAATGTTATAGTATCAAGAGCTTAATTAACGCACACTAATAGACAAAATTATTTTAGAAGAATAACTAAGTAGAATAAAGAATATATATTCTAAGTGGGATAGAATAAAGCTAGGAGTAGAATCCTAGTATAAGTAGGACAAGCAATGGACTTTCACCACTCTCCCTAATTGCAAAGTCCATGTCGACAATGTCAAACTTGTTGATGTCATGAAATGTTATAGTATCAAGAGCTTAACACACACTAATAAACAAAATTATTTTAGAAGAATAACTTAGTAAAATAAAGAATATATATTCTACATGGGATAGAATAAAGATAGGAATAGAATCTTAGCATAAGTAGAACAAGCAATAAACTTTCACTACTCTCCCTAATTGCAAAGTTCATGTCAATAATATCGAACTTATTGATGCCGTGAAATGTTATAGTAACCATTGTCATTATTGCTGCAAGAACAGCAACATGTAATAACTTATTAAACTAATGATTAAATAATGTAACTTCTTTATTGACTTGAACAATAACCTTTTTGTTAACTTATTTTTTTCAATGCTTATCCTAAAGTTTGCATGATCCTCCAATACTTCTTTTCTACATTACATCTATGGTCACTATATAGAGATTCCATAGAATGTCTGGCTTACGCAAATGAACATTAAGTTGCTAGTTGCAATAATTGTGAACATCGGCCTTTATGTGAAAATAAATTAGATCAATAATAAAACTTTAACCATACTTACACAGCCTCACTTGTGTTGCTCCATATATCTGCATATAATTCTTTTCATCTAAACTTGAAGCCAAATCCTCTTGCATTAAGTCTTTTAATAGCTCAAACTTTGGAGTATTTTTAGAACAAAATAATATTTCAAAAATCTTATTAAATATCCAGGCATAACCTGAATCATCTCCACCAATCACATCCTTTCACTGCTTGATCTTTGAAACTATTTCAAAATTAGTCATCGATCATCTACATGGCTAATTAAATCCTCACAAGAAAAACCATATCTTGGATAGCTTCAACACAAGACTCTTTTGTGTGATTTGACTCATCAATGTGAATTTCTTTGTCCATATCAACTATGGCGTTCTTTGACTCTTCTAAAGTAATTTTAGAATCAACTGATTCTTTAAATGGGATTTTTTCTGAACTTGATAGAACATCTATTGCATCAAGCTCCTACTTTAGATTTTGTTCTGGAGCTGCTTGATCTCTAAATTGATCAGCTTTGTTAAACTCTGAATTTGTTCGATACACCTCAATCTCTAACTAATCAAGCTCCCATACTATTTGTTCTATACACTATTCAAGTAATATTTATTTATGATGTCTCATCATGCTAGAATTTGAGTAGATAGCTGCATAAATATCCTATTTTTTCTTTGGCTTTATGTACCATAGATTTGAAGATAATTTTTTCTATCAATTGAAACTTGCATGATCTACATTACTTTTTTAGATTTCAATTTTCAATTTCTTCTTGCAACTTCATTGTTGAGAGTATGTATTGGCATCGTCTATGACTCACTTAGGATATCCCATTAATTTTATCCTTTCAAATAAGACTTAACAATCGACTTCCACATTGAATAGTATGTATTGTTCAAGTTATGAAGAGAAGAAGTAATAGTAGTAAAGGTAGTCATATTAATATTAATGTGGTCAGCCTTGTTGAACCTATTGAGAGAGAAGGTAGTAGCATTACATATTATGATTCACCTTTTATATCACCAAAATAATAGTCCACATGCTTGCACTATTATGTAGTGAATCTTCAACTATGTTGACCTATATACACATGAACTAATAACAATCAAGTCACCACTCTAAAAATTATACTCTAAGTAAATAAATCGAAGTCACAAACTATTTGACCACTCTCTAATCTCACTCTAATATCATGTAGAGCCACAAAATATGGGCTACCAATTTTAAAATATATAATTTTGATATTATGTAAAATAGCATGTTATTCAAAGTAAATTGATTGCATTGGCCCAAGAACTAGAACAAACACAAGAAAATAGAAAAGAAATGTTGGAAGCAAAAATCTAGGAGAGAAAAAATATTTCATTAAAAATTGAGCAATCCAAAAATAAAACTCTTACCAAAAGGGACACTTGTCGCTCTCTCCCTCTCTCTCTTGTACATCCAATGTAGATGCCAATGGTCTCTTTAGATAGAGCATTATATGGGAGGGATATTTGATTCTCAAAAACTAACACTCGTTAAAAGACAAACTTAACTATTATAGAAGGTATAACTAAGTAGAATAAAGAATATCTATTCTAAGTGGGATAGAAAATAACTAGGAATAGAATCTCAATGCAAGTAGGACAAGTGGTGGACTTCCAACGGGGGTGGGGTTGTGTGAATTGGAGTAGGGATGGCAAGTGGTTGGATTTGGATTGGGTAGGCTATTATTTGTATCGATCTCATACTTGTCTTGGAGTGAAAAGAGGATTAGATAAATCTCCATGTAGTAAAGTAAAAAGTTAATGGACATTTATCCATCTATTTGGGTTAAAAAAAATATTAAAAAAGAAGCAGGTCATTAATGTAGATGGAAGAAAGCCCACGCCTCTATTAATACGGATGGAATAGAAATCCATGTACACCAAATGTTAGGGGTTGAGTTTGTGTTTATTCTAGAACATTTCTATTTATTACTACAAAGTTTGTATTTATTCTAAAGCATTTCTATTTATTCTATTTCTATTATTCATGACTCGTTAATGTTTTTTGAAAAGATTTAAGATAAATTATGTTCATGATCCCTAAACTAAGTCAGATTTTCTTAAATGATTTCTAAACTATAAAAAGCTAAAGTTTAGTACCCAAACTATTTGAACCAGATTAACGTTGTTCTCAAGTACGATTTTGGTGACTTTCTCTCATCGGAAGTCTGATATGGGAACCATCGGTGCTTATATGGAGTAAGCTTTGCTCACAGGGCTTAAACCAGCATTGATGTAGCTTAAAATATTTTAAAAAATATTACTGGCATGACCAAAATTTCTAATTTCATCATCTTTCTTAGATCTCTCATCTCCTATTTATCAGATTCTCATCCCCCAAAACCCCAATAAAAAAAGAAAGAAAGAAGGAAAGCCCTCTTCCTTTCATGGTCCTTCTCTCCTCCTCCCAAGCCACTACAATCCTTTCTTCTTCATCTCTCACTACTTCATCTCATTGAATTCTCCCCACTACCCTCTTTTTAAGTCTCTCGTCTTCCATCTCTCTTCTTCTCATCCCCAAAATCATAATGAAAAAATAAGAGAAAGAAGGAAAGCTCCTTCCCTCCATGGTCCCATCCTCCTCTTTTCCAATCTTTTATTCTTTATTTCTCACTACTTCATCTCACTAAAATCTCCCCATCCACCCACTTCTCAAATCTCTCATCTCCCATCTCTCTTTTTCTTATCCCTAAAATTCCAACGAAAAAAGAAGAGAAATAAGGAAAGCCACCCTTTCCTCTATGGCCCCATCCTCCTCTTTAGTTTGGTTATTTTCCTCCACTTATCTCTCATCACCTCCTCCCAATGTCTCCCATCGAGGCAATGTCGGTTTTGCCATCTCCTCCCATTCCAATCCTTATATCTTCAAATAATGATTTTTCTTAGCAAGAAGGATGAAAGAAGAGAGACTAGAAAATAATTAGAGAAGAAGAAAGAAAAATAGGATTGGGAAAGATGACATCATCATTATTTTTACCATGTCAATGACTGTTTTTAAATTTTAAGACCATATAAGCACCACGTAAGTACCAATGATTGCCACATCACACTTCTGGTGAGAGAAAACCATCAAAATTATATCTGAGGGCAACATTAAAATGGTTTAGATAGTTCAGAGAATAAACTTTATCTTTTTATAGTTTATGGATATTTTAAAAAAATCTAACTTAATTCAAGAACCAGAAATATAATTTATCCAAAGATTTATCTTTATTCTAAAGGGTTTATTTTTATTCCATTCTTTATTCTTTTTGTTTATTATGGGAGAGATCTAAAATGACTTGCAATAAATAAAAAAATAGAGAATAAACATAAACTTTAAATAGAATAAATACAAATTCTTTCAGAATAAACATAAATCTCCTCAGAATAAATACAAACATTTCTAAAATAAAATACAAATGAGTCACGAATAAAAGAAATATAATGAACAAAAATGCTATAGAATAAATATAAATTCTATGGTAATAAATAAAAATATTCTAAAATAAATACAAATTCAACCCCTTGACCCTTCACATGCATGGGCTTCTGTCTTATATGCATTAATGGTATGTGTTATGATGATAATATAAATACCTTGGATCGATCATACCAGAACTATGGATAGCTCGGATTGACATATGATCACAAACACTCTAAATAGCCTGAACTATTCATATGGTTACTGATCCAAAAGTTGAGCTGCAATATGCATATCTAAGAAATTTCCTTCAACTTAATCAGCGGCTCGTTCAGCATGTAAGCCTTCTCAGTTATCTCAGCTAGTCTGTTCATCAGCACGTGTAGCAATTCATCCTATGGATAAGCTATAATCTAGTTATAATCTAGCTATGATCAAGCTGTTATCTACTCCGTATGATTTAGCGGAAGTAGATAAAGAATATTCAAATCATGCTAGTAATGGCCTTCTCATTTTAGGAGAGCAAAAGAAGGCTATCACACCATGATAGCATAATTAACGACCTAAGATTTGTGGAACTGTATATTCCTACGATCATTTTTCTCTACAAATACCTAAAGTCCCAAGGACTTAGGTAAGCAATCCTTCTTTGAGAACTGATTGTTGTTCTATTGTTCTCTGCGCTTTTGACTTTAGCATCGGAGGGTCCTCACTAGAGTGCAATCCTCTGGTCTAGACTTGCTTAGTAGGTCACTCTAGCATCACTATGCAAGACCAATTGCCCATCTTTCAATCTTAACCAAATTGAGCAACAACAGATATGAGCCTCCTCAGTTACCTCAGCCAATAGTTTATCAGCATGTATAGCAATCCACCATATGGATAAGCTATAACCTAGTTACAATCTAGCTATGATCAAGCAGTTACCCACTCTGCATGATTTCATAGAAGCAGATAAAGAATATTTAAATCATTTCAGTAATGGCCTCCTCATTCTAGGAGAGCAAAGGAAGGCTATCACACCACGATAGCATGATTAACGACCCAAAATTTATGGAATTGTACATTCCTACGATGATTTTTCTCTATAAATATCTAAAGCCTTGAGGACTCGGGTAAGCAATCCCTTTTAGAGAATCGGTTGTTGCTCCATTGTTCTCTACTTTTCTGACTTAAGCATCTGAGGATCCTCACTAGAGTGCAATTCTTCGATCTGAACTTATTTTGCAGGTCACTCTAGCATCACTGCGCAAGACCATTCGCTCGTCTTCTGATCTTAACCAGATCAAACAACAAGAGACAAAGGAAGGGACACTTTCTTAAACATGCCACCAAAGCGAGTTTCGTCCCATCTCATTAGTGCCACCACCTTCCATCAGGCAGATACCTAAGTTGATGATCACACTCAACCACCAACAGTGGAGACTTCTTTGTCGGCTCAATCGGCACTAGTCACGATGGACTAGTTCAACCTACTTCTCTAGCAGGTCCATACTTTGACGATCATTATCCAAGTAGTTCAAACTACCTTCATGCCTCCCTCGATGGTGCCATAGCTAGATCAAGCTGCTCCTGCACCTTCCTCAATGGTGCAACCAGTATTTTCCTCGACGGTGCTGCTCGTGCCTCCTGCAATGGCACCACTATAAATTCTAGCTTGTCAGTTGCCACCATAATCCAAACCTCCATGGGCACTTCCTCAAAGTCCAAAAGGAGGTAGACTTATCAGCGATCCCTTAGCCCACGATCAGGGCATGACTCAACCCCTGGTCGCCACTCTCCTCAACAATCTGAGGCATGCATCGCTCGATATCTCATAATTGAAAAGTGGCTCTAGGAACTTGAAAAGTGGATTGAAGTTATCAATAAAACTTCTTTGGTGCAGCCCTATGTTGTGTTTAGTAGCGAGCCACCTTTTGTTCCAACACTATAAGAAAAATGAATATTAGCGACGGTAAAAAGTTCCATCGCTAAAAATGACTTTTTCCAACCACAACACCGATGAAAAATTTTACCATCGGTAATAATATTAGCGATGCTAATATTAATATTAGCAATGGTAAATGCTATCTCTAAAAGTCTAAAAAATTATTTAAATATTTAAAAATAATAAAAATATTAGTGATGGCATATTTTGATTATTAGCGATAAAGAATTGATCGTCGCTAATAACATCATATTAGCAACAGCTATGTTAACTATTAAAGATGGCGAAAGCTACCGCTAAAATTATTTAAAATTTTTAAATAATTTTATAATATTTAAACATAAAATATATATTAATGATGGTAATTTTGAATATTAGCGACTAAGAAATTACCATCGCTAATAATTTTTTTAAAAAAATAGCTTAGAAAGAAAAGATTATTTTAAAATTTTATTAGTGATGGAATTAGCGATGGATGGTAGGCGTCGCTAATAAAATTAAAATTAGCAATGGAAATAGCAAGGGATGTTTGCCATCGCTAATAATTCAGACCATGTTTTAATCAAATTTAAACTCGATTTGAATTTGATTCGAATCCAATTCAAAATTCTGCTAAATCTAAATAAATTAGGCTTTAAATCCAAAATCTACTTAGATTATAAAATTTAATTAATTTTAAGTTAGGTTAAAATTAATTAAATTAAATTTGATTTAAATCAATTAGGAGAAATTAATTTTCAATTTGGGTTCAATTCAAATCAAATTTGAAATCCTGTCAATCCTAATTTAATTAAATTTTTAATTCAAGTACTACTTGAATAGTAAAATCGAACTACCTTCATATTAAGTCAAATCTAATTAAATTTAATCTAATTTAAATTAATTAAAAATAACAATTTTTAATTTAGGTTCGATTTGAAAGGAATTTGAACTAGATTCAAATCCAATTTAAAATCCTATCAAACTTAATTCAATTAGACTTTGAATCCAAATCCAACATAGATTATAAAGCCTAATTGATCTTAAATTAAGTCATAATTACTCAAATTAAAATCAATTTAAATCAATTAGAATAAAATAATTTTTAATTTGGGTTCAATTCAAATCCAATTAGAATCTGATTCAAATTCAATTAGAAAATCCATCAATTCTAATTCAATTAGACTTTAAAATCCAAGCCTTACATGGATAGTAAAATTCAATTATCTTCATATTAATTCAAGCCTAATTAAATTTAATCTAATTATAATTAATTAAAAAAATAGTTTTTAATTTAGGTTTGATCTAAATGTAATTGAAACTCGACTCGAATCCAATTCAAAATATCCTGTCTAACCTAATTTAATTAGACTTTGAATCTAAATCCTAATTAGATTGTAAAACTCAATTATATTCAAATTAAATGAAATCTAATTAAATTTAATATAATTTAATTTAATTATAAAAAAATAATTTTTAATTTAGATTCAATTCGAATTCAATTCAAAATCATGTCAAATCTAATTCAATTAGACTTTAAATCTAAATTTTATTCTAAATATTAAAACCCAATTAGCATCAAATTAAGTCAACCCTAAATAAATTAAATCTAATTTAAATCAATTAGGACTTGATTCATAAATTAATTAAGTTTAAAAATTTAATAAAATTAAATATTAATTTTTAACCATCCAAAATATGACTTAAGAGGATAAAAAAATTAATGAAAAAAATTATTAGTGATAGCTTTAGCGATGATATGAGTACCATCATTAATAATATAAAAATATTATTTTTACTATATAATTATTTAAAAAAAATCTTAATTTTTTGGATCAGGTTCGTTCAGATCTAATTAGATCGAGAGGCATATTTCAAAAATTCTTCTCTCAAATTCAGATCAGATCTGACACCTTTCAGATCTGATATTAGCATCTGATAAATAAAAAAAAATTAAATTAAAACTTAATTAATTTTACCTTGATCTTAGATAATCTGATTACCCATTGATGATCCTACGGAAGCTCTGAGATTCTAGATCTAGCCACACAAGCGCCTGACCTCTATCGGTATCCACTCAGACTAGATTTGGAGATCTTCTTCTTCTCTTTCTTTTTTCCAAAAATTATATCTGGATTTGATTTGGAGGATCTTCAAAATGCCTTCTGAAGATTATCCATCGTCTCTACAGCAATATTGCCTTCTTCCTTTTTCGTCAGCCTTTTCTTGCCTAACTCGCACTAATCTGAAGAACCCAACATTCTTGGGTGTGGAGAGGAGAGAGAGGGCTAGATGTTGGCATGGAGAAGGGAGAGGGGTAACCTTGGGGCATGGCTAGGAGAGAAGTTCATTAAAAAGTGGGCGCAGACAGGGTCTATTTATAGACTCTACTGCACCATGCAGTGCTGCATCACCCCGGTCAATTACGTTACTTCATTCAATCAGATCTAAATCTGATTGGTGGGATGAGAGACCCACGGATTCATCCTAAGGTGGCGGCTAAGACTGATCAAAGTCTATAGGTGAGGGTCACCTAGTTTGAATCCAACAAGCAACCTAGAGTCCCATCCGTATGGGACTCCAACATCCCTATCCATGGGCGCACGCTATCTTAGGTGTGTGCCCCCTTCTTTCCAATTTTCAGAGAGGGGACAAGCCCTTATCTGCTCTCCAATAAGTGCATAACACATGGGCAGATATCCAAGGATCAAAGGTCAATATTTGACAAAGTCAAAGTACAAAAATTAGCAGGTGAAGAAAAATGGCAGGTGTTGTCTCAAATTTATCTCATAAATTAAGACAACCCTTTTCTAACTTGGACAAGCTCCAGTCAGATCAGATAAAGGTACCTGAGTGAGTACAAACATATTTAGCTCAGTCAAGATAACTTTTATAATAAAAAAAGGAGAACGTTAGGCTCAATCGTGTGCTAGCACGATTTCCTTGAACCTTGAATCTAATTCAAATCAACTGAATTGGGTTAGTCCAATTGATGATATCCAGATCTAAACGCTTATTTGTATGACCCAGTTAGGTTTAGTTCTGTATGGTAATGGGATATGTCATGATCTCCATCATCGACATCATCGAAACTTCTTTCGATAGATCAAAACTTTTCTGATTCAGACAACTTAGAATGATCGATCATTAAAATCATTCTAGTTGCTCCCAAAATCCACTAATGACACCTAGCAGTATATGGTGGTAACCCATCAAAACTAAAAATGAACCTCTTGGTGTAGCTACTTGTGTGATTAAGTTCTTCTATCTTGAGCTCCGATCAGATTAGGGTTAAGGTGAACTCGTCAAACCCTAATTTCTATCATATGATTTAATCATTCGATTCAAGTCCAATATGAAAATCTTAATAGAAACTCTTTCTATTATTTCACATTCTGCCATGACCATGGGCTTATGGACTTGATTCTCATGATCATCATAGGGCCGCTCCTCATCGACCGAGGTAGATAGATTCCATCTTGGTGTAATCCAATTCCTACAATGAACATGCTATAGCCAACATACACCTCAGGGTTCCGAATGGCTAGGAGACCGAGTCATGGTGTAGTCAAACTATAACACCCTTAAGGTGAACTGCCGATGCACCTTAGGTCAAAGAACCAGACACACTACTGCAGTATCAAGTCAGTCATCGACGAGAAGGTAGACTTTCTTATGACTACTCGAGGTGGTCACGCTCAGTATCCTCGTTCTCTAACGAGTATCTGTACTCTCACCTCGGTGTCTCTATACCGTAGACTCAAGACTCATCTACTACAAAGAAGTGATTGTACACTAACCTTTCGAATCAATCATCATCCTCACGATGATCCTACGGTTAGGAGCATTTTATGAGTTGATAATGAAAATTCTTATCTTAAATTTTCAACTCTTGAAAATAAAAATTATCATTACCATTAACTCAAGGGATGTATCATAGACACTAAATATACATATATGATAGAAAATAATTCATTTTATTATTTATAGTTAAAATTATAATTTTGCTCGTAGAAGTGTATTTTAAGTGTCAGAAAATTCTGGCTTTTAGGGCACACATATCTAACACACTCCCACTTGACCTAAAGCCAATTGGCTATAAATCTAAGTTCCATCTTCTCAAGGTGGACTTCGATCTTCTGCTGGTCCAATGGCTTTATAAGCGGATCTGCCGCATTGTCTACGGAGTCGACTCTCTTGACCTCGACGTAATCCTTCTCGAGGTAATCGCGGATAAGGTGATATCGCCACTCAATGTGCCTGGATTTTTGATGAAACCTCGGCTCCTTAGCAAGAGCTATGGTGCCATTGTTGTCATAGTACAGAGAAATGGCATCTGATGGCATCACTCCAAACTCTATGGCAAACTTTTTATACCAGAATGCCTCCTTTGTAGCTTCTGATGTAGCGATGTATTCTGCTTCCATGGTGGAATCTGCTATCACTGTCTGCTTGAAACTTTTCTAACTGACAGCTCCACCATTGCATAAAAATAGACTCCTAGATGTTGACTTTTGATCATCTACATCAGACATAAAATTTGAGTCTGTATACCTCTGAACTTGGAGTTCTCCATTGCCAAAGACCAACAATATATCCTTAGTTCTTCTCAAGTACTTAAGGATACATTTCATAGAAGTCCAGTATTCTTCACCTGGATTCAACTGATATCTGCTCGTGACACTCACAGCATGGGCTATATCATGTCGTGTATATAACATGGCATACATGAGGCTCCCTATTGCTGAAGCATAAGGGATCTTGCTCATATGTTCTATTTCCTCAGGTGTGCTAGGGCACATCTTCTTGGAAAGATGAATGCCATGCCTGAAGGGTACTAAACCCTTCTTAGAGTTTTCCATACTAAACCTCTTTAGTACTTTCTCTATGTACATCTTCTGTGAAAGTCCTAGAATCCTATTCGGTCTATCTCTATAGATCTTGATTCCTAGAATAAATGATGCTTCTCTTAGGTCTTTCATGGAGAATTCTTTAGATAACCACATTTTAACTATGGTCAACATGGAAATATCATTCCCAATAAGGAGGATGTCATCCACGTATAATATGAGGAAGACAACAGCACTCCAACTAACCTTTTTGAAGATACATGATTTCTCCTCATTTTTGATGAAATCAAACATTTTGATCACATCATTAAAATGAGTATTCCAGCTCCGAGATGCTTGCTTAAGTCCATATATGGATCTTTGCAGCTTGCATACCTTATGATCATCATCACTGGATGTGAAACCTAAGGATTATTCCATATAGATATCTTCCTCAAGATATCCATTTAAGAATGCCATTTTCACATCCATTTGTCATATTTCATAATTGAAATAGGCTGCAACAGCAAGCAATGTACGGATGGAGTTTAGCATAGCTACTGGCGAAAAGGTATCCTGATAGTCAATGCCTTCGCATTGACTATAACCTTTTGCCACTAATCTAGCCTTGAATGTCTCCACATTTTCATCTGCACCAATCTTTCTCTTGAAGATCCATTTACACCCAATAAGTACTATACCTTCTGGTGGATCTACCAAGGTCCTGACTTGGTTTAAGTGCATCGAGTTAATTTCTGACTTTATTGCCTCTAATCATTTCTCAAAGTCGATATCTGATATCGCCTCGTTATAGATTTTGGGATCATCACCATGAACCCTATTACCTACGAGAAATATTTCCTCAACATCCTCTGAAATAGTACCTAAGTACCTCTCAGAAGGACGGAAAATCCTTTTCGATCTATGAGATGAGGAGGTAGTGTATGGATTGGCTTAACCTGATTTGGTTCCATTTGGTCCTTAGCTTGTTGCTCTTGTGAGACTTTCTCATCGAGCTTGATCTGCTTTCTAATGCTGCTATCTTAAATAAACTATTTTTCAAGAAAGATGGCATGTCGACTCACAATCACATTGTGATCTTCTAAAATGTAGAAATAATATCCTAATGACTCTTTAGGATATCCTATGAATCGAGCTCTGAAGGACCTAAAGTCTAACTTATCCGCTTGTTGTCTTTGGATATGAACCGAACAACCCCAAATTCTGAGATGACTCAGACTTGATTTCTTACCATGCCATATCTCATACGGTGTAGTAGGAATGGTTTTAGAAGAAACCCTATTCAGTAAGTATATTGCAGTTAACAAATAATTTTTCCAAAAAAAAATCAGAAAGGTCTGTGAAGCTCATCATGGATCGAACCATATCTAATAGGATCCGATTCTTCCATTCTGAGATCTCGTTGAGTTGAGGTGTTCCTGGTGGAGTCCATTGAGAGACTATGCCATTTTTCTTGAGATAGTCCAAGAATTTCTGACTAAGGTATTCACCTCCTCGATCTGATCGAAGAACCTTAATGAATTTTTCAGTTTGCTTTTCTACTTCATGTCTGAATTCTTTGAACTTTTCAAAAGCTTCAGACTTATATCTCATAAGATACACATACCCATACCTAGATAAATCATCAGTAAAGATTATAAAGTAGACTAAGTTGCCTCTAGCCGACACATCAAATGGGCCGCACACATTTGTCTGTACTAGTGTAAGAAGATCCGTGGCCCTTTCCCCATGTCCTACAAAAGGGAGTTTAGTTATTTTACCATGAAGACAGGATTCACAAATTGAATATGACTTAGAACTCAACGGACTCAATAGCTTGATTTTTTCTAATTTGTTAACCCTATCTTCTGCTATATGACCTAATCTTAAGTGCCATAGATACCAATCATTAGGACTATCCCTAGGATGTTTTGATTTTATGTCATTCACATTTTGCTCAAAATTAAAAATAGATACATCAACATGTAACTGATAAAGACTGTTAATGAGGAAACCACTTGCAATTTTATTTCTTTCATAAAGAATATTATAATTGTCCTTAAGAAAACTAATTACATAGCCATCTAATGCAAGGCAAGAAACAGAAATCAAATTCCTACTTGCTATAGGTACATTATAACAGTCTTTTAATATTAAGTCTAAACCAGATGGTAGTCAAAGAGGGTATATTTTCACGACCATGGCAGCAATTCTTGCTTCATTTTCGACACGTAGGATCATCTCACCATCCCTCAGCCTCCTGCTATCCTCAAGATCCTGCATAAAAGTGCACAGTGAGCACTAGAACCAGAGTCAAGCACCTAACTGGATGCAGAAGAAACCATAAGATTAGACTCAATAACGAGCATACCTCTAGAAGGATCTGCCTCCTTCTTCTTTAGGATGGCCAGGTATGTAGGACAGTTCCGCTTCTAGTGGCCGTCATTGTTGCAATAAAAATACTTTTCTTTGTCAGCGGCCTTCTTTTTCAGCTCTGCCTTTTTCTTCTTTCCTCCTTCCATCTTTTGCTTTTTCACAGACTTCTTCTTCTTTTCAAAAGATTTTTTCTTGGAAGAAGTTCATTCCATAGCAAGCACTAAGCCTTTAGAACCTTTCATGGAAAGCTCAGTGGTAACCAGCATGTTCATAAGTTCGGCCAAGGAATTTTGAAGTTTATGCATATGGTGGTTCATGATGAACTGCCCATACGCATCGGTCAAGGATGGCAGAATTATATCATTCTGCAAATCCAAGTCCAACCTCACTCCAAGCTTCTCAAGCTTTTCTAAGTCCTTGATCATCATCAGACAATGATCTTGGATTGATTGCCCATCACGCATCTTAGCCTTGAACAGTCGTTTAGTGACTTGATACTTGGCTGCATGACTCTGTTCACCAAACATCTTCTATAGATGAGCCAATATTTGACGAGCAGTTCTGATATCTTCATGTTGGCACTAAAGCTCATCAGACATCGAGCCCAACATGTAGTATCTGATCTTATTATCTTCGTCAATCCACTTATCCAGAAATGCTCTCTGTTCAGCAGATGGTCGAGCTAGTAAGGTGGAAGGGTCCTGGTTCAATACATGAGTTAACTTCTTGGAACCTAAAATAATTTTGAAGTTCCAGAGCCAATTCTTATAATTTGGTCTGGTCAGTCTATGGGTGTCCAGAATTCATGCTAGTGGATTGGATGCAGACATCTTCCTATAGAGAGTTAAAGTTTTTAGTTAGATATTGTAATTAAGACTTAACCAATTTATTTAAAAATTTTATTTTAAAATAAATTAGCTTCCACTATTTTCTTATATCTCTATACTTCCTCTGTAGAGATGTAAAAATCTCCACGATTATTGATTTCTAGTGGGTGGTGCGGTTCCACCAACTGACTCATCATCTCACCTAACAATTATTGATGATGGGTTAGCCAATGAGTGAACAACTCTTGTTCAATGATTCTCTAATCATGGTGCACCCAAACTTGATCTCTAATTCATGAATCTCACCATGCCCGAAATATTGATCCACTCCTTAGTTAAGTCAGACCCACCATTTGCATAGATTAAATTTCTAATTGGGTCTCTCACCGTATCCAAAATATTGAGCCCAATTCATCCTCCAGCCTGTAGCATCCAATGTCTAATAGACATGGTTGCATCTTTTCGGTGCAACTGAGCCATTGTAACCAATCGAGAACAATCAACCCCGGGAAGGGCCCACACATCTACAATGGTGGAAGACCATGACTTAATCTTTTCTTAGGGAGATTTAATTTAGGTCTCATTAAACTAGACTTGACATAGTCATAACTATTATAACTAACCTAGTGGCATGGGTTAGCTCGGATTATTGACCACCTCGGATCAGAACTGAGTCAACAAACATGGTCAGGTAAGCAAGATCGGTGGAAGGGATATGCCATTAACTCAATAAGAATGCATTCGAGTAGAGTAGCTCCCAATTAAAAATCAGTCGATCGTATCTTTCAGACTTACCTTAGACACCATATTGCTGAGATAGAACCAATCGGGTTAGACTACAATCCAGACTCTAACCTTTGAGCCTAATTAGGTCTTAGCTTAATCGATCACTCACGTGACTCGATCTTGACCCAGACTTATTCCTATTAGGTTGGTCAATTTAAGCATTGTTGATCCCATCTAACCGACTCTTGATTGGGTTTGATCAACCGCTAGACCTAATTGAGCTACCCAAGTCCGAACCCAGATTTATGAATATATCATAGATCTAAAATTCTCAATTTTAGACCTAATTGATATTTTATAGACTTAATTCTTAATTAAGTTAGGATTTTTAAATAAAATTTATAAATAAGATCCTAGGATTTTAGGATCTAGGATTTTGTAGAAAGTAAGTTTTCAATTTTTGATTAAGGACGAATGCGCAGCACCCCTACACATCATAAGAACATCCCATCGAATGAGAGGAGAGGATCTTTAAGCCCTATTTTGTTCTTATGATCGAACGGTCAAGGAGAACGCCTTAATCAGAAATACAACTAATCTACAAAAAAAAAAAAATAGATCTAAGCATATATCTCATATAAAAGATCTAATTAAAATATATTTTGTATATATCACATATATCATGCATGCATATTTTTCAGATCTAAATGATCTCATAATCATCTAAAAAATTAAATTTAAATTTGATCTTATCAAATAAAATTTAATCTAGACCTATTTATAAAACTATTCTACAACTAGTCTAAACATGCAACTATCATATCTCATATGAACAAATTAATTTTATTTTATTTTTTATTTTTAGATCTAATTATAACATTTATAATATTAGAAAATAGAAAATAAATAGATCTAAAAATTATATTTAATCAAATAAAAAAATATGATTATACTAAACTACACATAGAACAATTCTATTCCTAATCTAGTTATATATCTCATACATATTAGATCTAGATCAATTAATTTTTATTTTTTATTTTCTAATTTTAGATCTAATCACATCTTATGTGATATCTAAAATTACTAATTAATTAGATTAAATTAAATCTAAATAAATTTAATAAGAACCTAGCTTTGATACCAGTTGAAGAAAAATCTTGATTTTTTGGATCAGATTCATTCAGATCTAATTAGATCGAGAGGCATATTTCAAAAATTCTTCTCTTAAATCTAGATCAAATCTGATTCTTTTCAGATCTAATATTAACATCTAATAAATAAAAAAAATTAAATTAAATTAAAACTTAATTAATTTTATCTTCATCCTGGATAATCTGATTATCCGTTGATGATCCTGCGGAAGCTTTGAGGTTCTAGATCTAGCCACGTAAGCATCTGGCCTCTATCGATATTCACTTAGGCTGGATCTAGAGATCTTCTTCTTCTCTTTCTTTTCTCCAAAAATTAGATCTAGATCTGATTTGAAGGATCTTCAAAACATCTTCTGAAGATTATCCGTTGTCTTTGCAACAGAGCTGCCTTCTTTCTTTTTCATCAGCTTTTTCTTACCTAACTCGCACTAATCTGAAGAACCTAACTTTCTTGAGCGTGGAGAGGAGAGAGAGGGCCAGATGTTGGCATGGAGAAGGGAGAGGGGCAGCCTTGGGGCATGGCTAGGATAGAAGTTCATTAAAAAGTGGGCATAGATAGGGTTTATTTATAGACTCTACTGCGCCATGCAATGCTGCATCACCCCGGCCAATCACGTTGCTTTGTTCAATCAGATCTAAATCTGATTGGTGGAATGAGAGATCCACGGACTCATCCTAAGGTGGTGCCTAAGACTGGTCAAAGTCTATAGGTGAGAGTCACCTAGTTTGAATTCAACAAGCAACCTGGTGTCCCATCCGTATGGTACTCCAGCATCCTTCTTTTTAGTTTTCAGAAAGGAGACAAACCCCTATCTGCTCTCCAATAAGTGCATGACACATTGGCAGATGTCCAAGGGTCAAAGGTCAATGTTTGACCAAGTCAAAGTACAAGAATTAGTAGGTGATGAAAAATGGTAGGTGTTGTCTCAAATTTATCTCATAAATTAAGACAACCCTTTTCTGACTTAGACAAGCTCCAGTCAGATTAGGTAAAGGTACCTGAGTGAGCACAAACTTATTTGGCTCAGTCGAGACAACTTTTATAATAGAAAAAGGAGAACGTTAGGCTCAATCGTGTGCTAGCATGATTTTCTTGAACCTAATTGAATCTAATTCAAATTAACTGAACTAGGTTAGTCCAATTGATGATATCCAGATCTAAACCTTTGCTTGTGTGATCCAGTTAGGTTCAGTTCTGTATGGTAATGGGATATATCATGATCTCCATCATCGACATCATCGAAACTTCTTTTGATGGATCAGAACTTTTCTGATTCAGACAACTTAGAATGATCGATCATCAAAATCATTTTAATTGCTCTCAAAATCCACTAGTGACACCTAGCAGTATATGGTGGCAACCCATTAAAACTGAAAATAAACCTCTCGGTACAGCTACCTGTGTGATTAAGTTCTTCTATCTTGAGCTCCGATCAGATTAGGGTTAAGGTGAACTCGTCAAATCCTAATTTCTATCATATGATTTAATCATTCGATTCAAGTCCAATGTGAAAACCTTAACAGAAACTCTTTCTATTATTTCACATTCTGCCATGGCCATGGGCTTATGGACTTGATTCTCATGATCATCATAGGGCCTCTCCTCATCCATCGAGGTAGATAGATTCCATCTTGATGCAATCCAATTCCTACAATGAACATGCTATAGCCAACATACACCTCAGGATTCCGAATGGCTAGGAGACCGAGTCATGGTGTAGTCAAACTATAACACCCTCAAGGTGAACAATCGATGCACCTCAGATCAAAGAACCAGACACACTACTGCAGCATAGAGTCAGTCATCGACGCGAAGGTAGACTTTCTTATGACTACTCGAGGTGGTCACGCTCAATGCCCTCGTTCTCTAATGAGTACCTATACTCTCACCCCGGTATCTCTACACTATAGACTCAAGACTCATCTACTACAAAGAAGCGATTGTACACTAACCTTCCAGATCAATCATCATCCTCATGATGATCCTACGATCAGAAGCATTTTATGAGTTAATAATGAAAATTCTTGTCTTAAATTTTCAACTCTTGAAAATAAGAATTATCATTACCATTAACTCAAGGGATATATCACAGACACTAAATATATATATGTGATAGAAAATAATCTATTTTATTATTTATAGTCAAAATTATAATTTTGCCTCTAGAAGTTTATTACAAGTATCAGCCAGTTCTGACTTCTAGGACACACATATCTAACAATTATTAGCGATGAAAAGATTATTACTGATGGAATCTATCATTGTTAATAATTTTTTGTACATTAGCGATGAAATCTGCCATCGCTAATAATCTTCCTGCCTTGTTTTCACCCATCTCGTCGTGCACCCTCATTTTTGCCCATGCCACCATCCATCATCCCTTTATTTTTTCCCACTCCACTTTCTATTGTGTTCTTGTTTTTCCATCACACCCCCTCGCTCTCAACCATTTTTATCCTCCACCGCCACCACCTTATCCCCCACCCTTCAATCCCCCCGCTGCCCCCTCTCTCCCCTGGCCAACAGCCTTCCTCTTGACTGCACCCAACCCGCCTTCCTGAGCTTTCGACTACCTCTTGCCTCCTCAAGTCCTCGACCATCTCAATCCCCCAGTTGCACTTGGCCCGCCTCCCTGGCCCTCTCTCCCCCGACCGCCTCCCTCCGACCACCTCCTGCCTCCTACCCAGAACCCCTAGCTACCTCATGCCTCCATGAAACCTCTGATTGTTTGATTCCTCACCACCCTCCTCTCCCCCATCATTCTATTCCCTCATCGTCCCATCTCTCTCCTCAACTACCTCCTACCTCCTTCCCCAAACCCCTAGCTGCCTCCTATCTTCTTGGACCCCTGGCCATTCGGTTCTCCCATCACCCTCCTCTCCCTTACCATTTGGGTCCCTCGCCACCCCTCTCTCCCATTGAACGCCTCCTCCTGGCCACCTCTTGCCTCTTTCCCTAAACTCCTGGCCCTTGGGTTCCCCCGCCACCCTCCTCTTCCCCACCATTCTATTCTCCCACCATCCCCTCTCTCCTCTCAGTCACCTCCCCTCGACCGCCTCCTACCTCCTCGAATCCCCAGCCACTTCCTGCCTCTCTGAATCCTCCATCATTCGATTCTCTTACCATCCTCCTCCCCCGTCGTTCGATTCTCCTACCACCCCCTCTCTCCCTCCAACTATCTCCCACCGATCGCCTCTTGCCTCCTTCCCTGAACCTCTGATCACCTCCTATCTCTCCGAACCTACAGCCCTTCGATTCATTCGTCACCCCCTCTCTTCCTCCATTGCCTTCTGCCTCCTTCCCCGAACCCCCAATCCTTCGGTTCACCCACCACCCCCTCTCTCCTCCGGCTGCACTCGACCTGCCTCTCCGAACACTCAGCTGCCTTCCATCTTTTTGAGCCTGTTGGTGCAAGCTCCTGATTTCTTCAAGCTCCCATTCATGGCAACATTCTTGAGCCTCAGTTCCTACTCGCCTGTGCCTCCTCATGCCTCAATTTCTATATGCTAGCTCGTGCCTCAGTCCTGTACAGTAGCCTTCTTCTATTGTGAGTATTAACGATGGTATTCACGATAGCTAATACCATCAATAAAAATTATTTTTTATTTAAATTATATTAATTAAATATAATTAGATATTAAAAATTATTTTAAATATATATTAATTTATGTAAAATTTAGGTCTCGATAATGAAAGTGCTCAAACTAAGAGAAGGTTTGAGCTACAAACACGAGGCCGAGACGTGCCTTGCATGCTTCGATCTTAGCATGCAGTGCACTCGAATAGAGAAAAGGTTTGGACAATATTGCAAACATCAGTCCGAGATGTGCCCTGCATGTTCTGATCCTAGCATGCAAAGGGCTTGAATCAAGAAAAGATTCGAACTGCAAATACGAGGCCGAGATGTGCCTTGCACACTTCGATCTCGACATGCAGCATGCTTGAACCAAGAAAAGGTTCGGACAGCATTGCAAACACCAGCTCGAGACATGCCCTACATGCTTTGGTCTCAACATGCAGCATGCTCGATTTGAGGAAAGGTTTGAGTAGCATTACAAACATCGATTTAAGATGTGTCTTTTGTGTTCTGATCTCAACATCCATCTCCTCTTGAACTAAGAAAAGGTTTGGGCTACAAATACGAGATTGAGACATGCCCTACATGCTTCAGTCTCGGCATGCAACATGCTTAAACTGAGAGAAGGTTTGGATAGCATTACAAACACCGACTCAAGATGTGTCCTGCATGCTACAGTCTCGGCATGCAGAGCACTCAAACCAAAGAAGGTTCGATCTGCAAACACAAGGCTAAGATGTTCCCTGCGTGCTTCAATCTCGGTATACAGCATGCTTGAATTAAGGAAAGATTCGGATAACATTACAAACACTGACTCAACACGTGCCCTACACTCTTTAATCTCGACATGCAGCACACTCAAACCAAGAGAAGATTCGGGCTGCATTGCAAATATAGGCTATAAACGTGCCCTACGTGCTTTGATCTGGACATGCAGAGTGCTCGAACCAAGGAAGGGTTTGGGCTGCATTGCAAATATGAGCTCGAGACATAAATTTATGCTAAATTATAAGCGTTGGTACTTGTATGGGGATCGATTCATAGTAGACAATTGCAAGAGCTTTGGAGGCTCTACTTATCCAAGATCTTGCTGATGTGCAAGTGCTTAACGGTAATAAGCTCGAGTATATGATTAGCAAATTTGATAGATTTGATCTGGATGTCCATGTAGTAATCTTTTAGATAGCAATCATCATAGTCATGATGGATAGAGTTGCTATGGTTATAGTCATACTTATCCTCTATAGGATTATTACCCCCTAAAGGCTAAGCAAGGCTATAACTATAGCAACCCCTATAGTCTAGCACAACTATGGTAGTTGCTATCTGAAAGGTTATTACATGGACTTCCACCAATAACTAAATCAAATCCACCAAATATGCTAATCATATACTCGAGCCTGTCACCGTTAAGCTCTTGCATATTAGTAAATATATTGGATAAGTAAAGCTTCCTATCCATGCATATTGTCTCTCACATCTTTCTATGCAAGTACCAATGCTAATAGTTTGGACTTAGAGCTTGCCACATGACTAGATTGTGCGAGCACATGAATTTTATTTTTAAATTATTATTTTATTTTTTAATAAAATTTATATTTTTGATTTGTAGCTCGAGGAGATGGTCGGGGGATTGGAGATAGAGGCTATGGTGACTGCCTGTACGAGATACACCTAAATGGAGGTGATGCATTCTATTCTTATTGTTGTATGGTCAAGCTTGGATGGTCTATTACATTGCAGGCAATTGCTTGCAGCCATCTCCCATACTTTGGTGTAGAAGAACTTGCAATGTAGGGCAAGCTTTGATGGTCTTTTGTATCACAGACAATCGCTTGCAGCCACCTCATGATTAAAGGTGCAGAGGAACACAGTGAGGAGCTATTATTATATCTTGCCATTTCTCAGCTCTGCACTATTGCTCACCAAACCTTAGCTCGGTGAGGAGCTATTATTATATCTTGCCATTTCTCCAATGGTAATTAGTGTGATCCTTGTCCAAGAAGAGGGATGACTTCAAAAGCCCATATATTATATCAATAAAGTTCTTCATGATGCGAAGATCAGATATTCCAAGCTAGAAATGCTAATTTTTGCAATGGTTGTCACTGTAAGGAAATTCTGACCTTATTTTTAGGCTTATACAATTGCATTGCTTACAGATCAGTCGATCAAGGCTATTCTCCACTATCTGGATATCTCAAGATAAATTGCAAAGTAGGCTCTAGAGCTCTTGAAATTAGATATACAATACCGCCTAAGACCTTCCATCAAAGTCCAGGTGTTAGCGGACTTTATCCTTGAATGCAATATCCTGGAAGGAGAAAATTTTAGAGGTGGAGAAACTAAAGAAAGCTCAAAAGTCATCAAGAGCTCAAAAGATGAAGAAAATGTGGGATCAGACCTTGAGGAACTATGGACCCTATATGTTGACGGCTCATCAAATTTATCAGGATCGAGGATCGGATTTTTCCTAACCGGTCCTAAAGGTGATACAGCGGATATGCCTTATGCTTTGAATTTTTGGCCATCAATAATGAGGCGAAATATAAAGCTCTAATCATTGGCCCAAAAGTTGCAAAGGAAGTGGGGGCTCAATATGTGAAGGTCTTCGGTGACTCTCAGTTGATGGTTGGACAAATCAAAGATGAATATGAGGCTCATGAAGAGAACATGAAGAGGTACCTTTTGAAGGTAAAGGAGCTAACCTTATTCTTTCTGATATTCAATAGGTCCATAGAGTACAAAATGTCAGAGCAAATGCACTATCAAAATTAGCATCATTATTACCTGCTGACTTGGAAAAGGAGACCTATGTTGAAACACTAAAAACCTCGAGCCTTGAGGAGCCTGTTATCGTCTAACAAGTTGATGAAGAACCTAACTAGATAGATCCCCTTCTCAAGTATTTAAGGTTGGAGAGCTATTGCCTGATCATAAGAAGGCTGAAAAAATAAGGAACCAATGCTCTTTATGTTTTGTATAATGATGGATTATACAAGCAATCCTTCTCTTTGCCTCTCTTGAAGTGTTTACGTCCATCCAAGGCTGATTATACACTACGAGAGGTTCACAAGTGGATCTGCAGAAACCACTTGGGGGGTAGGTCTTTGTTCTACAAAATTTTTTAACAAGACTACTACTAGCCCACCATGCAATAGGATGTGGAAAGCTTCGTCAGGAAGTATGAACGATGCTAGAGAAATGCTAGAATTCGGCATCAGCCAGTAGCACTTCTAACTCCTGTCAGTGCTCCATAGCCATTTGCATAGCGAGGAATGGACATTCTAGATCTCTTTCCTAAAGCATTAGGCCACTGCAAATTTCTCCTGGCGGTTATCGACTACTTCATGAAGTAGGTTGAAGTCGAGCCTTTGGCCCACATAATTGAGATAAAAGTAAAAGATTTCATCTAAAAATTAATTATCTACTGGTATGGTCTATCTAAAGTATTGATTTCTAACAATGACGAATAGTTCAATGGTGCTCGACTTTGCGAATTTTGTAAGGACCACGAGATAGAGCATCGCTTTACCTTGGTGGCCTATCCACAAGCAAATGGAGAGATAAGCAAATGGAGAGATAGAAGTCACTAACAGAACTCTCCTACAAGGTTTAAAAGTCAAGTTAGATTGGATAAAGGGGTCATGGATGGACAAGCTTCATCATGTGTTTGGGTTTACCAGACCACTCAATGAATTTTCACTGGCGAGACTCCTTTCAATCTCATGTTTGGGATTGAAATAGTTGTACCCATGGAGTTTGAGCTCTATTCTCTCAGAATCAAGAAATATAATGAAGACATTAATCTGGTATGGCTCCGAGCTAACCTTGATTTGATCGAAGAAAGTAGAGCATGCTATCATAAAAATGGTTGTTTATCGCCAAAGAGTAGCCACATACTACAATGCCCGGGTCAAAGCCAAAGAGTTTCGAGTCGACGATCTGGTCCTATGGCGTGCTGAAGTTTTATAGCCCACTAAATAGGTAAAACTTTCATCCAATTGGGAAGGATCCTACCAAGTAAATAAGGTGATACATCTTAGAACCTATCGGCTCAAACAACTTGATGAAACCCCACTTTTCAAGCTATGGAATTTTGCCCATCTACGTATGTATTATCAATAATAATGTAATATTGCATTATTATCTCAATGAATCTTTAAATTCATTAGTTTATACTCACATGTAAATGGCAAGAAAGATCACAATTTTTTCTAAAGTTTTTTTGAATGAAACTAATTTTTAAAAGTTTCTCTGATCGGAACTAAATTATCCTAAAGTTTCTTTGATCAACACCCACCTATAGTAGATTTCTTTGATCGAAATCATCCCCAATAAAGTTCCTTCAATTGGAATTGATCTTCAAAAGATTCCTCTGATCAAAACTAAATTCTCCTAAAGTTTTTTTATCAGAACTGATCTTCAAAAGTTTCTTTAATTGAAACTGATCTTCAAAAGTTTTTTTGATCGAAACTAAATTCTCCTAAAGTTTCTTTGATCAGAACCCACCTACAAAAGACTCCTTTGATTGGAATCATCCCCAATAAAATTCTTCTAATCCAAATTGATCTTCAAAAGATTCCTCTAATCAAAACTAAATTCTCCTAAAGTTCTTTTGATCGAAACTCACCTATAGAAGATTCTTTTGATTGGAATCATCCCCAATAAAGTTTCTTTGATCGAAAATGATCATTAAAAGTTTCTCTGATTGGAATTATTTTTTTCTAAAATTTCTTTGATTGGAACTCACCTACAAAAGATTCCTTTGATCAGAATCATCCACAATAATGTTCCTTTGATCAGAATTGATCTTTAAAAATTTCTCTTATTGAAACTAAATTCTCCTAAAATTTCTTTAATCGGAACTCATCTATAGAAGATTCCTTTGTTCAGGATCATCCCCAACATAGTTTCTTTAATTGGAACTAAGTTTTTGAAGTTCCTACTAATCACAACAAACAAAGAGAAAATATGCAAAAGAAATACATTCATTCATTAACCAACAATGGAAAGCTTCACAAAGACAACATAACAAGCCCCATTTCTTACAATGGCAACAAAAAGAAAAGAAAATAGAAATATACAATGAAGCGCATATGTAGAGTTCTCCAAAATCAGAGTATAGGTGCATTGTCATTCTTTCATTCTGATGTTGCAGTTTCTAAAGTAGAAATAGTTCGACTGTGAACTGGCCAAATTTGGTTCAAGGCTGTGCCCATTAGAGCTTGTGATTATCAGGATAAGGCTCCAAAGCTTTTCTTTTATGAACCCCAAAACCTCGAGCTGTGGTCTTAGAAGAAACCACAGCATAAGGAACCTATGCCCGAGCTAATTTTCATGGACCTTGCAGGAATCTAGAAAAGAAGCCTTCCCCAAAAATGATTAATGCCCTCATCATAAGCAGCAGTATGGTCCAATCCCCATCCCTCTTGGAAGCTCGTAAGCCACAAAAGCATCATGAAAGATTGTCAATGAGGCCATGCCTTCCCCAAGAATGAGAATAGTGATAAATCTCTCAAGGCCATGGGTGTGAGCACCTCCCAAGTAGAATGGCGGTGATAAATATCTCAAGACCATGGATATGAGTGCTCCACAAGTGGAACGGCCATTTTTGATACCTCCAAGCTGATCAAAACACACTAAGGCCATTCCGCTCCTTCAAGGGGACGACAATGACCCCAACGAAGAAAGTTGATTCTGCTTCTTAACAAGGAACTACTCCACTCCGCCACTGCACCTGAGAAAATCTCGACTCTGAGACTCAAAAGAGGATGAAAGCCCCCTATAAAAAGAGGGATGATTCATAATTACATCCATTAAGCTATTCCATGTGCCAACTCAGGATTGGATGATTGCATCACCCCAACAATCAAGTGTCAAATCCAAATGTAAGGAAAATAGCTGCACCATTTTCTATGTTGTGTATATTTAATATCGTGCAGAAATGCAGGCATGTCCCAAAAATCGTGCACACATCTTATGAGAGGATTGACTCTTCTAAGTTTCATTGATCGAAACTGACCTATATGAGGTTCTTTGAATCCGAACCCAAGTTACTTTGTTCAAAACCTAGATTTTTTTTATCAGAATCGATAATTTCTCTAATCAAAATTATTCCATCTGAGGTTCCTTTGTTCGGAACCCGAGCCTTTTTAATTTGAATTGTCCTACTTGAGACTCCTTAGATCAATGCTAATTCCTACTCGTTAAGTGAAAATGTGCAAGTGAGAATTATTAGGAGTAAACAGCTCAGATCACTTAAACGAGAAACTTTATTCATTTAAGGTTTTATAATGACATTGATAGGTCCAAATACAAAGACCAGAAAACAAAATGAAATGCCTAAGGAGCAGCATTTGCCGTGGAAGCAGACATGTTTGTGTCACCAGCAGTGGGTTCCCAGATCTTATTTAGAAAATTCAGGTTTAATTCTAGGTACTGAGCAGCAACTCTATCTCAGGTTAAGTATTTTTTTGTATCGTAAGCTTCTATTGCAAACTCAACCTTCTCGTTAAGATACTCCTCCGATGCTCGAAAACTTTTGATAGCTATTGAAGTAGCAACCTTAATCTATGCTTCCATGTCGCCTTGAATTTTAGCCATTTTCTTCTCTGCTGCTTGGAGCGTAGCCATATTTTTCTCTAGTTTGACTTTAAGCTTTTCTACTTTCACTAACTGAGCTTTAAGCTCCTTTATTTCTATTGCCGGAGCTTCTTGAATACCTAGCAACCAAAAGTTCTCCTCTATAGGACCTCCCAAGGCTGCCTCAGCATCTTCGGCACTCCTTTCAGTAGCATCAGCCCTTATAGAGGCTTCTCCAACCTCCTTTCTCGCCTCATCCTTCATCCCCTTAAGCATTTTGGCATCAATTTTGTACTTCTTTGATTTTGCCGAAAGCTCAAGGGAATGCTCCATGTATCCATTTAAATAATGGGTGAGCTATCAAAGTTCTTCAACTTTAGTTTGGTGAACATATACTCTAGAATAAATGAAAGTATCTAGCAAAAAGCTTCAACTTACCTAGATAAAATATTATATAGTATTTTTCCTTATCACCTTGCATGGGTCACACAATAGCTTATTTGCATCAATGAGGAAGAGCAGCCCAGAGAATACCTCATGCACCAGTTTGTAATCTTCAAAGGTAGAAGCCTCAAGCTTTAGACCAGCTGGCGTGGTCCCAAATCCTGGTTGGAGCAATCCTAAAAGTCCTAGCCACCTCAATTGGCTCATCATCTAGCAAGAAGTCGAAGACATGGGGAGTTGGCAGGATCAAAATGGCCTCACTGGGGATTCAACTTGTCTGACTTCTTCAATCTCCATTGGAAGCCGAAGAAGTCGAGTCAAGTGGATTCCTTACAACTCTGAAGTCGTCAATAGCATGAGATTCAGGTTCTTTCAACCCAGAAGTTGGTGATGCAGAAAGACACTCAACCTTGGCACAAGTGACTCAACCACCAGCAGGCTCTGCTATCCTTTTTTGATGGATCTTCTATTTTAATTTAATTTTTTAATAAGTTTGGATCCATTTCTGCAATCCAAATCATCAACTGATTAGCACCAAATCTGAATATCAAATGAATACATGACCCTAAGGCAAGTGATCCATGCATACCTTTAGGACCAACTTGGCTGATGCCAACATTGAATAGAGTCTGCTCTAATAGAAGCTCTTTCAGTTTCAGGATCACAAAATTATACGGGGTCTCCAAGTCTTGCCTCAGGTGCTGGTCTAGTGTTGGCTCCTTCAGCATAGCCTTCTGTGGTTCACCCTAATCTACGAAGCCCCAATCCTCACCTAACATTTGAGAAACAAATAAAAAATGCTCTTTCCAATCATGAACGATGGAAAGAGCATCTCGGATCAGTGGACAGGTGGTCTTCTTCTTTCGTGGTGACACGTACCACCATCTACATGACTTAGGATGTTTCTTGAAAGTAAAAAAATGATGAAATAGTGCGACGTTGGGCTCAACCCCAACCAACATAAAATGCTATGGCAAAACCGCAGATATGCCATCATGAATTTGGGACTATTGGGCATGGCGACATCTCAAAAAACTAGAAAAGAGTCACAAAGAAAGCATAGAGAGGAAGCCTCAACCCAGCCTAAAAGCACTCCTCATAGAGGCTCATCCGACCTAGAGGAGGATAGTAGACATGCTCCTCGGCTCCTGAAATTTTCAGCTGAAAATTCGGAGGAGTGTGAAACTGATTATGGAGCAGTACAAGATATCTCTCTATTAATTCAGACCAGAACGTAATCAGAGCAAAGTTGGGGTTGCTAGAAGAAGCCATTTCCTCGTAAGGAGAATAAAAAGAAGAACAAAGGAGAAAAGAAGAACCTATGGTTAAAGGAATTATGGTGGAAGAAGACAAGATGGAAACTTTTACCTCTTGTCTTGTCGAGGGTTTTATGTAAACCCAGGTCTAGAAGATTTCCTAACAATTCCTCTTCTCAGAACATTGATTGCTGGAGGCATGAATCGATGGATCCTAGACATGTGGCAGTCACTAATTGAGCACGGTCCCTACCATCGATATGATAATTAATGCAAGTGACAGACAAATCATGCCCTGCATCATTTTTGAAAGAATGTGTGAAGACGTACGATGGTACTTGCCATGCAAAAGTGGTTTGGATTTCAATCTTTTGAAATCTTTTTGAATCTCACATAATATTTAATAAACATTTCTAAGATAATAACCATGGTTCAAACTAAAGGCCATGGCTTGGATCATAATCTAAGTATTGATATAGCTTAAAGTCTAATCATCAAAGCACAGGCATCATTGATAAAAAATGAATTTATTCATTTATATAAATATCTAATTATAGCATTTAGCTTACAACAAAAAAGAAGAAAAAATATAGCTCGGAATGTATTCATATCATGGTCGACTAGCTTCAAAACAACCTTCTTCAACATCAATGATCTCTTCCATCTGGGTAGTTGCATTGATTTTGCTTGTCTCAGAAAGATGCTCAGATGCTTTTATAAATTTTTTGATGCCATCATCCATCACAACCTTCAAACTTTCATCTAAGAAATCGACTTGCAGAAGCTCGATGCTATTTACTAGAATGTGTGTTCGAGCCATTGTCTTACATTTTCAAAGCCTATAGAGAATGTTGACTTGCAGGCCTGACTCATGATTTTGGTCTCCCTTTTGACCAATCAATCAAATATTCTGAGAGTGGTTGAAACTAGAAGATCCCAATCTGAAAGTCCATTGAGGAGGAGGGTCTGACTTTCCTCACTCAACTTTAACTCCTTCTCCAGGCGCTCTACCCTTGATAGAGCCTTCTGTAGCTGGGTTTGAGGTGCTGGCCACTTTTGGATTGCTTGCACCCTCTTTGAAGAAGAATCTTCACCCCTTAGAGATGCTCTCTCTTTATGATCCTCTCTATCAGAAGTTTTGAGTCTTTTTGTTGAACTCTTGTCGAGACTCCTTGAAGAGCAAACCTTAGAAGGAGAACTTCTTTTCCCTCTGAGCATAATTCTTAGATGTTTGATGTCATCGCGAGCTCAATGATAATCCCGCTCAGCCTCAGACTCCATCTTTCAAGATTTTTATTCTTTCTATGGGCTCTTTTTATTTCATTATTTTGGCAGTCAATCGTCTCTCGAGCTTCACAAAGAGCTTCCTCAGAGCAGTCAATCTCCTTGACCAACTTGACATTAGCAATCTTCTCCTACTTCAGAAGGTATTTTAGCTTGTTAATCTTCTCCTTCGCCTCTACAAGCTTCAAAGCTGAAGCCCCAGAAGTGATCCTGACGAAGTTGACTAGATAATGTTTCATCTGAGCAAGAGACTTTAGGGCACCTATCATCTAACATTGAGCCCCTTGCCTATCTAAAACTTGTTTCTCATCGGATGAGAGAACCTTCCAGAAACTCCACTATTGTCTTGAGATTCTCCATTGCAGATAGAGAAGAAGGTGCCAGTTGCGAAGATCCTACCTAAATTAAGGATGGAAGAAGACATAGGTTAGGAATTGCCTTCTCCCATAGAGCCCTAACTTCTGTTGTCTCTACCGATTCTAGAGGCTCGATCGTCTCCATGACCTCCACCTCCTCCACTAGAAGCTCCTCCATAGGAATCTCCCTTATCGGAGGCTCCTTTGTGGGAACCTCTTATGAAGAAATAAATAGGGCAACCTCCACTATTGAAGTCGCAGATCTAGCCATCAAGGGAGGTTTTTCACCCCCTACAATTATCGAAATTGAAGAGGATAGAACTAAGGGAATGGCCAGAACCTCAAGGATAGCACCTCTGAAAGCTGATGGACTATTGGATGAAGCTTTGATATATCTCTTTCGAGCTGATGACAACTTTAACTTTCTCAATAACATAGGATCCATATTGCCTTTAAGGATTGCAGCGAGAGCTCAAAGTGAGGGAAATAGCAGGCACTTTTTTCACGGTCATCTCTCCAACACACTTATTAAACAAAAATTAAAAAGGAAAAGAGAAGATAAAGATAAAACACCTTCTCTCAAATTAAATTCTTGAAAAGACTACTGGCTAGGTGGTCCCCCCAATTGCAGTCATTTTCAATAATCCTATATGATAGATTGATGTCACCAACTCTAAATGCCAGAAAGCGCATCCAAAGGAATAAGCATACGTTCTTAGATCTGATGTACAACTTTAGGAATAGTCCTTTCGCTTAATTCTCAAACTCAAGACTAGGGAAGTAGTATTATGATAATAACATAAATACCTTGGATCTATCATGTCGAATCTATGAATACCTCGGATCGGCATACAGTCACAAATACTCTAAATGGCCTGAACTATCCATGTGGTTGCCGACCCAAAAGCTGAGCTAAAATATGCATATCTAAGCTATTTCCTTCAACATAATTAGTAGTTCATTTAGCACGTGAGCCTCCTTAGTTACCTCAGTTAGTTAGTTTATTAGCACGTATAGTAATCCATCCTACGGATAAGCTATAAACCAGTTATAATTCAGCCATGATTAAGTTGTTACCCACTTTGCATGATTTTATAAAAGTAGATAAAGAATATTCAAATCATGCTAGTAACGGCCTCCTTATTCTAG
The DNA here is from genome assembly GCA_006176705.1 of Cocos nucifera. Lineage (NCBI taxonomy): Eukaryota > Viridiplantae > Streptophyta > Magnoliopsida > Arecales > Arecaceae > Cocos > Cocos nucifera. The sequence goes on from QRFJ01000417.1 coordinate 175,351, forward strand.
GAGAGCAAAAGAAGGCTATCACATCACGATATCATGATTAATGGCCCAAGATTTATGGAACTACACGTTCTTACAATCATTTTTCTCTATAAATATCTAAAGCTCCGAGGATCCAGATAAGTAATCTCTCTCGAAGAATTAGTTGTTGCTTCATTGTTCTCTACTTTTCTGACTTGAGCATTGAAGGATCCTTGTCAGAGTGCAATCCTCTGATTTGAATTTATTTTGCAGGTTACTCTAGTATCACTAGACAAGACCAGTCACCTGACTTTCGACCTTAACCAGATCATGCAACAATAGTATGTTTTTTTAATTTTTTTCATTTCTTCAAACCAGAGTGGATAGAAAAATAACCATTAATTTTTATTTTATGGTGAGGATTATGGATTTAATTTTTCTATGTTGGATTTATTGATAACATGATAATGATAAACTTATATCGATTAAACTTTAAATTTTGAAGTTTAAGTATTTGAACCGATAACCACTCTAGATATGGTCCACGTAACATTCGTAAAAATAGAAAAGATGCATACATCCATATTTTCATATCTGATTATGTTTGACGGGAACATAAAAAATATATATAAATAAGATATATTTGTGAGGGATCCCTAGGCTCAGTAATTTTTTAAGGCAATATACCATCTACGTTAGATTACTAGAGTTTAGTAGAACTCTCAATGAGATCGAGTACCTAGCATCAATGGCAGGAGGTCGGTATCATGTTCCTCATCCATGAATTTTCTTTTATTATGCTATTTGATTTATTAGCATAGTTTTGGCATCTTAAGTAAAAATTACTTACAGTTGGTATCAAAGCAATTTATAATCTCTACCTTGATGCTTTGAACAAAATTATAACCAATTTTTTTTCTTTTCTGGTTTATTTATTTCGGATGTTGATTCAGAGGAGCAAGTTAATGGCACCCCTCCCTTCTTCTCCACTTCAACCACGGTCGATTCTTCGGGTTGCATCCGCTCATTACTGAACGAACCACCGATCTGCACTCTTCTGATAGCCATTGATCAGATTCTTGCAAGAAGACATCGATTCTTTTTCTTTAAAATATTCCTATTATTCTTTAAATCAGCTGCTTAATTGCCGAGGGCTGTCGGGGCTCGAAGCAATTTTTCATCATTGATGATTGGCTGGACCTCCGACACTGAGTCTAGGGGACTATTCCAGTGGCCACGCTCGACCGATGGCCAACATTTTGGATGCACAGATCGGCAAAGTCAGGTTTGGCCGTGTAACCAACCAATTGAGGGCATGCTTGCTGGATCTCGGTAATCTGGCAATCCTCTTAACCTAATCACTGATGATCGACCCAATAAAGTGAGCGACAGTCCACCATGAGGATCTTCCGACGATCGCTAGCCTAGATCTAAGAGAAGAACCTACCATCTTTGAAACGCCATCCAACCACAGGCTCACTGATGGACGGACAACATTTCAGGCCTAGCCACCAACACTACACACCAGCCAGCGTAGCACCGGTGGTGTTTTGAGCTTAGGGATGGCTGCCATGGAGTTTTGGGTGGTATTATGAGCTTCCAATCGGCTATCATGGAGTTTGAGTGGTGATTGAAGAAGAAAAGAAAGAGGGATCGAGAAGGAGGAGGCAAGCGGGCTAACAAGTTTTGATTTTGGGTCCAAAACTCGTTACCCATTTATTCAAAAAAAAGAAGAGAAATAAGAGAGAAAAATATATTATTATTATTATTATTATTATTATTATTATTATTATTATTATTATTATTCTTGCTTGATTTTATGCGTAAATTAAAGCTTTTCTATTCTCTTCTGATCCATGTTGATACATATATGTTACTTACTTATTTTTATGCATAAAATTGGATGTTTTTTATCGGGAATAGTATTCCAAAGCTAATCATCAACGTGTTGATGATTGAGCTATTCTATGTAATTATATATAAATTTTTAATTAAATAAAAGTTATTCTAATTTTTTCATCATAAATCTTTCATCTTCTAATAAACTCTTGTCTATTGTGATGAAGTCTTTAGGACTATTTAGAATCGACGAAGAAGAATTTATCATTGAGTCCTTAAAATAGTTCGCAACCAAATGATACGTTGTTACCAAGAACGATAATATTTATTGAGTATAGATTATTATGTGCCATATAGATTGGTTGTCCTCTTAATCATGGAGTGTGAAGATACTGGTATGGCATGTAGGTAAGATATAAGGATACATCTACACTGAACGTGATCAACTTTAGAGCTTTTCTACTATCAAGGATTGCTTTGATGGAATATGGGCATAAGTATCCCTTTGATCTGAGATCACCATGGTGACTTTCAAGCAACTCACTATGCTTTGGTGCCAAACTATCTGAATTTTTAATTTAGTGAAGAAAAATTTTTAGGTATAGTCAAGTACTTGAGGAGTCGGTACATAAGTCAAGATGGACTGATCACTCCTGGTCATAGGAGCTATGTTCAATAATATTTTAATTTAGCAAAAGCCTTGGCCAGGATAGTCTTAGTGAGGGGTCATAGAACTAATTGCTTTGAGATATGATTTAGATGTATCTTTCAGGGTTGGCAGTTAAACCCTGAGTCATCCTATGCACAAAGGTCAAAGAGATGTATTATACGGTAACCATATTCATGTAGGTTCTGAATGTTACAATTGTACACTATTCAGTCTATCCAAATATTGAGTATTATTGCTAGATGGTCACTTCAATTAGTATAGAAAATTAATTCTTATGCTACCTGCTTAGGTTTGAATCTGTAGGGTCACACACTAGAGGTTCCTACCCAATCTAATAGTTGATCAAGAGAAGTTTAATAAGTGATTTGATCACTAATTAACTCAATTTGATTGAGTGATTATTTTTAGATCAAGACCAATTGAATTGGATTCATTTGGATTTGACCCAATTAGGTTATAAGATCATCTAATCATCAAAAAGGTTTAATCCCTGATTTGATTAGAAATTTGGCTTGATTAATTTTTAATTTGATTAAAATTTAACTGAGCCTAATTAAGCCTAGATAAATTAGGTTTAATCTAGTATAATTGGGCCTAACCAATTTAGATTGGATTGGTTCAATTAGATGACTATTGTAAGACTAGTTTGACTAGTCTTCCCACATGCCACATCATCCTTTGAATTGCATCATCTTTCTCCATGAGAAAAGGTTTTTCATGAATTTTTTCCATGCAAGGAAGGGCGTGCATTCTCCCTTCTCACACGCCATAAGGATTGGCTTCATCTGGTTACTACTTGAATTCAAATGAGATTTGAATTTTAATAGATAACCACTTGATCTAAACTACTTCCTCATGCCTCCTTAGTTTTAAGCATCTATAAAATTTTTGATTTTATGGACATGCAAAAAGAGAAGAAAGATAAGTGAAAACATCGAGAGACTAGAGAAGAAAAAGGTTCTTCTCTGCATGCATGAGAAAAATCAGAAAATAGAGAGCACTAGGCACAAAGGATTTTGGATGAGTGTATACCCTAGAATTTATCTAGGATTTGGGATTTAGATCTATGAGTTACGGGGGTCATGACTTCATAGATCCTGATGGAAGACCTTCTTTTCATCATCTTCTATGTTCATCATGATCCAAAGCATCTGAATCCCTATAAAGAAGATCAAAGGAGTTTGATATATATCTGCAATAAAGATTTCTGTAGAGTTAGCACTTGGAAGAAATTGATCAGGATTAGGCCCTCGTGTGGATTACCCATGGAGGCCAGACGCGTATGTGGCTACATTGCGGTGTTCAGATCTATTCCAAGAAGATTAGATTACAATGTTCTTCTACCTGCGAAAAGATAATATGTTCTAAACACATTAAGTAGTAAAATAGTTTTACTGCAATCATTAATTTTATTTTTAGATATGAATGCATATATGATAGATTAGATCCTATAGCATGTAGAATTTTTAGATTAGGTATGTAGCTCTTATTATTAATTTGATTAATAATAGTTTCTACTATGTATGTCTTTTGAAAAAAAATTTTGAAAGTAGAGCTAGAAATCCTGTTTGCTCCCTTCAATTGGTATTAGAGCAACAGATTCTTTAATGTATTATATATGCATGATTTAGATTAATTTTAGATTAGATCTAAATAATAATCTAATTTAAAAAATAAACATGATGATTGCATAGACTGTAAGTTGTCCTGCTGTAAGGTTTATTCCTTATAGTGAAGAGGTTGTCCTGGTATGTTGTGATCTATAAAATTGATCATAAAAATTTTAGTTTAGATCTAATTATTTTTATGATGTGTTTGAAGGGTTTAATTAAATTTTATCATGAATTAGTGTTTAGATTAGATCTAAATAATTTCATAATTTTTTATGTAGAGTACATAGTTTTAGATTAAACCTGAATAGGATCTTAAGAAGGTTCTGTTCGTCAGTCGAGCCAACTCTCTTAGAAATCAAGCCAACTCGACCAACGTGCCAGTCATGATATGGTTTCTAGATTATTATTCCAGCTAGCTCGATCAAGTACCAAGCCAGCTCAGCTTTAATTCGGGTCGACTCGGATTGGATCCGAGCTTGCCCGATGGGAATGATGGCTTTCGAGCCTTTCCCCGAGTCGACTGTCTCAGGAACCAAGCCTACTCGGCTTCTGCTCAGACCAGCTCAGATGAAATCTGAGCCAGCCTGACTGAAAAGTTAGCTAAATATTATAAATGGCTGGTTTTATGAGATCAAATTTATATTTAGTGCTTGTTTATGAAATAAGCTGACTCATTTTTAAAATGAGTTAATCTATTTAGTGAAACAGTACTAGGATGTAAAGAATATTTTAAAATTTTGAAAAATATTTTTGAAATGTCAAACCCTAACCCTCAGCCTTAAACTTAATTAAGAATTAAGTATGATGAATTAAGATCTAGAATTATGAATTAAAGATCCTAAATTATTGATCATAAAATGTGGGTTATCGGATTAGTCGAGTTAGGTCCATTAATTGGGTTAGACCTAAAGTTAGTTAAAGAATGGACTAAATTAGAATAATTGATCAAATCTAATCAAATGTTGATTTAGATTAGGTCAAGGACTCTTTAGACCAAATTATAATAGTTGTAGTTGGTCAAGCCCATGCCTTTAACAATGACCAAATGGACTCGATTCATGGCTATGCGGTCGTATCTAAAATTGCTAGGTTGATCAAATTGAAACTAATGAATCAGATGGTATCTAAGATAAGTCTGACAGCTCAGATTAGTGGTTTTTAATTGAAAGCTACTCACACTGATTTAGTCTTTGATCAGTTAATGGCATATCCCTTCCACTGATCTCACTTATCTGGCCATCCTGATGAATTAAATTTTGGTTAGACCATTTGGTGATTTAGACTCACCCATGTTAATTAGATAAATCAGTTTGATTGATTTAGGTACTCCTAATGCCAGTTTTAATTAGATCTTTATTGATCTAACTTGGTAAAGTTAGTGGAAGGATCAAAATTGGCTGGTTAATTTTTTAAAAAAATTGATTAATAAAATCTTCTAAAATTATTAGATCCTTAAAATGATAAAGTTATGGTGATAACTAAGTCATAGCCTTCCATTAAGTTAAAGTGATAATGGATCCATTGGTTTAATAATCATTGGAGGCCTAAAGACTTGGTGCTTATTGACTAATAGAATTATCATTCATAATATGATAATTTGGTCATGTCTTTGTAATGGTGGTCAGGTTGGTCGATCAAAGTTGGGCCTGATCATTTGTTGGTCTGATGCACCAAATATGATCATGTTAATGGTTGGACCTAATTAAATTTTTTTAGTGGAGGCCAAAGCCTACTGATTAGATTTTTGAAGCAAAAATTAAATTACTAGAAGTTGTTTGATGAAATAATTGGTCATGAATCTATCCATAGATGCATACAGGTTGACCAACCAAAGTTTGGCTCGTGTGTAGTCTGTGTGGATTCTAGTATCCACTAAGAAATTAAGGATAATTCTTGAATTGAAGATAGAGACTACTAGTTCGAATAAAATAGTGGAAAAATCTTTAGACTAAAGTTTGAGTCTTTAGAATAAATAATTTATATACTAATTAGATTTAATTTTTCTTTCTTTTTATGTAGAAATAGCCACTATCCTATCGCTCTAGTCATTGTTAGACAATGATAAACTTATGGAATCTAACTTCGATAGTTGGTATCGAAAGTTAAAGATCGTCTTGGAGCATAAGCGGATTCTATATATTCTAACGGATCCTGCATTTGAGGAGCCAGCTTAGAATGCAAGAGGCGTGGTCAGAGACACTTATCAGAAGTGGCTCAATGACCGCACCACCATTCGATGCATTATGCTGACAATAATGAATGATGAGTTCAGTTGCAGGTTCAAGAATGCCCAGCTCGAGGAGATGCTTAAAAAGTTGAATGACTCATTTGACTCGTCTGACGACATTGAAAGGTACAAAACTAGTTATGTCATTTTCAATGCTCGAATGAAGGATGGGGCGTCGATTATTGATCATGTACTGTACATGATCGAGATGATTAAGTGCCTGAATAAGCTGGGCTTTCTCCTGCATGAGCAACTCGACAAGGATGCGATCATGAATTGTTTATCCAAGTTCTTTCTTCCTTTTTCTTACTCATTTTAGAATGACAAAGCCTGCAGTGAACTATCATGATTTATTGGGATTGCTGTAGAACTTTGACAAAGATTATTAGCTCTAAAAGGGATTAGTGAATATTATGGGAGGATCTTCTTCTAGTCGACCCTTTAAGAAAGGGAAGAAGAATAAGAAGGTGCAGCCGCATGCTAGGATGTCTGCATAGGATCAGACCAAGAAGCACAAGCCCGAGCAGAGCCAGGCAGAGTGCTTCTTTTGCAAGAAGCATGGACACTGAAAGAGGAATTATCCTCAATGCATTGCCTTCCTGGATCCGAACAGGCCAAGAAAGAGGCAAGTAGTTGCTAGGCAAGGTAACTATATGATAACACCTTGCAACTTCTCAATTTATGATACTACTGCCTGGGTATTAGATACCAGAAGTCCTTATCATATTTATAATTTGATGCAGGGTTTGTAGGTCAGTAGGAGATTTGGTGAAGGCGAGAGATTTCTGAACATTGAAGATGGAAGACAAGTTCTAGTTCTAGCTTTAGAAATCATAAATCTTATAATCAATTCTCATAGAGTTATTCTTAGTGATTATCATTTTTATCCAAGTTTTTTATTGAATGTAATTTCTATAGGCCTTTTAGCCAAAAATAGTTATCAATTTTTAATAAAAGTAAATTTTTATGATATCATTTTGAATGATGTTATGGTTTGTATTGGATAATTGAATAACAAAATTTATCTATTATGATAGCCTGTTAACGTAGTCCAAATCTCCAGTAAACATCCTAGAATAAATGAAGTATCAAATGTTTACCTTTAGCATTATAGGCTAGGTCACATCAACAAGAATAAAATAAATAGGTTGGCTCAAGAAGAAATTTTTGAGGTCAGTGATTGTGAATCACTACCAATCTATGAGTCCTATCTTATTAGGAAGATGACCAAGTCACCTTTTATTGAAAATGATGAACGAGCTAGTGAACTACTGAGTCTAGTATATACTGATGTATGTGGACCCATGAGTACAAGCACTAGAGATGGATATTTCTACTTCATAACCTTCATAGATGACCTATCGAGGTATGGATATGTCTATTTAATGAAGCATAAGTCAGAGTCGTTTGAAATGTTTAAACTATTTTGTAATAAGGTAGAAAAGCAAACTAAAAGAGTATTAAAACTTTTCGATCTGATCGAGGAGGTAAGTACCTTTCTAGTGAATTTCTAACATATCTTATGGAGAATGAGATTCTCTCTCAATAGACTCTTCCTGGAACACCACAGCATAATGGTGTGTTCGAAAGGAGGAATCGGATCCTATTGAACATGGTTTGATCTATGATGGGATTTGTCGGTCTATCAATCTTCCTCTAGGGATATGTGCTTGAGTCAGCTTGTTATATTTTTAATAGGGTGCCAAGTAAGTCTATTTTTAAAACATCATATGAGATATGGATAGGGTGTAAGCCAGTACTCTCATACCTTAGAGTTTGGAGGTGTCCGACTTATTTTAAATATTTAGTAACGAACAAGCTTGGACCTAGGTCTGATAAGTGTAGCTTTATAGAATATCCAAAAAAGACCAAAGGATATTACTTTTACCTAGCTGATGAATAAAAGATATTTGTTAGCCTTAAGATGGTCTTTTTAGAAAAAGAGTTCCTTGGTGAAGGGACTAATGTCTCTAAGGTCAAGCTTAAGAAAGTTTGATAGGTAAAAGAACCGACACAAGTAGCTGAACCTAAACCAGATTTGATTCAATCAAACCCGAAGCCTACTGACCCTGCACCCTTAAGACGATCTGATAGAGTATCACGTCAGTCGGACAGATACTATAGTTTCTTGATCCAGGATGGTGATCCTATCAAACTCGATGAGAACAACGAGAATTCGATCACCTACATGAATGCGATGCAGAGACTCAACTCTAGAAAATAGCTTGAGATCATGAAATTTAAAATAGAGTCTATAAAGATCAACGATGTATAGACATTAGTTGACCCATCCGAAAGGGTAAAACTCATAGGATGTAAGTGGGTCTTCAAAAAAGAAAAGGAACATAGATGAAAAGGTGAAGATCTATAAAACCCATCTGGTTGCCAAGAGGTATCGTCAATATTATGGTATAGACTATGATGAGATATTTTTTTCTGTGGCAATGCTGAAGTCCATTCAAATCTTGCTTGCGATAGCTGCGCATCTGGACTATGAAATCTGACAAATGAATGTGAAAATAGCTTTCCTAAATAGAGAGCTGACTGAAGAGATGTATATGATATAACCTAAAGATTTTACATCTACAGATGAGTCTAAAGTGTGCAAGCTTCAAAGATCCATTTATGGATTAAAGCAAGTATCTCGATATTGGAACATATGTTTTGATAGGATGATCAAGACATATGACTTCATTAAGAACAAAGAAGAGCTCTGCATATATAAGTAGGCTAATGGTCCAGCAGTTGAAGGAAAATCCTGATTTTTCGGTCCAGGTTCGTCCAGATCTGATTAGATCAAGAGATATATTTCAAAAATTTTCTCTTGATCTTAATCAGATCTTGATATGTTTCAGATCTGATTCTTATTATTTTAATAAATAAAATAAAACAAGATAAATTAAATCAAATTCAATTTATCTGATTTGGGTAATCCTATTACCCTGTAGATGATCCTGATTGCAGCGGAAGGTTCTGGATCTTAGCCACGCAAGCGCCTGGCCTCTACCGGTATCCACTTGGGTTGGATCTGGAGATCCTCTTCTTCTCTATCACACCTCCAAAAATCAGATCTGGATCTGATCTGGAGGATCTTCAAAACTCTTTTGAAGATCTGCAGTCGTCCTTTTGCAGCAGCGCAGCCTTCTTGCTTTTGATCGCCTTTCCTTGATCTGAATCGCACCAAACTAAGTCCAAAACACTTTTGGACGTGGAGAGCAAGGGGAGAAGAGAGTATGGCATGGAGAAGGAGGGGAGAGGCAGCCTTGGGCGTGGGAAATCTCTATTGAATTCACTTCTTATTAGGGTTGGGCGCAGGGTCTTATTTATAGACCTCTTGTGATCCAACTCCTCTTCCTCTCAACCAATCACAACCCTTTGTGAAATCAGATCTAAATCTGATTGGTTGGGAATAGAGACCCCTGGATTCCTCCTTAGAGGGCGCCTAAGACCAGTCAAAGTTGGATTCTTAGTAGAACTCTGAATTGGAATCCAAAAAGGGAGATGGAGTCCTTGTCCAACAAGGACTCCTAGGCGCCTCCTAACTTGGGCACACGCCACCCTTGGCGTGCGCCCTTCTCCTTGCCAGGTTCTGGCAGGGGGACAGGCCCCCACCAGCTCTCCAATAGGTGCATGACATGTGGTCAAAAGTCAAAGTGTCAATGGTCAACGTTTGACCAGTCAAAGGTAGACTTTTGACCAAAGTCAAAGAACAAGAAATGGCAGGTGACCAAAAATGGCAGGTAATGTCTTACAAATAAGACAACCTTTTCTGACTTGGACAACCTCCAGTCAGACCATATGAAGGCCTCTGATTGAGCACAAACTCCTTTGGCTCAGTCAGGACAACTTATTTATGATAGTAAAAGAAGAACGTTAGGTTCAATCGAGTGCTAGCACGATTTCCTTGAACCTAATTGAATCTCATTCAGATCAATTGAACTAGATCAGTTCAATTGATGATCACCAGATTCAAACCCTTGTTTGTGTGACCCAGTTAGGTTCAGTTCTGTATGGTAATGGGATATGTCATGATCTCTATCATCGACATCATCGAAACTCCTTTCGATGGATCAGAACTCTTCTGATTCGAACAGCTAGAATGATCGATCATCTAAATCATTCTAATTGCTCCCAAAATCCACCAGTGACACCTAGCAGTATATGGTGGCAACCCATCAGAGCTGAATGCGAACCTCTTGGTGCAGCTACCTGTGTGATTAAGTTCTTCTATCTTGAGCCCCGATCAGATTAGGGTTAAGGTGAACTCGTCAAACCCTAGTCTCTGTCATATGATGTAATCATTCGATTCGAGTCCAATGTGAAAATCTAAATAGAAACTCTTTCTATTATTTCACTCTGCCATGGCCATGGGCTTTCAGGGACTTGATTCTCATGATCATCATAGGGCTACTCCTCTACCACCGAGGTAGATAGATTCCATCTTGATGCAATCCATCCAGTTCCTACAATGAACATGCTATAGCCAACATACACCTCAGGGTTCCATATGGCTAGGAGACCGAGTAATGGTGTAGTCAAACTATAACACCCTCAAGGTGAACTGCCGATGCATCTCAGGTCAAAGAACCAGACACACTACTGCAGCATCGAGTCAGTCATTGACGAGAAGGTAGACTTCCCTAATGACTACTCGAGGTGGTCACGCTCAGTGCCCTCATTTCTCTAACGAGTACCTGTACTCTCGCTCCGGTGTCTCCACACCGTAGACTCAAGACTCATCTACTAAAGAGAAGCGATTGTACACCAACCTTCCGGATCAATCACCATCCTCGTGATGATCCTATGGTCGGGAGCATGTTTATGAGTTAATAATGATTATTCATGTCTTAAATTTTCAACTCTTGAAAATATGAATTATCATTACCATTAACTCAAAGGATGTATCACAGACACTAAATACACATATGTGATAGAAAATAACCCATTTTATTGATTATAGTCAAAATTATAATTTTGCCCCTAGAAGTGTATTACAAGTGTCAGCCAATTCTGGCTTCTAGGGCACATATATCTAACAATCTCCCACTTGTCCTAAAGCCAATTGGCTACAAGTCTAAGTCCCATCTTCTCAAGGTGGGCTTCGATCTTCTGCTGGCCCAACGGCTTTGTAAGTGGGTCTGCCACATTATCTGCGGAGTTGACTCTCTTGACCTCAACGTAACCTTTCTCAAGATCGAAATAATCGCGGATGAGGGGGAGGTGGTATCACCGTTTGCTTGGAACTCTTCCAGCACAAACAGTCTGCCAGATGTCGACTTTCGATCATCTATATCGGACATGAAGTCCGAGTCTGTGTATCCCTGAACTTGGAGTTCTCCATTACCAAAGACCAACATCATATCCTTAGTTCTTCTCAAGTACTTAAGGATACATTTCACAGAAGTCCAGTGTTCTTCACCTGGATTTGACTGATATCTGCTTGTGACACTCACAGCATGGGCTATATCAGGTCGTGTACATAGCATGGCATACATGAGGCTCCCTATTGCAGAAGCATAAGGGATCTTGCTCATGCGTTCTATTTCCTCAGGTGTGCTGGGGCACATCTTCTTGGAAAGATGAATACCATGTCTGAAGGGTATTAATCCCCTCTTAGAGTTTTCCATACTAAACCTCTTTAGTACTTCCTCTATGTACATCTTCTGTGAAAGTCCTAGCATCCTATTCGGTCTATCCCTATAGACCTTAATTCCTAGAATAAAGGATGCTTCACCTAGGTCTTTCATGGAGAATTCCTTAGGACAACCACACCTTTGACTGATGTCAACATGGGAATATCATTCCCAATAAGGAGGATGTCATCCACGTACAATACGAGGAAGACAACAGCGCTCCCACTGACCCTTTTGAAAACACATGGTTCCTCTTCATTTTTGATGAAACCAAACTTTTTGATCACATCATTGAAACGAGTGTTCCAGCTCCGAGATGCTTGCTTAAGTCCATATATGGACCTTTGCAGCTTGCAAACCTTGTGATCAGTATCACTGGATGTGAAACCTAGCGGCTGTTCCATATAGATATCTTCCTCAAGATATCCATTTAGGAATGCCGTTTTCACGTCCATTTGCCATATTTCATAATCGAAATAGGCTGCAACAGCAAGCAATGTGCGGATGGATTTTAGCATAGCTACTGGGGAAAAGGTATCCTGATAGTCAATGCCTTCGCGTTGACTATAACCTTTTGCCACCAGTCTAGCCTTGAATGTCTCCACATTCCCATCTGCACCAATCTTTCTCTTGAAGATCCATTTACACCCAATAGGTACTATACCTTCTGGTGGATCTACCAAGGTCCAGACTTGGTTTGAGTGCATCGAGTCAATTTCTGACTGTCATTGCCTCTAAGCCATTTCTCGGAGTCGATATCTGATATCGCCTCATTGTAGGTTTTGGGATCATCACCATGAGCACCATTACCTATGAGGAACATTTTCCTCTACATCCTCTGAAATAATACCTAAGTATCTTTCAGGGGGATGGAAACTCTTTCCGATCTACGAGGTGGAGGAGGTAGTGTTCTTATTGGCTCAACCTGATTTGGTTCCAATTGGTCCTTAGCTCGTTTCTGCTTGTGAGACTTTCTCATCAAGCTTAATCTGCTTTCCAATGCCGCTATCTTGAATAAACTATTTTTCAAGAAAGATGGCATGTCGACTCACAATCACATTGTGGTCTTCTGGAATGTAGAAATAGTATCCTAATGACTCTTTAGGATATCCTATGAATCGAGCTCTAAAGGACCTAAACTCTAACTTGTCCGCTTGTTGTCTTTTGACATGAGCCGGACAACCCCAAATTCTGAGATGACTCAGACTTGGTTTCTTACCGTGCCATATCTCATACGGTGTGGTAGGAACGGTTTTAGAGGGAACCCTATTCAGTAGATAGATTGAAGTTAACAATGAATGTCCCCAAAGGAAATCAGGGAGGTCTGTGAAGCTCATCATGGATCGAACCATATCCAATAGAGTCCGATTTCTCCGTTCTGAAACCCCGTTGAGTTGAGGTGTTCCTGGTGGAGTCCATTGAGAGACTATGCCATTTTCCTTAAGATAGTCTAGGAATTCCCGGCTAAGGTATTCACCTCCTCGATCTGATCGAAGAACCTTAATGGGTTTTCCAGTTTGTTTTTCTACTTCATGTCTGAATTCTTTGAACTTTTCAAAAGCTTCAGACTTGTGTCTCATAAGATACACATACCCATACCTAGACAGATCATCGGTAAAGGTAATGAAGTAGACAAAATTGCCTCTAGCCGGCACATCAAATGGGCCGCACACATCAGTATGTACTAGGGCAAGGAGATCTGTGGCCCTCTCCCCATGTCCAACAAAAGGGAGTTTAGTCATTTTGCCTTGAAGACAAGATTCACAAGTTGGATATGACTCAAAAAGTCAATGGACTCAATAGCCCATTTTTCTCCAATTTGTTGATCCTATCTTCTGCTATATGACCTAATCTCAGGTGCCATAGATATCTGTCGTTTGGACTATCCCTAGGTCGTTTGGCATTCACGTTTTGCTCGATAGTTAGAATAGGTACATCAATATGTAGCTGATAAAGACCATTAATAAGGAAACCATTTGCAATTTTATTTCTTTCATAAAGAATGTTACAATGGTCCTTAAAGAAGGTGAATCACATAACCTTCTTGTGCTAAGCATGAAACAGAAATCAAATTCCTGCTAGCTGCAGGCACATAATAACAGTCTTTCAAAACTAAGTCTAAACCAGATGGTAATCGAAGAGGGTATGTTCCCACGGCTACTGCAGCAACTCTTGCTCCATTACCGATGCGTAGGATCATGTCTCCATCCCTCAGCCTCCTGCTATCCTCAAGACCCTGCATAGAAGTGCACAGATGAGCACTAGAACCAGAGTCAAGCACCCAACTGGATGCAGAAGAAACCGTAAGGTTAGACTCAATAACGAGCATACCTCCAGAAGGACCTTCCTTCTTGTTCTTCAGGGTGGCCAGGTAAGTAGGGCAGTTCCGCTTCCAATGGCCGTCGCTGTTGCAATGGAAACACTTTCCTTTGACATCGGCCTTCTTCTTCGGTTCTGCCTTCTTCTTCTTTGATCCTTCCACCTTTTGCTTTTTCACAGACTTCTTTTTCTTTCCATAAGACTTTCTTTTGGAAGAAGTCCGTTCCATAGCAAGAACTGAGCCTTTAGAACCTTTCATAGAAAGCTCAGCGGTAACCAGCATATTCATTAACTTCGGCCAAGGAATTCTTGAAGTTTATGCATGTGGTAATTCATGATGAATTGCCCATATGCATCAGTCAAGGATTGCAGAATAATATCGTTCTGCAGATCCAAGTCCAACTTCACACCGAGCTTCTCAAGCTCTTCCATGTCCTTGATCATTGTCAGACAGTGATCTTGGACTGACTGCCCATCACGCATCTTAGCCTTAAAAAGTCATTTCGTGACTTGATATTTGGCTGCGCGACTCTGTTCACCAAACATCTCCTGCAGGTGAGCCAACATTTGGCGAGCAGTCCCGATATCTTCATGTTGGCGCTGGAGCTCATCAGACATCGAGCCCAACATGTAATATCTGGCCTTATTATCTTCGTCAATCCATTTTTCCAGAGACGCTCTCTGTTCAGTGGATGGACGGGCTGGTAAGGTGGGAGGGTCCTGGTCCAAAACATGTGGTTAACTTCTCTGGAACCCAAAATAATTTTGTAGTTCCTGAGCCAATCTTTATAATTGGGTCCAGTCAGTCTATGTGTGTCCAGGATACGTGCCAATGGGTTGGACGCAGACATTTTCCTGTAGAGAGTCAAAGATTCTAGTTAGATACTGTAATTTTGACTTGACCAATTTATTTAGGGAATTTTATTTTTAAACAAATTAGCTCCCACTATTTTCTCGGATCCCTACACTCCCTCTGTAGAGATGCGAAAAATCTCCACGATTGAATGATTTCTAGTGGGTGGTGCGGTCTCACCAACTGACTCATCACCTCACCTAACAGTTATTGGTGATGGGTTAGCCAATGAGTGAACAACTCTTGTTCAATGATTCTCTAATCATGGTGCACCCAAACTTGGTCTCTAATTCATGAATCTCACCGTATCCGAAATATTGATCCACTCCTTAGTTAAGTCAGACCCACCATTTGCATAGACTGGGTTCCTAATTGAGTCTCTCACCGTATCCGAAATATTGAGCCCAACTCATCCTCCAGCCCATAGCATCCAATGCCTAATAGACATGGTTGCGTCTTCCCGGTGCAACTGAGCCACTGTATCCAGCCGAGAACAATCAACCCCGGGAAGGGCCCGCACATCTACAATGGTGGAAGACCTCAGACTTAATCTTTTCTTAGGGAGAATTGATTCAGGTCTCATTAAACTAGACTTGGCTTAGTCATAACAATTATGACTAACCTAGTGGCATGGGTTAGCTCGGATTATTGACCACCTCAGATCAGAACTGTGTCAACAGATATGGCCAGGTAAGTGAGACCGGTGGAAGGAATATGCCATTAACTCGTACAAGAACGCATTCAGGTCGAGTAGCTTCCAATTAAAAACCAGTCGGTCGTCTGTGCCAAACTTACCTTAGACACCAAATTGTTGAGTCCAGAACCAATTGGGTTAGCCTACAATCCAGACTCTAACCTCTGAGCCTAATTAGGTCTTGCTTGATCGTGACTCGATCTTGACCCAGACTTAATCCTATTAGGCTGGTCAATTTAAGCATTGTTGATCCCATCTAACCAACTCTTGATTCGGTTTGATCAACCGCTTAGACCTAATTGAGCTACCCAAGCCCGAACCCAGTATTATGAATATGTCTTAGATCTGAAATTCTCAATTTTAGACCTAATTAATATTTCCATAAACTTAATTCTTAATTAAGTAGGGTTCATAAACAAAATATGCACAATAAATCCTAGGGTTTCAGGATCTAGGGTTTTGCAGAAAGTAAGTTTTGGGTTTCTGATTAAGGACGAACACGCAGCACCCCTACACATCATAAGAACACCCCATCGAATGGGAAGAGAGGGCCTTTAAACCCTTCTTCGTTCTTATGACCGGACGGCCAAGAGGAACGCCTTAATCAGGAACATTCAATACTACAAAACAATATCAGATCTATATCATATATCTCATATATAAAGTAGATCTAATCATGGCATATTTTGCATACATCTCATGTATCATAATCATGCATATTTTCAGATCTAAATTATCTCATAATAATCTAAAAAATTAGATTTAAATTGATCTAATCAAAATAAATTCTAATCTAGACAATTATGTAGAACTATTCTACAACTAGTCTAGACATGCATCAATCATATCTCATATGATATTTAAAAATTAAATAATTTTTATTTGCTATTTTTTAGATGTTATTATAACACTTATAATATCAAAAAATAGTAAATAAAAAGATCTAAAATATGATTTAATCAGATTAAATCAAAACATGCAAGACTATTCTATAGAACTATTCTATTCTAGAACTAGTCATGCATATCTTCTAATCTTAGATCCAAATTATTTAATTTTAATTTTTTCTGATTTTAGATCTGATCACATCTCATGTGACATCTAAAATCAATTATTTTTTAATTAAAATAAATTTAAAATCAGATCTAAATAATTTTAGAACCATGGCTCTGATACCAGTTGAAGGGAAATCCTGATTTCCCGGTCCAGGTTCGTTCAGATCTGATCAGATCAAGAGATATATTTCAAAAATTTTTCTCTTGATCCCAATCAGATCTTGATATATTTTAGATCTGATTCTTATTATTTTAATAAAATAAAATAAAATAAGATAAATTAAATCAAATTTAATTTACCTGATCTGGGTAATCCTATTACCCTGTTGATGATCCTGTTTGCAGCGGAAGGTTCTGGATCTTAGCCACGCAAGCGCCTGGCCTCTACCGGTATCCACTCGGGTTGGATCTGGAGATCCTCTTCTTCTCTATCACACCTCCAAAAATTAGATCTGGATCTGATCTGGAGGATCTTCAAAACTCTTTTGAAGATGAGCAGTCGTCCTTTGCAGCAGCGCAGCCTTCTTACTTTTGATCGCCTTTCTTTGATCTGAATCGCACCAACCAAGGTCCAAAACTCCTTTTGGACGTGGAGAGCAAGGGGAGAAGGTGGTTTGGCATGGAGAGGGAGGGGAGAGGCAGCCTTGGGGCATGGAGAAACTATGATCTCATCAATTTCATATCTTAATCTGAGTTGGGCGCAGGGTCTTATTTATAGACTAGCTGTGATCCAACTCCTCTTCTTCCCAACCAATCACAACCCTTTGTGAAATCAGATCTAAATCTGATTGGTGGGAATAGAGTCCCCTGGATTCCTCCTTAGAGGGTGCCTAAGACCAGTCAAAGTTGGTTCTTAGAAGAACTCTAATTGGAATCCAAAAAGGAGATGGAGTCCTTGTCCAACAAGGACTCCTAGGCGCCTCCAACTTGGGCACACGCCTAGGGTGGCGTGCGCCCTTCTCCTTGCCAGGTTCTGGCAGGGGGACAGGCCCCCACCAGCTCTCCAATAGGTGCATGACATGTGGTCAAAAGTCAAAGTGTCAATGGTCAACGTTTGACCAGTCAAAGGTAGACTTTTGACCAAAGTCAAAGAACAAGAAATGGCAGGTGACCAAAAATGGCAGGTAATGTCTTACAAATAAGACAACCTTTTCTGACTTGGACAACCTCCAGTCAGACCATATGAAGGCCTCTGATTGAGCACAAACTCCTTTGGCTCAGACAGGACAACTTATTTATGATAGCAAAAGAAGAACGTTAGGTTCAATCGAGTGCTAGCACGATTTTCCTTGAACCTAATTGAATCTCATTCAGATCAATTGAACTAGATCAGTTCAATTGATGATCACCAGATTCAAACCCTTGTTTGTGTGACCCAGTTAGGTTCAGTTCTGTATGGTAATGGGATATGTCATGATCTCTATCATCGACATCATCGAAACTCCTTTCGATGGATCAGAACTCTTCTGATTCGAACAGCTAGAATGATCGATCATCTAAATCATTCTAATTGCTCCCAAAATCCACCAGTGACACCTAGCAGTATATGGTGGCAACCCATCAGAGCTGAATGCGAACCTCTTGGTGCAGCTACCTGTGTGATTAAGTTCTTCTATCTTGAGCCCCGATCAGATTAGGGTTAAGGTGAACTCGTCAAACCCTAGTCTCTGTCATATGATGTAATCATTCGATTCGAGTCCAATGTGAAAATCTAAATAGAAACTCTTTCTATTATTTCACTCTGCCATGGCCATGGGCTTCTGGACTTGATTCTCATGATCATCATAGGGCTGCTCCTCTACCACCGAGGTAGATAGATTCCATCTTGATGCAATCCAGTTCCTACAATGAACATGTCATAGCCAACATACACCTCAGGGTTCCATATGGCTAGGAGATCGAGTAATGGTGTAGTCAAACTATAACACCCTCAAGGTGAACTGCCGATGCATCTCAGGTCAAAGAACCAGACACACTACTGCAGCATCGAGTCAGTCATTGACGAGAAGGTAGACTTCCCTAATGACTACTCGAGGTGGTCACGCTCAGTGCCCTCGTTCTCTAACGAGTACCTGTACTCTCGCTCCGGTGTCTCCACACCGTAGACTCAAGACTCATCTACTAAAGAGAAGCGATCGTACACCAATCTTCCGGATCAATCACCATCCTCGTGATGATCCTATGGTCGGGAGCTGTTTATGAGTTAATAATGATTATTCATGTCTTAAATTTTCAACTCTTGAAAATATGAATTATCATTACCATTAACTCAAAGGATGTATCACAGACACTAAATACACATGTGTGATAGAAAATAACCCATTTCATTAATTATAGTCAAAATTATAATTTTGCCCCTGGAAGTGTATTACAGGTGTCAGCCAATTCTGGCTTCTAGGGCACATATATCTAACAGCAGTTATATTTCTCATTTTGTATATGGATGACATTCTCTTAATCAAAAATGATGTTCCTATAGAATAAAGATCTGACTATCATCACAGTTCTCCATGAAGAATCTAGAAGAAGCTTCCTACATTCTAGGAATAAAGATTTATAGAGATAAATCTAAAATATTACTTGGATTGTCCTAATCCACGTACATTTTTATGGTGCTGAAGAGGTTCAATATGAAGAATTCCAAAAAGAGCTATCTTTCGATAGACCATGAAATTTCTCTCTCAAAAAGGAATTGTCCGACAATACCTTTAGAGAGAGAGCATATGAGTAGAATTCCATATGCTTTGATAGTGAATTCTATTATGTACATCATAACATGTACGTAACCAGATGTGGCATACTTATTAGAGATAGTAAGAAGATACTAATCTGATTTAGGGAAGAACCACTGAAAGATTGTCAAAATCATCCTAAAGTATTTGAAAAATACTAAGAATCAGTGACTTATTTATAGTAAATCAAACTTGAAACTTATGGAATTTATAGACTCTAGTTTTTAGTCTGATCATGATGACAGCAAGAGTATATCGAGATATATTTTTATCCTTAATAATGAAACAATCTGCTGAAAAAGTTTCAAGCAACACACCATGGCTGATTCAGTATGCAAGGTGGAATATATTGCTGCATCAGATGCTACCAAAGAAGTGGTGTGGCTGAAAAAGTTCATCACTAAGCTTGGAGTAGCATCCTTTCTAGATGGTCTGATTTTGCTCTTCTACGATAGCTCTGGAGCCATTGCTCAAGCGAAAGAACTTAAGGCACACCAGCAGATGAAGCATATTCTACACTGTTTTCATCTTGTTCGAAAGATCATGGGTCGAGGTGACGTTGATCTTTAGAAGATCGACGAAAAGAAGAACCTGACCGACCCATTCGCTAAAGCCATTGTGGTGAAGGAGTTTGATGACTTCAAATCGAAGATGGATATACAATACTGCACCGATTGGCTTTAGGCCAAGCGGAAGATTGTTGAAAATATTATTCCAAAGCCAATCATCAACCTATTGATGATTGAGCTATTTAATATAATTATATATAAATTATTAATTAAATAAAAATTATTTTAATTTTTTTATCATAAAATTTTTATCTTCTAATGAACTCTTGTCTGTTGTGATGAAATTCTTAAGACTATTTAGAATCGATAAAGAAGGATTTATCATTTAGTTCTTAAAATAGTTCACGATCAAATAATACGTTGTTATCAAAGACAACAACGTTTATCGAGTATAAGTCATTGTGTGCCATATAGGTTGATTGTCCTCTTAACCAAGAAGTATGGAGACACTGGTATGGCATGCAGGTGAGATAAAGGGGTACATCTGTACTGAACGTGACCAACTCCAAAGCTTTTCTACTATCAAGGATTACTTTGATGGAATATGGGCATAAATGTTCCTCCGATCTGAGATCACCATGGTAACTTTCAAGCAACTCATTATGCTTTGATACTAAATTATCTGAATTTTTAATTCAATGATGAAAGATTTCTAGGTACAGTCAAGTACTTAAGAAATCGGTGCGTGAGTCAAGATTGGACTGACCACAGGAGCTATGTTCAATAGTATTTTAATTTAGTAAAATCTTGATCAGGATAGTTCTAGTGAGGGCTCATAGGATTAATTACTTTGAGATACGATTTGGATGTATCTTCCAGAATTGATAGTTAAACCTTGAGTCATCCTATGCATAGAGATCCAAGGGATGTATTATGCGGTAACCATCTTCACATAAGTTTTGAATATTGTGATTGTACTATTCAGCCTATCCAGACGTTGGGTACCATTGCTAGATGGTCACTTTGATTAGTACAGAAAATTAATTTCTATGTTATCGGCTTAGATTCGAACCTATGGGATCACACACACTAAAGGTTCCTACCCAATCTAATGGCTAATCAAGAGAAGTTTAATAAGTGATTTGATCACTAATTAACTCAATTTGATTGAGTGATTATTTTTGGATCAAGATCAATTGAATTGGATTCATTTAGATTTGACCAGATTAGGTTATAAGATGATTTAATCATCAAGGAGCTTTAATCCCTAATTTAATCAAAGGTTTGGCTTGATTAATTCTTGATTTGATTAGGATTTAACTAAGCCTAATTAAGTCTAAATAAGTTGGATTTAATCTAGTCTAATTGGGCCTAACCAATTTGGATTGGATTGGTTCAATTAGATAACTATTGTGAGATTAGTTTGACTAGTCTTCCCATGTGCCACATCATCCTTTGAATTGCACCATCCTTTCTCTATGAGAAAAGGTTTCTCATGAAATTTTTTCATGCAAGGGAGGGCGTGTGTTCTCCCTTTTCACGTGCCATAAGAATTGGCTTCATCTAGTTACCAATTGAATTCGAATGTGATTTGAATTTCAATAGATAACTACTTAATCTAAACCACTTTCTCATGCCTCCTTGGTTTGTGCGCATCTATAAAATATCTGATTTTATGGACGTGCAAAAGAGAAGAAGGATAAGTGAGAACATTGAGAGATCAGAGAAGAAAAAAGTTCTTCTCTGCGTGCATGAGAAAAATCAGAAAATAGAGAGCACTAGGTGCAAAGGGTTTTGGGTAAGTGCATATTCTAGAATCTATCTAGGGTTTGAGATTTAGATCTGTGAGTTATGAGGATCGTGACTTCATAGATCCTGGTGGAAGACCTGCTCTTCATCATCTTCTGCATTCATCAGGATCTGGAGCATCCAAAGTTCCTATAAAGAAGATTAAAGGAGTTTGATCTATATCAGCAATAAAGGTTTCTGCAGAGCTAGCACTTAGGAGGAACTGATCAGGATCAGGCCCTCGTGTGGATTACCTATGGAGGCCAGACACATGTGTGGCTGCATTGTGGCATTCAAATCTACACCAAGGAGATCAGATTGCAGCGTTCTTCTACCCATGAAAAAGTAATGTGTTCTGAACACATTAAACAGTAAAATAGTTTTACTATAGTTATTATTTTTATTTTCGAATATGAATGCATATATGATACATTAGATCCTATAGCATGTAGGATTTTTAGATTAGATCTGTAGCTCTTATTATTAATTTGACTAATAATAATTTCTACTACGTATGTCTTTCGAAAAAAAAATTTCCAAAGTAGAGCTAAAAATCCTATTTGCTCCCTTTAGTTTTATGATCTTATATAATTTTCAATCAATTGGAGAGTAGCCATAGTATTTTTGATTGTGCTAAAATTATATATTAATCTTTCAAGATCACAACATCAATTGTAATTAGTCATATTCAAATATAATAAATCTTATCCCATAAAAATTTTTATTATATTTGTATGATTAATTAGGATGAAATAATAAATTATTTTTCTTAATTTATCCATAAGAATTAAGAAAAGGAACATAATTTGTTAGTTTGATCATAAAGTTGCATAAAGTTATTTATGAATCCTTTAGATAGAAACTTAGCCCACAAGCAGTTTTATATTTTATTATTTGATTCATATTTAAAGCATTATTTACATGTCTTACATTGATAAAGCACATTATATGTCTGCATCAATGTTTGTGACATGAGCATATATATTTATTTTTATGCAGTTATGCAACCTATGAATTTTTTGATATGAAATGTGAAATTCCTAAATTGAATGATGATAACTATGAGGTCTGGAGGGAGAGGATTCTTCTCCAATTAGGATGCATGGACATTGATTATGCCATTCAGAAAGATAAACCACATACACCTACTGATACTAGCACTCAAGCTCAAATTGTCCTGTATGAACGTTTGGAGCGATCTAATCGCCTTAGCATGATGTTCATAAAGTATAGATGGTTCAATAAGAGAGCATAGCAATGTCAGAGATTTACTGAAGGTTATTGATGAACAATTTGAATCTTCAGAGAAGGCCCTAGCCAGCACCCTTATAGCAAAGTTATCATCAATGAAGCTCACCAGTGTTCGAGGTTTGCATGAGCACATCATGTAGATGAGGGATATTATAGCTCAATTAAACTCTCTTGAAATTGAGATGTCTGAATCTTTTCTTATGTACTTTGTTCTGAATTCACTGCCACAATAATATGGATCTTTCAAAATATCTTATAACACACATAAGAAAAAATGATCAATTAATGAACTATTGACCATGTGTGTTCAAGAGGAAGGAAGGCTGCTTTTGGAACTTGGTGAAAGTGCACATATGGTAATATAAGAGAAGAAGAAACAACAAGCCAAACAAAAGAAAAATGGCAAAGCACCCATCCAAGCTGGCATGAAGGAGGATTCTAAGTGTTTCTTCTATAAAAAGAAGGGGTACATGAAGAAGGATTGCATCAAATACAAGCTTTGGCTGGAAAAGAAGGATAAGCCTATATCTTTAGTTTGTTATGAATCTAATATGGCTGATATTTGTCGTAACACTTAGTGGATTGATTTTAGTTCTGCAATCCATATTTCGAATACCTTGTAGAGCTTTCAAAATCACCAAAAACTAGTGGGCAGTGAGCATTGCATCTATATAGAAAACAGAGTGTGCTCACTTGTGGAGGTCGTTGGAACGTGCAAAATTATTTTAAATTCTGGATTTATCTTGCATTTAGAAAAGATTTTTATATTTCAAACTTTTCTAGAAATTTGATTTTAGTATCTAGGCTTGTACCCTTTGGATATTTCTTTAATTTTTCAGATTCATTATGTAGTATATTTTATAAATCTGATCTTGTTGGAAATGGTACAATGTCTGATGGTCTTTTCCAAGTTAACTTGCAAGATAATTCTGTTTATAATGCATTCAATGTTCAAAATAAAGTGAGTATTAAAAGAAGTGTTATAGATGAAAATTTTTCTATTTTATGGCACCAAAGGTTGGGACATATATCCCTTAATAGAATTAAAAGATTGGTAAATGAAGAAATACTTACTACCCTAAATTTTACTGATTCTAAGATATGTGTAGACTGCATAAAGAAAAAGCAGACTAATATGTCAAAGAAAGGTACTAAGAGGAGTTCGAAAATATTAAAGATTATACATACAGATATTTGTAGTCTAGGCATGGACTCGTATTGTCAAAGATATTTTATCTCTTTTATAGATGATTATTCACGGTATATGTAGCTTCATAATAAGAATGATGCATTAGATGCCATTAAGGTTTTTAAGATAGAAGTAGAGAAACAATGCAATAAGCAAATAAAAATTGTGAGATCAGATAGAAGAGGTAAAGTTTATGGTAGATACATTAAGGATGGACAAGCACTTGGTCTATTTGCAAGATTTCTTGAGGAGCATGAGATTGTTGCCTAATACACCATGCCTGAATCTCTAGTTTAGAATGATGTTGTAGAAAGAAGAAATCAAATATTATTAGACATGGTGTGGAGTATGCTTAGTAGCTCCAAGCTTTCTAAATTATTGTGGATTGAAGCTCTTAAGACGGCAATATATATATTAAATCGGGTTCCAACCAAGGCCATTTTTAAAATGCCATTTGAATTATGAAAAGGTTGGAAACTGAGGTTGCGACATATACGTGTTTGGGAATGTCCATCTGAAATAAAAATTTATAATCCATAAAAAAAGAAACTGGATTCAAGGACTATAAGTGGGTATTTCATTGGATATGCCGAAAGATCCAAAGGGTATAGATTCTATTGTCCATCTTATATCACTAGGTTTGTAAAGTTAAAAAATGCGAAATTTCTTGAAAATGACTTGATTAGTGAGAGTGATCAAATTTGGATCTTATTTTCTGAAAAAGATCATTCAGATAGATTGGTTGTCATTCATAATACATCTCAAATGGATGTAGTACAACCAATCATTGAGACTCTATCGGTTGCTAATAGTAATTAAGTAGATCCAATTGTTCAGCAATTACCAAAAAATATTGAATAATCGATTGTAGAGTATACTCCTCAGGAGCATGTTGATACAACATTAAGAAGATCTATTAGAATAAAAAAAATGATAATTCCTAGTGACTATATTATATATCTATAAGAATCTGACTATAATGTTGAAGTCGAAAATGATCTAGAAATATTTTCACAAGCCATGAGTTGTAGTGAATTAGTGCTATGGCATAATGCTATGATGGATGAAATAAATTCAAAGGCATCAAATGGAGTCTGGGATCTTGTTGAGTTGCCTGAAGGTGCAATGGCTATTAGGTGCAAATGGATCTTTAAAACCAAAAAGGATTCACAAGGCAACATCGAAAGATATAAGGTAAGACTCGTAGCCAAAGAATTTACTCAAAAGAAGGAAATTGATTACGTGGAGACCTTTTCTCCTATATCTAAGAAAGATTCCTTCCATATCATTATGGCATTGGTTGCCCATTTTGACTTCGAATTATATCAAATGAATGTAAAAACATCATTCCTTAATAGAGACTTAGAGGAGGAGGTTTGCATAAAGCAACCCGAAGGATTCTCCTCCGGCAATGGTGAGCATTTGGTTTGCAAACTCAAGAAGTCCATATATAGATTGAAATAAGCCTCCTGCCAGTAGTATTTAAAATTTTATGATGTTATCTCTTTATTAGATTTTATAGAGAACATTATGGATCAATGTATATACTGCAAGGTCAGTGAGAGTAAAATTTATTCTCTCATTTTGTATATGGATGACATCCTACTTGCAACCAATGATAAGGGGTTACTACATGAGGTGAAATATTTTTTCTCTAAGAGTTTTGACATGAAGAATATGGGTGAGGCATCTTATGTTATTGGGATTAAGATCCATAAGGACAGACCTCGAGATATTTTAGGTCTATCTCAGGAAACCTATATCAATAAAGTATTGAAGAGATTTCGGATGAAGGATTGTTCACCAAGTGTAGCATTCATTGTGAAGGGTGATAAGTTCAATTTGAATCAATGCCTAAGAAATAACCTGGAAAGGGAACAAATGCAAAATATTTCATATGCATCGGCTGTTGGAAGCCTTATGTACGCTCAGGTTTGTACAAGGTCCGATATTGCATTTGTAGTTGGAATATTGAGAAGATATCAGAGTAACCCAAATATGGATCACTAGAGAGCTGCAAAGAAAGTGATGAGATACCTAAAAGGTACCAAGGACTACATGCTTATGTATAAACGAATTGATAACCTGGAGATAATTGGTTACTTAGATTCAGACTTCGC
The DNA here is from genome assembly GCA_006176705.1 of Cocos nucifera. Classification (NCBI taxonomy): domain Eukaryota; kingdom Viridiplantae; phylum Streptophyta; class Magnoliopsida; order Arecales; family Arecaceae; genus Cocos; species Cocos nucifera. Next base: position 201,801 of record QRFJ01000417.1, read on the forward strand.
TGGGTGTGTTGATTCACGAAAATCAACATCTGGATATGTTTTTATGCTTACTGATAGAGCTGTATCTTGGAGGAGTGCAAAGCAGAGCTTGACTGCTACTTCCATCATGGAGGCTGAGTTCGTTGCTTGTTTTGAGGCTTCCTCACATGGTGTATGATTGAAGAGTTTCATTTCTGGGCATAGAATTATGGATTTCATTTCTAAGCCATTAAGATTATACTGTGACAATTCAGCTGCCATTTTCTTGGCTAAGAACAATAAAAATGATAGTTGAAGTAAACACATTGACATCAAGTATTTAGCCATAAGGGAACGTGTTAAAGGGAATAAAGTGGTCATTGAATATGTTAGCACTAAATTGATGATTGCTGATCCTTTAATAAAAGGCATGCCATCAATGATTTTTAAGGATCATTTAGCACGAATGGGACTTGGTTCCATTATGTGATTTGATGTATGAACTTTCATTATTTGAAACTCTTATTCAGTAAATTATTTTTCTTATCTATATATGTGTGCACATTTTATTTTTGAGAATAATAATATTTGTTGAACCTGGAATAAACATAGGATTTATTCATTAAGTTGTGATGGGCTAGCATTAAGGAAATAATGTACATTGTAATACATGGAAGATAATGCTCATTTTTAGAGGATCTATCACCATGATTCGTGTATTTTATTTCTTACAAAAAAAGAATTCATAATTTTGGTTACATGAACCAAGTGGGAGAATGTGAATTTAATTTTTCTATATTGAATTTATCGATAACGTGATAATGATAAACTTATATTGATTAAACTTCATATTTTAAAGTTTAAGTATTTAAACCAATAACCGTTCTAGATATGGTCCACGTAACATCCACGAAAATAGAAAAGATGTGTGCGTCTATATTTTCGTATCTGATTATATTTGATGGGAATGTAAAAAAATATATAAATGAGATATATTCGTGAGGGGTTCCTAGGCTCATCAATTTTTTAAAGCAATACACCATCTACGTGAGATAGTTAGAGTTTAGTAAAACTTTCGGTGAGATCAAGTACTTAGCATCAATGGCTGGAGGTCGGTATCCTATTTTTCATCTATGAATTTTTTTTTATTACGCTATTGGTGGCGTGCCTTTTGTTAAAGGATCAGCAATCATCAATTTAGTGCTAATATGTTCAATGACCACTTTATTCTCCTTAAGACGTTCCCTTATGGCTAAATACTTGATGTCAATGTGTTTACTTCAACTATCATTTTTATTGTTCTTAGCCAAGAAAATAGCAGTTGAATTATCATAGTATAATCTTAATGACTTAGAAATAAAGTTTATAATTCTAAGTCTATAAATAAAACTCTTCAACCATACATCATATGAGAAAGTCTCAAAATAAGCAATGAATTCAGCATCCATGATAAAAATAGCAATCAAACTCTATTTTGTACTCCTTCAAAATACAGCTCCATCAACAAGCATAAAAATATATCCATCTTTTATATATATATATATATATATGGATCGTATTCAGAATAAATTTTATCATTATCTATATTCGTTTTGAATTTGTTGTGAATTCAGATTAAGCAAATTGCCTTGCTAGCTTGAATGCAGGTTCAGGTATGCGTGCGAGTCACGGACTACCTTTTAAGTCGTGTCGTTCCCGAACGCCCCGACAAAAACGTCGGCCTCTTCTTCTTCCACAGAAAAAGGTTATATCCTACTTTCGTTCTCCCGGTCACTCTGTCTCTCTCCTCACTATGCAAAAACTAACGAGCCTTGTAATCGAGGAGGAGGAGGCGCGATTTTTTTCGCGTTTTTTTTTAAAAAAAAATTACAGTTCTTTTACTGTGGAGTCCAAAAAAACGAGAAAATGAACCATTTTCCTCCTCTGGCTCTCGACCACCACGTGCCTTGACCGCACTTCCCTTTTCTCTGGCGAAGAGCATCTTCAGCCTTTGAAACTCGGACCCCACTTTCCTCCACAGAGCATGTGCAGAAATAAAAGAAAATTCCTTCCCCAGTCTAAACCTTGGTTAGGTTAGAAGGCCTCTTCCTTCCACATAACTCCATAGCTGATGAGAAGAGGGGAAGGGAGTTCTGGATTGAGGTATGGTGGGTATTGATGCAGTTATCACCTGCTTAAGAGCCTTAGAATTTATAGGTATCACTCCTACTGTTTTTTCACTGGGCCGGCCATATGCACAACACGCGCGCGCGCGCGCGTGCACACACACAGAGAGAGATGGGGAAGGGGGGCAAAAAACAAACGCACTCGCGCGCACACAGAGAGTAAGCAGACTGGTGGTGTTCGAGTGCAACATTATTATATTCTGAATAATATTCACAACGGAGGATACCAAGGGGAGGGGACCCTGTGCTTCCCTACACATGGGAATACAAGAACCCGTTTCCCTCAATACACAGACACGAGAAGATGGTGGACAGAATTATTATAGGAACAAAGCTATCATCATCATCATCATCTATATCACTGTCTATATAATCTAAGCGGGGCCAAAAAAAAAATAAAAAGAAAAAGAAAAAATAAATAAAGAAAAGTAAAGAGAGGAAAGAATAACAGGGACCAGCTGAGCTCGGGGAACCTAACTACAGCCCTCCCCAACAAAGCTACAAGCTGGTCTCTACTCTCTCACTATTACCAACTGTAGGAAGGAACAAAACAGAATAAACTAACCGAGGAGACTCCGGGGACCTCCATGCGTACCATATCCCTCTGCTAAAATCTCCCCTGTCCAGAAAAAGGATGAAGATAAGGATATGGAGGAAGAGGAGTGCATGGCTCCTCGATCTCCTCTTCTATGCCTGTGATTCCAGGTCCTTTGAGTTGATGAATGTCCCATGGAACCCATAAGGAACTCTGGATGGCAGCTTCACCGATGCCTCCAGCCGCATGTCGGCGGCGTTGACGATGAGCAGCTCCGACTCGGACGTCTTCTCGTTGTGCATGAAGGTAAGGATGTAGCCGTCGTCCTCCCTCGGCGACCACGGGTGCCTCGGCACGAAGTATGGCTCCCCGCCGTACCGGTCCTCGCCGTAGATGAACTTGGCCACCTCGCCGGTGAAGAGGTCGACCTTGGCGAAGCCGGACACCTTGGGCCATGGCTCGGCGATGGCCAGGTAAGCGTATCGGGTCTTCCGGCCGAGCTTGCTTCGGTTCACCATTCCGGCCTCAAGGTTCAATTGGTCGGCAGGGGCGAGAATGGGCCGTCGGGTGGATTTTCCGGTGGTCAGGTCGAGCCGGATCTCCGACAGCACGCTCCTGAGGTTCTCATCGCTCTCGTTGAATATGGAGTCGGCCGGCGTCATGCAGGAGCCGATGACGACGACCTCGCCGGTGCCGGGCTCCTCCCATGCGTTCCAGAGGTGGAAGCAGAAGCAGTCCGGGACGTCGACCCACTTCATCTCCGACGCGTCGGCCGCGTGCTTGGGGAGAATTCCGAACCGCGATGTCTTGCTCCGGTCGTAGACGACCGGCGAGCCGCCGTGGATCATCTCCTGGAGCTTGAACACCACCTGCTGGTCGGGGATCACGACAAAATTCTGGGTGATGGCGAAGTCGTGCATCATGGTCGGCTGGTCGAGGGGGATCTCGACGTCCGGTGACTTCTCGCCGGCGGGGGAGAAGCGGAAGTACTTGAGGTATGGCTTCTGGATGACGTCGTAGCTGAGAGCGAAGAGCTCGCGGGAGACGGGGTCGAGCTTGGGGTGGGCGATCATGGCGGAGCGGAGCTGGCCGTCGAAGTCGTAGCGTCCGACGGTCTCGAGGTCGCCGGAGCGGGTGATGCGGACGTGGTAGGGGAGGTCGTCCTCCGACATGGCGAGGAGGCGGTCGTGAAAGTAGATGAGGCCGGCGTTGGCGACGCCGGTGCCGTGGGAGGGGTCGACGAGGCCGAAGAGGGCGCGGGCGTGGAAGAGGAGGAGGCGGGCGATCCCGGAATGGCCGTGGAGCTCGCCGATGGCCTTGGGGAAGATGGGCCGCCCAAGGGCGCGCTCCTGCCGGAGGCGCTCCGTCTCGGTGAACCGGCACGCATAGCTGGCGGCGCCATTGCGGAGGTGGACGGAGTGGACCATGCCATCCCCATCGAAGAAGTGGTGACCGGCGACCGGCTGGAAGTGCGGGTTGGCGCCGTTCCGCACGTATACTCCATTGATGAACGGCGGGATCTTGCCGGAGACGGGGAGGTCGTGGTGGGGGGGCTGCTCGCCGACGGGGGAGAAATTGCCGGCGATCTGGACGGCGGGGTCGGAGGTCTTGGGCAGCGGGTGCGGGCGCTCGAGCACGTTCGATATGAAGGCGTCCTCCACGGTGTCCAGAGTCATGGCAGCCAGCCGCTGTAGGAAATTCCAGTGGGGCCGGGCGGTCTGGCTGTCGTCGCGGCGGTAATTCCGTTGATCGGCTTTGCTGGAGGGCTTGGTAATGGTCGCCGTCGACGACGGCGATGGCAAGCCCACATCTTTGACATAAGGAGAAGTGTAGTAGGAGGAGGAGGAGGAGCGGGTGGAGAGGTTGGGCAGGGAATGGGAGGAGGTGGCGCAATGGATGGAGGTGGCGTGGTGTGGAGGCTTTCTTCGTTGTTTGATGGATTTAGAGCGGACGAGGCCCAGAAGGGGAGTCGATCGGTGGGCTCGATAGATTATTGGATTGGCAGCTGCTGGGTGAGCTGTAGTCGAGGCCATGGTTTTTTGTGTTCGAAAGAGGGGAGAAGGCAAGGGACTTTAATTTGTAGTGGGAGGTGGAAGGCAGGGAAGGTGTTTGAAAGTTTTGTTTATATGCTTCAGGTTTCGAGGGGTGGAGGGATCGCAGGTCGGCGATTTTTTTTTTTGAAAAAGGATTTGAAGTGGTTTGAGTTGAGATGAGGGGGATTGGAGAGGGGATGTATTTATAGAGGCGGGGAAGGGGTAGGGGTGGGGGTGGGTGGGGTGGGGAGGGGTGGCTCTCAAAATCATGGAGTTATGAATGAGGTCTCCACATCGACATCTAGAGAAGCCCACGTGGTGGATCCTGCGGAAAGAGGAAATGGAAATTGATATGGATTTCTAGGTGGCCAAATTAAAATTGTTTCTTCTTAAAAAAATATATATATATAGGAGGGAGGTGGTGTTGCGGGGGGGGGGGGGGGGGGGGGGGGAGCGGGGTGACGGGTTCGGGTTGTATCTTCAGCGCAAAAAGAATGACAAATCTTCTTTTGCGCTGTTGTCCGTTGGATTGCGGTCCAACGATAGATTCATGCAAATCAAAGGAATCTTTCTTTCGCGCGAAAGATGCAACCACCATCCACAAGTGACATCCTCCTTCAATAGGCTCACGGTCTCCGCCATTCTCCCCCTCCCAGCCATTGGAATTTATTACGAGTTAAGAGGTACGGAAAAAGAAAAGGATATTTATAAGGATTAATGAAACGGAAGCGAAGAAAATATTACGAGTCAAGAAGTAAAAAGGAAGGACATGTTTAATGAGATGGGTGCACTAATCAAGCCATAGCTCTCGTCTGTTTTCTTTTAACACGAGGATTCCTAACCATGGAAGTTTGTAGAACCTTTTGAAGAATTGAATAAATAGAACAACTTTTATCAAGAAACGTCCTTGCATTTCTCTTCCACCAAATTTCTGAAAAAGAGCAGCTAAAAATTGATCCCCTGCCCTCCTGATTAATACTTAAGAATTTGTCATGCCTCCATTCAATTCAAAGATTATGAAAGTTCATCGGCTAACTTCTTAACTTCAATTGGATTATAATACAAGTCTAAATGCTCCTACCATCTAATAAATGAGTAACATATTTCAATCTTGAACCATAAAGGCACACCTTGAGCTCACTTGCCATTCTTTTCTGCCATAAGAAGTATTTTTTTCAATGCAGCATGTTTAGTTTGGAGGGGTTGGACCCTATAATAGAAACGGAAATGAGTCTTTTATTCCAACCATTTGATTGGTGGAAGTTCCATTTTCATTTTGATTCTAGGAGAGAATATTAACACCGCAATTCTCTAAAATTCAATCTCTACTGTGTCTCTTAATGATCAAAGTCCATTCTAATTCCAATTTCAATTTCGATTTCAATCATAAATAAATGCATTAAAAAAATATGACAATTTCAATTCACATTTTAATCAATCTCAACTCTAATTTCATAACGAAATCAAACGTGCCTCACTTTTTCAAAAACTACTGCCTTCCGCATGGTCTTGTAGTATGAACAAATTAAATTCTTGATAAATCTATAGTAAGATCTTACTATAAAAGTACCATGATAAAAGTACTATGAGCATGTTGATTTGCAAATAGAATTGGAATCGGGATGAATTAGAATGGGAATGGTAATAGCTATATTACCTTACGTGTTTGGTTCGACAGAAATCATAATCAAAAAGAAATTTTAATATTAGAAGAGGACGGAGTTTGAGTTTTGGAGGATTGGGGTGCTTCCATTCTTTCTTTGAATCGAAATGGGACCCCAACCAAAAAGATTTCAGCCAAATAGTTAGGACGAAAGTTACTCATTCCCATTTTAATTTTAGAGTTCAACTCTTTTCAGCCAAATACATGCTTTCTTTCTACGGAGATGGAAGACCTTGGAGATGGTCCCTCCCCCTTGCTCGGCCCTTTGCCATCGTAATTATACTCTCTCCCTCTATCTCTCTCCACTTCCTTATTCAAAGCATTCTGCCTTTCGTCCATTGACATCCCACATGCCCACCACGATCGTAGCTATACGAGAATTTGTCATACACCCACCTACCAAACGGTACAAGAGGTTAGAGCCAGTTGATTTAGATTTAACATTAGCTCCCATGATACCGATAATTCCTTGTTATCACGTGGAATGTCGGGACAGGGTCGATGGTATAATGTGGGCACATTCACATCGCAAATGTTGTCTATTTTTAAGACGACGTGTTTTTTTCCGTCCGTATTAAATCTTTTTTAGAATCATTTAATCTAGACTTCGGTACAAGGAGGATGATCCTATTCCTATCACGAGCACTGTGTTGGCTGTACACCATGTTTGCTTTTGTTGGGTTGAAATTTCTTAGAATGGAGGAGAAGTCAGCATAATAGGCTGTTCCTGGTTGACTCGATGGGCGTTGTGAAATGATCGCATCAAATCTTGACGATGGCAACGATTGAGAGGGTTGTGTTGTCAACACTTGGTGCGTGTTTCATATGCCCTGGAGGTCCCTCTCACGTCTGGCAAATGTGCGGTGCTCATCGAGCATTCCAGGCTAAAACACACCGCCCACGTATTGGAAAAGCTTTCTTCGATCATTCAACGCCGCGTTCGAAACTTTTTTTCCAATTAATGACTTGCCTGCATAAAATTGTGATTTTTTCTCTGGTAACAAAAGAGGTGGCAAGATTAAAAGACTGCGAATTGCTAAATAGAGCTTGACTTCGTCTTCTACTGCTTGTGATTGCTAGAGTTGTAGTTGTTAAACGGAAAATATTTTCTGCCGTGCCCCCGTATTTATTAGCTGATATGCTCTGGCAACCTAAAGAAAGTCTGATCACTTGGACCTCAAGAGGGAGATTGAGATGGAATATCTGATTCAAATTTGTTGCAGCCCCACCTTGTCCCAGCTATGGGGTATCAAATAGCCTATGTTTCGATGTCAATATGTTGCTATGGTCTTTATGTTGGTCGTTCTTTTGTTTGTGTTTTGTCTGCCTTTGATAGGTCTGTCTCACCGTAACTGATCTATTATGTGCCACTTGTTTGTGTTATCTACCATGGTCTTATAGAGCTTTCTGTCGGTCTGTTTGGTTTTGTTTTTCGATCGGACAAAGTTTGTGAAACTCTCTCAAACTAGCATCATCTTCTTTGTAACTCTATTCTTCTGGTCTTCAAATTAATAAAAGCACGGAGATTGCACCTTGCAGCCTAGCTCCCTTAACATCAATTTAAAAAAAAAAAAAAAAAAGGAGGTGGCAAAATTGCGACCTTTCTAATATGATTATTGTTGTTGTTCTCCTCCACCTCCTGCTTCCCCACTAAACTCAAGGATTATGGACAGGTAAAATCTACAAAAATAGGAGGGGGACCGATCAATCCTCATCTCGCCCACCTGGATGGGTCGGCATATCAAATTATTTAATTAACTTATTCTTACGAGCTTAGTATGTGACCATTGTGTGGTCTTCAGATGTCTGGTGGATAAATAATATTATTGGGTAGAGAAAGAGGAAATGTGACATTGGCTCGCCACCTTCCCATTTCATACGCGGTGCAGACCCAGACGTGGACCGCCCACATTCGCCACAATTCTTATTTTTTGCTTTAATAAATTCTCCCCTCTTGTGTGATTTGTTTTTAAACACCTTTTTGTTCCAATGAGGTGGACCAATCCGCCGCGTTGCAATTTATTGAGACCTAACTGCGTACTAGACTCTTCCGACAATTAGAAAGCCGAAGTGAAATTTTGATTAAAATGCTAAGTTAAACAACATGTGGATCGGCTGCAAAACTTTGGCCCACTGAACCAATTTAGTTATAATCTAAAATGAGTGGATTCTTTCATCCTTGGCAGTGCATCAATGTTATTGTTAATTGATTTGTTAGCACTTTGTGGAACTGAGTGACGGTAATAGTGTGTATAAATCAAATCAAGATGGTTGTACTGATCTTATATACATATGGTTAAGAAGCACCGCATTGAATGTGACGCACAAACGTCAAGACATTTAAAACATTTAGAGCTTGCAAGATTAATAAGATTAGACTCGAATATTATCTACATTTAAAACATTCAGTGCTTGCAAGACCAATAAGATTAGACTTGAATATTATCTCATTTACATGGCTAACTAACAACTAAACTCCAAAAACTTTAGCTATAAATGCCAATTGAGATTTATATCATATTAAATATTCCTGTTGCGGTCAAGGGCTCGGACCCCAAATCCATATAAGCCAAAAGCGCTCTTGACTTACCACCAATGTAGGACTAAAAATGCCATCCTCCCATAATAGTAGTCTCCTTAGTCAAGGGAGACTCTGTGTGCGTGAGCGGGAGGCGTTTTTCACAAACGACACCAATGTTATGGTCAAGAGCTTGAGTGGCTCAAATGAGTCAGTTTTTAAACATGTGCGTGAGGTATCGTCTGCTTCGACAATTTATGATATATAGCCTCAAGGTTTTGCCTTTTAAAGAGTGCCTTAGGAGGAGAGAGAAGGCATTGATCCTATATAAACCAGAATTTTTCTTAACTCACAACTCATGACCAATGAGGGACTAAGGATGCCATCCTACCATAACAATAGCCCCCCTCTCCCTTAGCAAGAGACCATAAATTCAAGAAATTTACCTAAGATAACTCTGAAAGCACATACATTTTGCAGGATTCACCTTCATCTGATATTTGCGAAGGATCATGAAGGTCTTTTCAAGGTCGCCGATGTGGTTGCCCGAGGCTCGATTCTTGACCAACATATCATTCACATGCATCTTCATATTTTGATCAATCTAATCTTTGAAAATCTTATTTACTAGCCATTAGTAGGTAGCATAGACATTTTTTAGGTCAAAGAGCTATAATCTTGTAATAGAAAAGACCGTGGTCAATAATAAAAGCAGTTTTTTTTCTCATCCTTAAGTGCTATCCAGATTTAGTAATAGCTAGAGAAGACATCCATGAAGATAAGAAGTTCGTTGCCTGAAGTTGCATTTACCAGCTAGTCAACTTAAGGCAGTAGATATCTATCCTTTAGACAAGCCTTATTTAGGTCGGTGAAGTCTATGCAGATCTATCATTTTATATTTGCCTTGTTCATCAGGATCATATTTGCGAGCTAGTCAGGGTACATTACTTCTCTGATGAATTCAGCATTGATTAGCTTGCCCACTTCTTCGGCAATTATCCTTTGCTATTTTTGGGTAAAACTTTTCTTCTTTTGCTTGACAGGTCAGTATGTTGGGTCCATGTTTAGCTGGTGCATCATGACTCCAGGTTCAATACCTAGCATGTCAACAGGTGACTAGGTGAAGACATCAGTATTTTCCTAAAATAAGGAAGTAAGATGATTTTTTGTTACCTCATTTAGTTTTGATTCGATCCAAACTATATGCTTCATATTTCTATCGTCCAACGGAATCATGATAAGATCTATTACTGGTTCCCCACACTCCTTGGCTAACTCATTACAAGTGTCCAACCCTTCAACAAGAAGAGCTTTGCATGATCTTACTTCTCGGAGAGCAATTGTATAGCATTGCCGTGCTAAAGCCTGATCTTCTCGAATTTCTCTGACCTCTTGCCTTGTTGAAAACTTCACCAGCAGATAATATATCAATACTATAGCTCGAAGGGCATTTAACCCTAAATGGCCAAGGATAGCATTATATACCAAGGCAGTTTTGGCCACTAAGAGGTCAATTTAGACCATGGATTGTCGAGGCACTTGGCCAGCTATTATCAGCAAAGTATGACCCCTTCAACAGGCACAACATCACTAGAGAACCTTATTAGCAGAGTATCTAGTTTCCCTAGTTGATCCAAGGAGATGCTTATTTTGGAGAATGCATTATAAAATAATACATCGGTTGAGCTTCCATTATTTACCAAGATGTGGCATATATCATAATTTATAATATTTAAAGATACAACTACCACATCATTATATGGGAACTAGACCTCTTGCATATCTTCTTTAGTGAAGATGATGGTTTCTTCAATCTTTTGCCTCTTGACTGGCTCCCTAGGTCCTCTTGATCCACCATTGTGTTGCACCCCAGCAATGGCATTTATCACCTCGACCACTGGTTAGTTCTCCATGGGCTCTTCTTATTGAGGTAGCTTTGGTAGCCAAGGTGGTCTTGGCTAAGCCTCACGCTATGCACTCCTATGCTTGAGGAAACTGTCCAATCATCCATGTTAGATGAACTTCTTAATCTTGTCTTAGAGCTAAATATATTCTTTAGTGTTGTGGCCATGATCGTGATGGTAGAGATAGTACTTGCTTGGATCATACTGATCTAGCCTGCCCTGTATCCTCCTTGCTCGAGATAGTTACTCCCTTATTTCCATCAATATTTGTGCTCTGTGGATGTTCAAGGGAGTGTAATTAATAAGCCACATGCATTGCAGGCCTCCAGAAGGACACTTGGGCCATCAGTTCCAAGGAGTTCAAGATCGTCGGCATCAAGGTGGAGTCTTGGATTGCTATCGATCTCTCCGATGATCTTCTTACCTTATTGAGGCTTTCCTATCTTCTTCTTCTTTCTTCTCTTGGCTGACATCAGCCAAGGTCCCATGCATCTCGAAGGCTTCTGTTGCTGCAAATTAGCTTAGGTCAGCTTGGCTGGAGTTGGATGGTGACTGCAGGATGATAAGGACTGGACCTACAAAACAAGTTCCTAACCAGAGTTGGCTTCCATGAGGATCCTCCGATGCTCTAGTTAGAAATCTAAAATAGATGGAAAGAAGTGAGCATGGGGGAGATTGTGCTTACCTTGGGGTCCCCTATGAATCTATATTTATAAGCAAAGTCAATGTACCTATAAAGAGGCAGGAATGTTGGGGTGATATCCCTGCCATTTTGGGCGCAATGTCCCCAATATTTCTAGCTTGATTTAGTAGAATTTGAGGGTTGTCCATTGCTTTATCTGCTCATCATTAGCTATTACTAATGATCACGGGCTTTGAAAATTCGTGTAGGACCAAGAGTCAATCCTTTCTATTATGCTGGATAAGATCGGCTTAAGTGCTTTGGGTCGGCTGGAATTGGGGTTGGTATGGATCAAGGCTACTTGTATCTCAACATCAATAAAGGTAAATGCATTGGCTCCAATCATGGCAAAATTTTTCATCCATATCATATACCCCCTACTCTCAAGTCTATACTATTGCTAGATCGGACGAAGGGAGTACCTCAGGTCGCCGGTGTGGATAGCACAAGACATATATCGCCTCCTTATTCCTTTAGATAGAACATGGTGTCTGAGTCTCTTAGGCCAAATGAAATGTCAAGTCTAGGGGTTGGCATAGTTAACCAAGGGTCACCAAGTGGCGATCATTAACGAGTATGCCAGGTCCAAAGCATCTCACATGCCATTTGAGATGTCCTCATAAATAAGCCGTCTGAAGGGGTCGGCTTGACCAATTAAGTGATGCCAAGTGGCAAGCATCTAGCAGTCTTGGCTGAACTGATGCATGATCCTTCCCATCCTAGGTTTTTATAAATAGTGGGCCAACATCTTTCACTTCTATTTTACCTTTTACTAGTCTGATATTTTGAGGTAGCAACAACTCAGTGAAGTCCAGGGCTTCTTTTGGTGATTTTTGATAAACTTTTACATGGCCTCCATCAATTAATCAGTGGTAGGTCGGTCTTCGTTGATTAAAAGGCACTTCATGGTAGGTGTCGATCTAGCACTAGTTTGGACTCGAGAGTAGAGGATATATGATAGGATGAAAACTTTTGCCCTGGTTGGAGCTGATGCGCTCTCCTTTGTTGGTGCCAAGATATGAGTAGCCTTGGTCCATATCGATCCCAATTCTAGTTGACCCATGGCACTCAAGCTGACCTATCCAGTGTAATGGAAAAGATTGACTCTTAGCCCCCTCATGGATTTTCAAATCCCATAATCAATGGTAATAGCTACAACGAGCAGATAAGGCAATGGATGACCTCCAAATTCTACAAAATTAGGCCAAAGATATTGGAGATGTTACATCCGAAATGGTAGGGATATCGGTCCAGCATTCCTATGTATTTATGATACATCAACTTTGCTTATAAATACAAATCATAGGGGATCCTGAAGGTGAGCACAATCTCCCTCATGCTCACTCCTTTTCATTTGTTCTAAAATTCTAACTTGAGTATTGGAGGATCGAGTCAACTTTGGCAAGAGACTTATTTTGCAGGTCTAGTTTTTGCCATCCTATAGTCGCCATCCAACTCTAGCTAAGCCGACCTGAACCAAGAATCTACAGCAACAATTCCAAACAAGCACTAGTGTATGGTGAGGACAATTAAACATAGCCAGCTTGCAAAACCAATAAGACCGGACTCAAGCATTGTCTCATGTATATATGGTTAACCTAACTACCATATTCCAAAAGCTTAGGTATAGTTGTTAGAGATATATATGGCAAAAAGATATATATGCCAAAGATATATATGGTAAAAAGGAGTTGCAAGTTTGACGTAGATAGGTGATGCTGTCATCTTTATACTGGAAAGGAAAAGAAAAATAATATAAAGACAACATAAAATAAGCTTAGGCAGATTTTAGTTAGTTTGGGACTCGTAAAGAAGATGTATTACATGGGTTCTATCTTTTCTACCAAATAATCTTCTTAAATTTTGTTTTAGGAATGCATCATAGATCTTCTTTTTATTTTATTATCTGATTGTTTAGGATGAAAGTAAAATAGATAATATCCATTTGGATCTATTTTCGTATCCAAATCTATATGGATATGGATAATAATTTAAGTATCCAATTAATATCTATATTCGTATTCATATTTATTAAAGAAAAATAGATATGCATATGGATTGACAACTATCTAATCCATATCCGAATATTCAATTCTACTTTTAATTTTATTTAATTTTATATATTACTTTTAAAATTTTTTAAAAAATATATAATCATATTAATATGCTATTAGTTTTATTTACCATCTATCTAGTAATATTCTTAATTCTATGATCATAAAGTATAGTTATCTAATTTATATCTATATTTATGTCCATACTTCTAGTATCTGATTTGTATTCACATTCATTTAAAATAAATATAGATATAAATTTTTGTATCGACTAATATTTGTATTCATTAAATAAAAAAATATGGATATGAATATATTAGTATTTGATCTAGTTTTAGCGCCACCGATGGTTTCTATTTTTTTGTATTTTTTCTGGCCAAGCTATAGGTTGCTTGAGGTTGGCTTGTCATATGAGGATCAAGCAGAGGTTACCCACAAATTTTCAAGTCTTTTTTCCCCTAATTGGACAAGGTATCAAGAGCCAATGATCTAGCTAAGGTTAAATTTTTATCTAACTTTACAAGCACAAAGAGTGCACGCTAAGTAACTTGACCTTGGTTTGTTTCTTAAAACATGCTTAATCAAGGAAATTATCAATCTGAGTCCGAGTGCTTAGAAAAAACTTAATTTATTTACAGCTTAATATTTTGGATTAAACTTTATCCTTGTTATTGATATATTTGGTAATTCCTAACTAAGTAAAGATTAACTTTTTTAAGGGAAAAAAAGATTAACAAATTGATAAGACTTAATCCTAATTATTGACTTAAGACAAGTCTTACAAACCAACTCTCAATGTCCTGCCATTCGTTTCCCCTTAGGCATGTTCTTTAGTTGGTAAAAAAATCTAAAAATCTATATCTTCTAGATAAATATTTCCTAGACAATATTTATTAAAAAAATTATCTATATTCTTTTATGCATGAGAAAGTAACTTTGAAATTTGTGACTCATATTTTTTTGCATTACTATTTTTTTGGATAAGTTGCTAAATTTATTTATATTTTTATAATATTTTTAATATTTTTTAGATTTGAAGAAAGTAGACAACTGAGTTATTGGGTATTGAACGATGAAGATATTAAAAATAATAATAAATTATCTTATGAATAAAATTAAATATTTACTTTACTGCCGATGGAAAAATGATTTAGCCATTTTTCATGTAGATAAGATTTTTTTTTATTTCATGAATAAACACTATCCATAGAAAAGTAAATTATCCATCTTGAAAAGTATGAAAATATGGATAAATTGATTAATATAAAAATTGATAAATTTTTTTATGATATTTAGGCCTTGGAGTTTAGAGATGCCGGCAAAGGGAGATCTAAACATTTGAAGGAGCTTAAAAAATGAAAAGAACAGTGGGGAAGGTAAACAAGAGATTCAAAAACAATAGATGATTGCTTGTTGGAACCTCAAACCCAACCGCACCGCCCACGCAGTCCGTGAGTCAGCTGTATCATCTGACTAGTCTCCCCTAACAAAACAAGGCTGCCCCTACCTAAAACATCTATCCAACCGGATATTATGCTCGTTCATTAATATAAAACAAGCTTTCCACGTTCCCTTTTGGAGATGAGATTGTGAGAGCACGCCAAGGGGAAAGAGAAGTTATTATTGTTGTTAAGTTAGCATAAGAGGTTTCAACTCCCGATCATTAGCTAACAGACACCTACCTCTCTAGTCTCTTCATAAATTTAACCTCTCTCCACGTTGCGAACGAGAAATTGTACCCTCCACTGCATGCAAGCACCGTATTCCACGCGAACCACCTGGTCTCCTGTAAATTTTATTTATCATTTGTTGATTTGAAAAAAAGGTAAGATGAATGGCATGATGCATGGACACGTTGATATACATGGTGTAAGATATTTTGTGAGCACACATATAATTAAGAAATGATGGATTTGGGTTGGAATCTTGGCTCTAGTGTCATGGCTGACAACCTACCGCATAGAGCTTGGAGACTATTTTATCCGACATTTGTACGAGAAATGATGAACTTCTGGCTACTTCCTGACTGTTGGATCAGCCATTCTTGAATCCATCCATATGCTGACGAGATCCACTTGGTGATGTACTCCATTATTTCTAATTTGATATAATAAACATGTTGGTTGGTTTGGAAGTGTATTTTGGTCAGCCCATTTGGGCACTTGCCCTTTTTCTATTGGATCAGTGTCCTAATATATGCCTTTTTCTGGACCCTAGATAAGAGTAATTAAGGATGCCGACTTCGAAGGGTCATCTTCTAATTTGATGCTATGATCGGGATGCAAGTGAATGGGAGTCTAGATCACGACATGTCAGATGGTCGATGATACTTCATGGATCTTGGATGCTCGAATTTTCTAGTGGAACATGTATCTTTACATCCCTTCATTACCCGTCGAATTCGTCATGCCAGCATGGTTCTTCATGTTGATGTAGCGTTAGCACGGCACGTCATGATTCGACCAATTTCCCGCAATTTCACCAACTTCCAAAAGCCACACCAATCACCATATGCCATGTTTGCATGAGGATCTAAAAATGCACCTTAGTAGCTATTCGTTGCATTATTTGTTGATGAAAACAAGCCTAATCCTTTCATTGACCCAAACAGCTATGTTACTAACTCAAACGGGTCTTAGAGTTACACTAATTTGACCAGTTGGAGGAGCAGGCCCCTTTCCTAATTGGCTCAACCGATTGACCGTTTTTATTATTAGATCAGATGTCGCTAAGCTGAAGGAAGATGGGGCCACCATTCTCAAACTTTCTAGATTGGTAAAGCTATACAATTTAAAAAATAGAGTAGATGAAATCCAGTTAAGCAAGACGGAACCGGCTTGGACCTAATTTTGCGAGACTAATATGATCATTTGCTTGTGGGCCCAAACCAGACTCAATAACCAAGCATTCCCATTTGTTTTGTTCTGTGCTTGAACCTAACTTTGACCCACCGCCACCCTGCAATCGGAGCAGTGCTAACGATAACGATTGCGATTGGTAGATCAAACACGCTCGTCCAAATCTCAAGGCGCTGCCAAATTAAAGTGGGGTAACGCCCTAACAAATGGGAATGCTGCTTAGTTATTATCATTTATCACTTCCACCATTTATCACTTCAACTCTGTCAGCATGCTCTCTCTGCACTTGAACATCACATTTCGATGGTGATGGGGCAAACCCAAGGCCGTAGGGATCGCAGAAATCTTTTTCATAGGTTACGGCATCCCATTAATGATATTTGGCTAATTTGCAAGAAAGGTAAGCTTGCTCCATCCATTGGATTTGTCTTAATTATATGTTGTGGTTGTGGTGAGGGCACTGGTCATTATGGTCTTGTCTTTTTGTTGTTCTAATTTGATCATCAACGGCTGGTGATTTAGTGATTTGTACCCCGAAGGCCAGGATTTTTTTTTTACTTTTTAAGTCCTTATAAAATGATATGTCCATGTAAGTACCTTTATGTGGATTGATTTCTTGATAATTGTGATCTGATCTTGAAATTTATTATCGTGACATATTTGCCTATGCTGCTGCAGGAGCAACAATAATCATAGTTTAGCATGCCAAAATTTAATTGGATTAACAAGATTGCCTATGTCTATTGTTCATGGTTTCTGCTATTTTCAATTAATTCAGAGAGAATCACAGAGTACAAATACTCATAAAATAAATAAGGTAAAAAAAAAAAATAAAGAGAACACTTGCTCAAATAATTATGAAACTAACTAACATCTAGGAGTAATAGAATTGATGCTCCAACAATGATTATTAGCTCAGGAAGTCATAGCGATGGCAAACATGATCTAACTCGTATCTGACCTACAAAGAATATGTTTAGATTTAAGCTAAATAAGTTTGAATCATAAATAGGTCGACCGACCTATTTGACTTATTTATTGAATAGGTCAAGTTTGGGTTCCAACAATATAACCCATTTAACATTGGTCATGCTGGTCGAGTCAAGTTTGAACCCATTATATGCTTATACCCGAACCCAACTATCTTACCCTGTTACCCATTTATTTGCTCAATCGGTGTTCTAAAGAGTTCTTTATTTCTTCTTTTTTCTAAGTTTTTCAGAGTTAAAGTTTCTCTACCAGGTTGGTTCATGTTGAGGATTCGTGATGGAAGGAGGATTGGAGGCGGAGGCGAAGGTGGAAATAGAGAAGGTGGGATGCGAGGCGGGGAGTTCAATAAACTTGTTAATGATAGTCTTAGCATTTTTGATGTGCTAGTAGAGGTCTTTGTTGGAGGTCATAAACAAGGCGATGATCCTTGGCAATTTGGGCAAAGAGGCAGATGTAGTACTCTCCAGGGCCCGTAGCGATACACACCTTGCTGTGCCGCTCCTAGCACTTAGTGGACCGCAAAATTAGCCTCTAGACCTCCATGGTCTTTTCAGTACTCCTCAGCCCTCCCTCAAACCTTAATCGCTAGTGCTGTTGCTGGTGGCCATTGATGTGGCCATGTACCTCAATTGTTCAGTCGGAGGGATGGGCATAATTAGAGAAGGAAGTAGAGGCAAGCCAACCTCCTTTTTGACTTTAGCTAGATGGGAGATCAAACAAGAGAGATTAAAAAAGAAGCCAAATTGGCTGCAATCCATCCAACTCCAAAACCAAGTAAGTTGAGGTTTTTACTCTTCTTTTTTGTTCATCTAAATCGTGCTTTACTAGTGATATATTAGGAGCTCAATCCAATATATTAGGTGGTATATTAGATACAACATGCTAAATAGGTCTATTATTAACCTGACTTGATTTGACCTATTTATTAAATAGGTTAAGTGTTGCCCAGAGATATAAACCAAGAAGGAGGGGGTTGAATTAGATTTTTAAAATTTTATTTTAAACTTGAAGCAAGTATGTGCATAACTTAATTATAATAGTGTGAATACATTGGAAGCAAGTAGAAAATAAGTCCACGCACATATAAACAACAAAGCTTATAGTGGTTCGGTATCAAGTACAATACTTGTATCCACTCTCCAAGCAATGCCCTTGGAAATTCCACTATAATCACCAAGATCATAATAAGACTATTTGTCGGGTTCACAATCTTCGGTTAGTTAATTTTGGAGGCTCACCAACCAAAATATTTTTCCCCAAGCCGCTAATAAGTTTGTACAAATCTAATTCTAGGCTTGTATAAGCCTATCCTCCAAGTTTCAATCCTAATTGAAACTTATTTTGTATAGAAAATTAAATTTAAAAAAATTTAACACAAACATAAGTTTCTAAATGTGCAGATAATGTATCATTGAAGTATAATTTGAGGAGTTGGGAAGCTTTTGCAATTAATGTTCTTTTCTTTCTCTTGAGAATCACTTAAATACATGAGAAGCAAATAGTTGGAGTTGAATTTCTCTTCTTGATTGCTCAATTAATACAAAACCAAAAACTTTTGGGCTCTTATGATATTCTCTCTTCTCTTTTACAATTCTCTTATGTTCTCTTACTTTAATAATAGCTTAGACATCCATAAATCCTTGTTAACATCACTAAAATGAATTTATAGCCATTGGGAGTTGAGAAATAGCTATTGGTGAAGTTCCGCGCGATTCTACAGCTTCTGAAAAACTAGCCATTGGAGTTATCAACTGCAGTGGAGTCGGCTTTAGCTCATCTGAAATCAACTTGAGCCTTCCTTGAGTCGACTCGAGATCATAGGAGTTGACTCGAGGACTGTTTGTAGAAAATTATCTTGCTGTCTTTCTTGAAAGAGTTGATTCGAGGTTTGCAGAAGTTGACTTGAGGTCTTGTGCATAGAAAATACCTTTATCTTGACTGAGAGAGTCAACTTAAGAAATATGAAAGTTGACTCAAGGTCTATATTGGTTGGACCTTTACATGCCAGACTCAACTCTAGTGAACCTTGAGTCAACTCAAGGCTTATGCCAAATTTTGAAACTATGCTAAAGTTAACTCTACTCCTTTGAAAGTCGACTTTAGGCCTTTTTCATTTAAAATTAACATGGCTTGACCTCTTCAACCATGCTTCTTTTAGTTTTCAAGGTGAAAGTCTTGAGCATCTTTTAAATATGGTCCTAGCTTCCTGAAATATCTCCTCAAATACTTAAACAACTCATTAGTACTAATCATATACTCAAATATTTTGTTATTAATTAAAATCAAACTTAGGGTCAATAATATTCTTCTTTTTTATGATGACAAAACTTTGAGTATATATAAATAATATAACCAGAATTTAAACAATCTTAGATTCAATAGCTTAGAGACTTAAGCATATTGAGATTCTACAAATAATATTGGAGCAATAAATACATTTGATTAGAGTTTACAATAACTATATTTAATTAGAGCTATTAAGATCTTTTAAACATTTGGCAAGATAAAGTTCAGAATGCTTATATAAGATCTTTTAAATATTCTGAAAGCAAAGATTCAGACTTAAATTTCTCCCCCCTTTTTGTTTACCTAATTGAATTTCAGACTTTTTATTCCCTTTTCTTTTGATCTTGTTCTCCCCCTTTATGTTCTTCATTTATCATTATTTGCTTGTCTATTGTGCCAATTTTAGTATTGATACCATGTGTTATTGCCAAAACCAATTTTTTTTTTACTTTCTGCATTTACTTGTTTGTATATATTTCTCAATATACTTCTTTATGTGCATTTACTTGTTTGTGTATATTTCTCAATAAACTTCTTTATGTACTTCTCAATGTACTTCTCAATATACTTAATCTTCTCCCCCATTTTGTCATCATCAAGAAGTGAAACAATGAAACACATAAGATGAACACAAGATAAAGATAAAAGGCATTCATTTTTATTAAGGATATAATGAGTTACATATAGCATACTACATACAAAAATTGTTGCCTATAATAGTACAATAGTTATCATTTCATCAAAGCAAGAAAGATAGCAATGCATAAAGGTAAGTACATCATAATAGTGAAGCATAGACTTAGGCATAGTGCTCATCAGAGGAAACCTCTAGGGTAGTGGAGGAGCTAGTTCTAATGTTGGAAGTCCTGATCTTTTGCTCTTGGTTCTACTGAAAGGACCAACAATGGAGGAAGGAAATCCTAAATTCTCTCTAGTATATGTCCCAAAGGGGGGTCTAGAAGGTAGTAGGATGGCAATGGATGGCTGGGTAGGGGGCTGAGTGAAAGATGCACTCTAGGGTGGTTAAGAAAAAGAAGCCATGCCATGACCACTAGAAGGGCCAGTTGTTGTCTCTGTTGCTGCTACTGCTGCTGCTGGAGGGGCATACCTCGAAGCTGCTCAATTAGCCGCTCCATCGAGATAAGGAGTGACATAGTGCTTGATTTCTAGATAGTCTCTAGACCTCTGATCTTATCCTATATCTATAAGACTCCTATCTCAATCCTCCTCCTAAGTCATGCAACCTCTCTCGCAAATTAGAAAGATCTTGAGGCTCGGTTGATCCATCTTTGCTCTCCCAAGCCTTCATCCTCATAGTTAGACTGGCAACCTAAGAGCACAATCCACTAAGCTCTGCCTTAATATGCTCGGTCTGATGTCGTAGGCCATTTAATACAACCTTAGCTACCCTACTCAACTAGTCATCATCGAGTCTCAAGCTAAAGGGTTGAGGGTGCTGAATTGTAGCTGAGGGAATTGATAATGGTGTTGATTGTGTCATCGGAGGTGTGGTGGTCAAATATGCTCTAGAAAGTATTTTTGGCTCAATAGTTTGTGCTGGAGGTGTCTTGGGCTTAGACTTTGCCTGAGGGTGACTTAGGCCTCCCTCATCTGTGTTGAAAATTGTGTCCCAAAGCCAATCATTAGCTTATTGATGGTTGAGCTATTTTATAATTATAATTAATTTATTAATTAATAAAAATATTTTGATATCTTTTTTCATCATAAATTTACATCTTTTAATGAACTCCATTGTTGTGATGAAGTTCTTAGGACTATTTAGTTTCGATAAAAAGAGAATTTATTGATTAGTCTTTAAATTTATTTATGATCAAATGATAGACTGTTAATTAGAACGACAGCGTCTATCGAGCATAGGTCGCTATATGCCATATAGGTTAGTTGTCCTCTTAACCAAGGAGTATAGAGACACTGGTATGACATACAGATAAGATGTATGGGTACATCATCATTGAATGTGATCAACTTCAGAGCATTCTGCTATCGAGAATATCTCTGATGAGATATAGGTATAAGTATCCCTTAGATCTGAGATCATCTCAATAACTTGCAACCAACTCACTGTGCTTTGGTACCGGACTAACTGAATTTTTAATTTAGCAATGAAAGACTTCTGAGCATAGTCAAGTACTTGTAAAGTCGGAGTGTGATCAAGATGAAATTGACCACTCCAAGAGTTGGAGAAGAATGTATCATTATATTTCAATATAGCAAAATCTTGGCTAGAGTAATCCATCAGATGAATTTGATATTTTGAAATATAATATGAATAATTTGATCAGAGTTGACAGTTGAACTCTGATGTGTCCTACAAGCATTGTGGTCAAGAGAATGAATTATATGAAAACTATATTCGCATGGGTTCTAAGGATGGTGTTCTACACCTTCGACCTATCCGATCGTCGAGTATCATTGCTAGATGGTCACTTTGATTGGTATAAAAATTTATTTTTGTGCTACTAACTTAGATTCAGATCTATGAGGTCACACACATTAGATCTTATGATCTAATCGAATGGTTGATCAACGATTAAGAATCATTCTAGGGTTAAACAATCAATATGATTGGTGTTTAACCTAGTGCAAGTATTGTTGGAGGATCGATTAGTAATTAGATTGCTAATTGACTTATATTAAATATAATTAAATATAATTTAATTAGATTTAGTTTGAACTTAATTTGATCAAGTTTAATTAGTTTATTGGATAAGCCAAGTGCAAGAAAAAACTAGTCCTAGTCTAACTATGACTCGAATTAACCCAATTTTCTAATTTGATTAGAAAATAAATCAAAATTAAATCTAATTTAATCTAATTTAATTAAGTTCTTAAATAGATTAGAATCTTATTTAATTAGATTAATTTAATCTTAATTTTATTTGATTAAAAGATCTTGTTTGACCAAGTCAAAATAGGAGTCCTAGTGTGACTAGGACTCCCTATCTCCTTGTGCCACATTAGTCTCAATGCCCCCCATACCTATTTTTTAGGTATTTTTTATGAAAAATCCCTTTCTTTCTAATTTCTATGCCCCCTCTCTCCCTTCAAGTCATATATGGAAGTTAGGTGGAAGACCAAGTCAAAGGAGGAATTGGTTTTGCTTAGGATTCTATGAGATAGAATCCTTGTTGACCAAAATATCTTTCTTTGAGTACCATCCTCTTTTATAATTAATTCTTCTCTTATTTTATGAAAATAATCTTCTTCTTTATGCACCCTCTCTTGCTAGTCCATGCCAAAAATTGTGGAGAAGGCGCCCAAGAGTTGGGCACCCAAACAACTTCCCATGTTTGGATATTCCTAGTCTAGAAATTTAATGAATTTGACCTAACTTAGACTCTTCTTTTTCTCTATATATTGGATGAATTTTCTTCTAATTTTTTCATAGAATATAGAGATTTGGGAGAGGTTTGGGGTGTGCAAAAATTAGAGGAAGAGGATTCTTGAGCATGGGGGTTCCATTGGCACCAAACTAGGTGTCTAGGTGAGAGAAAAGAAAAGAAGAAGAGGGTCTTCTTCTAGGGCTGTTTTATTTTCAATCTCTCCTCCCTTTTTTGAGTTTTTTTTTGAGAGAGTCTCAGATCAACAAACTCTCATCTTCTTTCTCATATTTTGGAGAGTTCAAATTTTAAGAAAAGAGCATCGGATCAATTGTCAAAGAAGGATTAGTACAGTACTAGCATGCTGTGCTGATTTCCTATATCGAATTTCAGATCAGAGATCGTAGGCTCGTGTGGACGACTCCTAGAGGCCAGACATATGTACGGCTCATGACTTCATCCTCAAGCTTGGATCAGTAAGTTAGAATGTCTAACTTACTCGGATAATAGATCTGATCTATAAACTTCATACCTGCATTTGATGTAGTGTAGATCTAGGTTGATTTGATCAATCTTTTTCTTTCTTATTTGATTTTAATTTTTGATTTAATATAATATCTTAATCATATAATAGATCTAAGATCTAAGTATTTATATAATTATTTAAATAAATTTTAAATTTATTTAAGTCTTTCGCTGCAAAATCTTAGAAAAGTTTCAAGATCTACTTGTAAAACCCTAGATCTGATTTCTTCAATTGGTATCAGAGCCTAGGTTCTTATTACATAATTTTTGTACATATTTAGATTATTTCTTAGATTAGATCTAATTTATAATCTAATTATTAAATTTAAAATTAAAAAAATAAAATATTTTAGATTGTACGGACTACCATAAGGTTGTCCTGCTGTAAGGTTTATCCCTTACAATGAATAGGTTATCATAATACATACTGATATAAAATATTAACTATAAAATTTTAGATTAAATCTAAGAGATTTTATGATCTAATATTTTAATCTGATTTCAATCATCATAAATGTGTTAGATTTGATCTAGGAAGATTTATGATTGATTATTATTGAAACTATTTCAATTACATGAACTTATTTAGATTAGATCTAAAGTAGTTTTATGTTTATTTTACTTACATATTGATTATGAATCAAACATGCAACTTGGTTGATAGAATCATATTATAAAAATATTTTATAAATATAAAAATTATTTTTGAAAAGTCGAACCCCAACCCTCAGCCCAAAACTTAATTGAGAATTAAGAAGTTGATTGATTAGGATTTAGGATTATGAATTGAAGATCCTAAGACACAAATCATAACACATTGGGTTAAATAGATTAGTGGAGATTAGGTCCATTAATTGAGTTAGACCTAAGGCTAGATTAAAGAATGGACTTAATTAGAGAATTGACTAAGTCTAATCAATTGTTGTCTTAGATTAGGTCAAGGATTCTCTAGATCAATTACAATAGTTGTAGTTGGTCAAGTCCATGTCTTGAATAAGACCCAAGATGGACTTGATTCTTGGCTACGCGGTCTAGCACGAACTGTTAGGTTGATCTAATTGAAACTAATTAAACTAGTTGGTGTCTAAGATAAACCAGACCAGTAGTTTTTAATTGGCAGCCTGCTTACCTGGCCATTTCTGATGGTGTCTAAGGCAAGCTTGACAGATCCTTCCACTGATTGAACTTACCTAGCCTCTTGGTGAGATTATATTTTGATCGGATCACTTAACTATTCGAGCTAACCCATGTCAGCTAGGTAAATCGGTTTGATCGATTTAGGTGCTCCTAGACCAGCCTATTAATGGTCTCCCTTAAGCTGACTTGGTGAAGTTAGTGGGAGGATCATAACAAGCTGGTTAATCTGACCTACTCACTTCTATAAATAAGTTCTCTAAAATTATTAGGTTCCTAAAATGAAATAGTTATATGATAACTGGATCATAGCCTCCCATTAAAGTGGATGATAATGGGTCCATCAGTTGGATAATCATTAGAGGCCCAAAGGCTTGGTGCTTATCGATTGATGGAATTATCATTCATTGTATGATCTCTTGGATACATCTTTCTAAATGGTGGTCAGATGGGCCAACCAAAGTTGGGCATGATCATCATTGGTTGGATGGGTCAAGTATGGTCATGTTAATGGTTGGATCTAATTGGACCCTTTTCTGAGAAGGCCAAAGCCAACTGATCAGAGCCTAGGGCAAAATTTAATTACTGAAAATTATTTGAAGAAACAATTAGTTATGAATCTATTCTTAGATGTACATAGGTGGGCCAACCAAAGTTAGGCTTGTATATAGTCTATGTGGATTCTAGTACCCACTAAGAAATTAGGATAATTTCTCGAATTGAAGGTAGAGGCTATCAATTCGAATAAAATAGTGAAAGAAACTTTTGATTAATGTCCAAATCTTTAGATTTAATGAATCAATTACTAATTAGATTTTGATTTTTCTTTGTACAGACATGGCCACTTTCCTATCGCTTCGATCATTATTGGATAATGATAAGTTGATGGGATCCAACTTCGGTAGCTGGTACTAAAAGTTGAAGATTGTCCTGGAGTATGAACTGATCGTATATGTGCTGATAGATCCTGCACCTGAGGAGCCAGCTATCAATGCACATGGAACAGTCAGAGATACTTATCAGAAGTAACTCAGTGATCGAACCATAGTGTGCTGCATTATGCTGGCTGCAATGAGCGATGAGTTCAGTCGCAAGTTTGAGATAGCTCAGCCAAACAAAATGCTCTAAGTGTTGGAGGATTCTTTTGCCACACCCGATGATGTTGAGATGCATAAGACTAGTTGCGCCATCTTCAACGCCAGATGCGAGATGGTGCCTCTATCACTGATCATGTATTATACATGATCGAGCTGATAGAGTGCTTGAGCAAGCTTGGCTTTTTCTTGCAAAAATAACTTGGAAAAGATGCAATACTTAACTCGCTGCCTAAGTCTTATCTCCCATTCCTTATACATTATAGAATGTCAAAGCCTGAAGTGGACTACCATGGGTTATTGGGGTTACTTCAGAATTTTGAGAAGGATCACCAACTCCATAAGGAGTTGGTGAACTTAGTAGGAGGTTCGTCTTCTTATTCTCGATCCTTTGAAAAAGAAAAGAAGAACAAGAAGAAGAAAGCCAAGAAGATGCATGTTTAGGCTAGGACATCTATGTAGGCTCAGACCTCAAAGACCAAGCTTGATAAGAGTCAAGCCGAATGCTTCTTTTGCAAGAAGCAGGGGCACTGAAAGAGGAACCGTCCTCAGTACATTGCCTTTCTAGATCCAAACAGATAGAAAAAGAAGCAAGCTATTGCTGGATAAGGTATTTATATGATAACTTCTTGTAATTTCTCTATTTATGATATTACTAACTAGGTATTGGATACCGATAACCCTTATCATATTTGCAATCATTGTAGGGGTTGCAGGTCAGTAGAAGATTCGAGCAAGATAAGAGATTTCTGAATATTGGAGATGGAAGACCAGTTTCAATTCTAGCTTTAGAAATTTTGAAACTTGTATTTGAATCTCATACTATTATTCTTAGTGATTGTCAT
The DNA here is from genome assembly GCA_006176705.1 of Cocos nucifera. NCBI lineage: Eukaryota > Viridiplantae > Streptophyta > Magnoliopsida > Arecales > Arecaceae > Cocos > Cocos nucifera. The sequence continues at coordinate 228,386 of QRFJ01000417.1, forward strand.
TTCTGTCCTAGTTTCTTTTTAAATATCAGTTCTGTAGGCCTTTTGGCCATGAACAATTATGAAATTTCAATAAAGAAATGAGTTTGTAATGTCATTATAAATGGTGTTATTACTTTCTATGGATAATTAAATAATGGTGTATATATGTTATCACAATCTATTAATGTAGTATATTCTACTGGCAAGCATCCTAGATTAGATAGTGTATCAGATATCTACTTATGGCACTATAGGCTAGGTCATATAAATAAGAACAAGATAAACATGTTGACTCAAAAGAGAATCCTCGAAGTCAATGATTTTGAATCACTTCCAACCTGTGAGTCCTATCTTCTTGGTAAAATGACCAAGTCATCTTTTACTGAAAAAGGTGAGAGAGCCAATGAGCTCTTAGGTCTAATACATACTAATGTATGTGGACCAATGAGCACAAGTGCTAGAGGTGGATATGTCTACTTCATCACTTTTATAGATGATCTATCCAGATATGGATATATCTATCTGATGAAATATAAGTCAGATTCTTTTGAAATATTCAAATGATTCCGAAGTGAAGTAGAAAAATAAACTGAAAAAAGTATTAAAACTCTTCGATCTGATCGAGGAGAAGAATACCTTTCTGATGAGTTTTTCATATATCTAGGAGAGAATGAGATTCTCTCCCAATGGACTCCTCCTGAAACACCACAGCATAATGGTGTGTCTGAAAGGAGGAATCGGACTCTGTTAGACATGGTCTGATTCATGATGAAATTTGCCAGCTTGCCAATATCCTTCTGAGGATATGCACTAGAATCAACTTGTTATCTATTAAATAAGATTTTAAGTAAGTCTATAGTTAAAATCTCATATGAGATATGGACGGGACGTAAGCTAGTACTTTCACATCTTAGGATTTGGGGGTGCCCGACTTATGTCAAACGGTTAGTTACAGACAAACTTGGACCTAGGTCTGACAAGTGTACATTCATAAGATACTCAAAAGAGACCAAATGATACTATTTCTACCATGCTGATGAACAAAAGGTGTTCATCAGCCTTAAGATAATCTTTTTGAAAAAGAAGTTTCTTGGTGAAGGAACTATTGTCTCTAATGTTGAACTTGATGAAGTTCAATAGGTAGAATGTCTGACACAAAATGTTGAACCTAAGTCGGATTTGATCAGATCAAATTCGAAGCCTAGTGAACCCATACCATTAAGATGATTCGATAGAGTACCTCGCTATCTGAATAGATACTATGGATTCTAGGTCCAGGATGGTGATCCCATCAAACTCGATGAGAATGATGAGGACTCGATCACTTATATGGATGTGATATAGAGATCCGACTATGAGAAATGGCTAGAAGTCATGAGATTCAAAATGGATTCCATGAAGATCAATGATGTATGGACATTAGTTGACCCACCTGAAGGGGTTAAATTCATTAGATGTAAATGGGTCTTCAAAAGAAAGAGGAGCATAGACGGAAAGGTGGAGACCTATAAAATCCATCTGATTGCTAAGAAATATCATCAACATTATGGTATTGACTATGATGAGACGTTCTCTCCTATGGCAATGCTCAAGTCCATTCAGATCATGCTTGCCATTGCTTTCCATCTGAACTATGAGATCTGACAGATGGATGTGAAGACATCTTTTCTAAATGAAGAGTTGACCGAAGAGGTGTATATGATACAATCTGAAGAATTCACATCCATAGATGAGTCCAAGCTGTGCAAGCTTCAGAGATCCATTTATGGATTGAAGCAGGCATCTCGAAGTTGGAATATGCATTTTGATAAAGTGATCAAAATGTATGACTTCATTAAGAATGGAGAAGAACCCTGCATTTACAAATAAAAAAATGGTCCAGTAGTGGTATTTCTTATTTTGTACGTGGATGATATTCTCTTAATCGAAAATGACATCCCCGCACTATAAGAAATAAAAGTTTGATTGTCATCATAATTCTCCATGAAAGACTTGGGTGAAGCATCCTACATCCTAGGGATGAAGATCTATAGGGATAGATCTAAAAGGATGCTTGGTATATCCCAGTACACATATATAGAAACTGTGCTGAAGAGGTTCAGTATGGAGAATTTCAAAAAGGGCTATCTTCTGATAGATCAAGAAATTTTTTTCTCTAAGAAGAATTGTCCAACAACTCCTGAAAAGAGAGAGCATATGAGTAAAATTTTATATGCTTTGATAGTGGGCTCTATTATGTATGTAATGATATGTACGAGACCAGACGTAGCATACTCACTAGGAGTAGTGAGTAGATACCAGTCTAACTCTAGAGAAAATCATTGAAAGATGGTTAAAACCATCCTTAAGTATTTGAAAAATACTAAGAACTAATGGTTGGTTTATGGTGGGTCAGATCTGAAGCTTGTGAAATTTATAGACTCTAGCTTTCAATCTAATCATGATGATAGTAAAAGTATGTCAGGATATATCTTTATTCTAAATGATAGAGCCATTTACTGAAAAAATTTCAAGCAGCATACAGTGGCTGACTCTATTTGTGAAGCAGAGTACATGGCAGCATCAGATGCAACAAAAAAAGCTATGTGGCTGAAAAAATTCATCACCGAGGTTGGAGTAGCATCCTTCATTGATGGTCCAGTTCTGCTCTACTGTGACAGCACTGACGTCATAGCTCAGGCAAAAGAATCGAAGGCACACCAGCGGACAAAGCACATTCTGCATTGCTTTCATTTGGTCCGTGAGATCATGGATCATGATAACGTCGAGCCTCAAAAGATCGACGAAAAGGAGAACCTGACCGACCTCTTCACTAAAGCCCTGGCATTTAAGGAGTTCGACAATCATAAGTCGAAGATGGATATTAGATACTGTGCTGAGTGGCTTTAGGATAAGTAGAAGTTACTGAAAATTATGTCCTAAAGCCAATCGTCAGCTTATTGATGGTTGAGCTATTTTATAATTATAATTAATTTATTAATTAATAAAAATATTTTGGCTTCTTTTTTCATCATAAATTTATATCTTCTAATGAACTCCATTGTTGTGATGAAATCCTTAGGACTATTTAGTTTCGATAAAAAGAGAATTTATCGATTAGTCTTTAAATTTATTCACGATCAAATGATAGGTTGTTAATTAGGACGACAGCGTCTATCAAGCATAGATCGCTATATACCATATAGGTTGGTTATCCTCTTAATTAAGAAGTATGGAGACACTGGTTGGCATATAGCTGAGATGTATGGGTACATCGTCATTATACGTGACAAACTTTAGAGCATTCTGCTATCAAGAATGTCTTTGATGAGATATAAGTATAAGCATCCCTTAGACCTGAGATCACCTCAGTAACTTGCAACCAACTCACTATGCTTTGGTATCGGATTAACTAAATTTCTAATTCAGCAATGAAAAGCTTTTGGGCACAATCAAATACTTATGAAGTCGAAGTATGATCAAAATGAAATTGACCACTCCAAGAGTTAGAGAAGAATATATCATTATATTTCAATATAGCAAAACCTTGGCTAGGATAATCCATCAGATGGATTTGATATTTTGAAATACAATATGGACAACCTGATTAGAATTGACAGTTGAACACTAATGTGTCCTACGAGCATTATGGTCAAGGGGATGAATTATATGAAAACTATATCCGCATGGGTTCTAAGGATGGTGTTTTACACCTTCGACCTATCTGACCGTCGGATACCATTGCTAGATGGTCACTTTGATTGGTACAAAAATTTATTTCTATGCTACCAACTTAGGTTTAGACCTATGAGGTCATGTACATTAGAGCTTATGATTTGATTGGATGGTTGATCAACGATTAAGAATCGTTCTAGGGTTAAACAATCAATACGATTGGTGTTTAACCTAGTGCAAGTATTGCTGAAGGATCGATTAGTAATTGGATTGCTAATTAGCTTAATTTGATTAAGCTAATAGGTTGAGATTAAGTCTAATTAAATATGATTTAATTAGATTTAGTTTGGGCTTGATTGGATCAAGTTCAATTGATTTATTGGATAAGCCAAGTGCATGGAAAAACTAGTCCTAGTCTAACTAGGACTCGGATTAACCCAATTTTTTAATTTAATTAAAAAATAAATAAAATTAAATCTAATTTAATTTGATTTAATTAAGTTTTTAAATGAGTTAGGGTCTTATTTAATTAGATTGGTTTAATCTTGATTTTATTTGGTTAAAAGATCTTGTTTGACCAAGTCAAAATAGGAGTCCTATTGTGACTAGGACTCCCTATCTTCTTACGCCACCTTTGTCCCAATGCCCTCCATACCTATTTTTAGATATTTTTCTTGGAAAATCTCTTTCTTCCTAATTTTCATGCCCCCTCTCTTCCTCCAAGTCATATATGGAAGTTAGGTGGAAGACCAAATCAAAGGAGGAATTGGTTTTGCTTAGGATTCTATGAGATAGAATACTTATTGATCAAAACATCTTTCCTTGAGTGCCACCCTCTCTTTTAATTAATTCTTTTCTTATTCTATGAAAATAATCTTCTTTTTTGTGTGCCCTCTCTTGCTGGTCCATGCCAAAAATTATGGAGAAGGTGCCCAACTCTTGGGCGCCCCAACAACTTCTCATGTTTGGATATTTCTAATCTAGAAATTTGACGAATTTGACTAACTTGGTCTCTTGGGTGTCCCAACAACTTTCCATGTTTGAATATTCCTAATCTAGGAATTTGACGAATTTGACCTAACTTGAACTTTTCTTTTTCTTTATTTATTGGATGAATTTTTTTCTAATTTTTTTATGCAATATAGAGCTTTGGAAGAGGTTTGGGGTGTGCAAAAATCAGAGGAAGAGGGTTCTTGGGCGTGGGGGTTCTATAGGCACCAAACTAGGTGTCTAGGTGAGAGAAAAGAGAAGAAGAAGAGGGTCTTCTTTTAGGGCTATTTTATTTTTAATCTTTTTTTTTTGAGGTTTTTTTTGATAGAGTCTCAAATCAGCAAACTCTGATATTTTTTCTCATATTTTATAGAGTCCAAATTTCAAAGAAGGGAGCATCGGATCGACCGTCACAGAAGGATCAGCATAATACTAGTATGCTGTACTGATTTTCTACATCAAACTTCAGATCAGAGATCGTAGGCTCATGTGGATGACTCCTAGAGGTCAGATGTATGTGCAGCTCATGACTTCATCCTTAAGCTCGGATCAACAAGTTAGAACGTCTAACTTGCTCAAGTAATAGATCTGATCTATAAACTTCATATCTACATTTGATGTAGTGTAGATCTAGGTTGATTTGATCAATCTTTTTTTTCTTATTTAATTTTAATTTTTGATTTAATATCATACCTTAATCATGTAATAGATTTAAGATCTAGGTGTTTACATGGTTATTTAAATAAATTTTAGATTTATTTAAGTCTTCCACTGCAAGATCTTGGAAATGTTTCAAGATCTATCTGTGAAATCCTAGATCTGGTTCTTTCAATCTGCTGGTCTCTGCTACTCAAGCCTAGATAATCACCGTACCCATCAACCATCCAACTTACAGTACCCCTTATGATGTAGGGACTGTTCATTATAGGTGTTAGAGTGCATCAGCATTTGAGTCATCTCCCTCTTAAAGCTCACTTCAACTTCCCTAAATATTAAGGTTAAGGCCATGCCATAAGGTAGGCACACCTTCACCCTACCAACCCAATCTCTCATTTGAGTCAAGACCAGAGAGGAGAGATTTAGGAGCACCCCCTAAATCAAGCAGTACATAATGACTATGTCTCTCTCTCTGAGATGAAGTCAAATCTCCCAGTCTTTAGACATAGAATCCTCCTTAAAATGTGATGTAGCAATCTCATTTCTATTAACAGCTAGTTTGCAAATAGCTCCGAGGCCCCTCTGATGTCCGATCTCTTCAAGATAGCCTTCAATGCATCTTCTTTATTGAATGCATGATGAGTGACCATGTCTTCACAAGGAATATCCCAAATTTACCCTAACCTCTCTATAGTCACTAGAAAACAGACTCCCTTGATAGTGCAACCCACATCATCTGATCCATGGGCTATGGAACTATAGAACTCTCTCACTAAGCTCGGGCAAGAGGGCTGATCCATGTTGCAAAACATTTTCCAATATTGTTGCTAGATCCATTCCCCTACCAAGAATCCCTCCCTATCTACCAAGTGAAAGTCTATCTTTTGTCCTAGCATGATAGTGTGGTTGTTGAGTGGATCAGCCAGAGATAAAGGAGGTGCCAGAGGAGGAACTGGAGCTTTTTCACACCAAGATGAGTCATTGTGGTGCCTGGAATGGCTCTTTGATTTGGCCTCAAACCTTGGTCTCTTGCAGCGATAGGCAAGTTGCTTTTGCAGCCCCATTGCACACAAGGAAATTTGAAATCAAGGGGGAATGAATAGGCATAGGTCACTATAGAGTCAAAGGTCTTGCGGCACTGTTCTAGGGTTAAAAGAGGAAGGAGAAAGCAAAAATGAGAAAGAAATTTCATGGTTAAAAGCCATAGTCTCGATCTTGAGTCAACTCGAGAACCCTATTTGAGTCAGCAGGAGTCGACTTGAGCTTTACCTCGAGTTGACTCGAGCTCAAGCATAGGAGAATTTTTGATCTTTTAGGAGAAAAACCAAAAACACAAACAAGAATGGGCTCAAAGGGAATTGATTAAATAAAAGTTGAGTTGAAGATCATCAAGGAATTTGGATATTTAATAAATTAAGAAGTTTTAAGAGAATTTGTTGGAATTTAGGCAAAAGGGTCACAAATACCTAATTCTCTTATAATCATGCTATATTTATCTTCACTTAGGGGTTTGGTGAAAATGTCAGCTATTTACTCATTAGTACAAACAAAATCAAATAGTACATCACCATTTTGAAGATGATCTCTTATGAAGTGATGTCTTATCTCAAAGTATTTAGTTCTTAAATATTAAATAAAATTTTTAGTTAAATTGGTTGCACTTATATTATCACATTTTATGGATATTTTATTTAATTTAATACCATAATCTTCTGGTTGTTGATAATCTATAAGATTTATATACAACAACTTTCAGTTATAATATACTTGACTTTTATCATGGATAATGCTATCGAATTTTATTTCTTGCTAAACTAAGAGACCAAGTTTATACCTAAAAATTGACATATTCCACTTGTACTTTTTCTATCTAATTTATAACTAGCAAAATTAGCATCAAATATGCAATCAAATCAATAGAAGAATTTTTGGAATACTATAAACCAACATTATAAGTATTCATTAAGTATCTAAAAATTCTTTTAACTGCTAAAAGATATGATTCTTTTAGATTTGTTTAATACTTAGCATGCATACATATACTAAACATTATATCTAATCTACTAGTAGTAAGGTAGAGAAAAGATCTAATGATACCTCTACAAAGTTTGTTATCAATACTCTTACTATTATCATTTTTATTAAGTTTGCATGAAGAGCTCATGGGCATACCAAGGGGTCTAGTAGTCTCCATCCTATATTTCTCGATTTTTTTTTTGATGTACTTGTGTTAATTGATAAAGATTTTCTTCTTGGTTTACTTAATTTAGAGTTTGAGGAAGAAATTTAGCTCTTTTATCATGCTCATCTCGAACTCTCCTTTCATTAATATTAAGAATTTTTGATAAAGAGATTCATTAGTAGCACCGAATATAATGTCATCTACATAAATTTATACAACCAGCAAATCATCATTTCTTTTTCTTAAAAATAGTGTTGTATCTATACTACCTCTGGTAAAATCATTTTTAATCAAAAATTTATTCAATCTTTCATACCAAGTTCAGGGTGCTTGTTTTAAACTATACAAAATTTTATGCAATTTGAAAACATGATTTGGTAGCGCATAATTTTTGAAATCTGGTGTTCAATGTATACATCCTCTGAAATGAAACTATTCAGAAAGGCACTTTTAACATTCATTTGATATAATTTGAAATTCATAAAATATGCAAATGCAAATACAAGTGATAATTAATTACTTCTAATCTAGCAATAGGAACATATGTTTTATCAAAATCAATACTTCTTCTTGACTATATCCTTCAACTATCAATTTAGCCTTGTTTCTTAAAACTACACCATTTTTATCTTCTAAATACCCCTTTAGTTCCAGTTATTGGGTGGTTAGTTGGTTTATCATGGTCCAAACTTTATTTTTCTCAAATTGATTTAACTCTCCTTATATAAAAATTATCCAATTAAAATCATTTTCAGCGTCTTCAATTATTTTAGATTCAATTTGAGATACAAAAGCTAATGATTATTAATATTTCTTTAAGAAGAATGAGTTCTTACCTCTTGTGAAGGATTTCTAATTATGAGATCTTTAGGATGTTCATATGCATACCTCCATTCCTTAGATAAGCTATCATCTTGTGCTTTCTCATGATCTTCATCTTTTCCTTTGGCATCTTTGCTATTTTCTCTATCATCTTGAATTGAGGATTCTTTGATGAAAAGATTTTTCATTCCCCTATCTATTATACTTACATCATCACCAACAATATCTTTTTTTTTAGAAGATAGGTTATTAGCTTCATTATAAATAATATGTATAAATTCTTCAACAATAAGTATCCTTTTATTGAAGACTCTATAAGCCTTGCTAAATGAAGAGTATCTTAAGAAGATACCTTCATTTGACTTGACATCAAATTTTTTAAGATTATCCTTTCCATTACTTAGGATGAAATATTTGCAACCAATAATATGAAAGTAACTAATGTTGAATTTTCTTCCTTTCCAAAGTTTATAAAGTATTTTCTTTAATATCGATCAGATTAAAACTTGATTCAAAATATAACATGCTATGTTGATAGCTTCAACCTGAAAATATCTTGGAAGATTACTTTCACACAACATGGTTCAAGTCATTTCTTCTAATATTCTACTCTTTCTTTTAATAACCCTATTTTATTGAGGTATTTTAGAAGCAAAAAAATTATATTCAATACTTTTTTCATTACAAAATTTTTTAAGATTCTAGTTTTCAAACTTGATTCCATGATCACTTCTAATGCAAATAATAGTTTAATTTTTTTAATTTAAAACTTTTGGATAAAACTTTGTACATGCTGAAATGCTTCATTTTTTAAGCTTAGAATAGAACCTATGTAAATCTAGAAAAATTATCTACAATCACAAATCCATATTTTTTACCTCCTAGGTTTGTGGTCCTAGTAGGTCTAAATTAATAAGTTCATGTGAAGTAGTTCCAGGGGTCTATAAGTTGAAACAAGGTTTTTAGATTTAAAGAAACTCCTAGTTTGTTTTCTAAATTGACATGCACAACAAATTTAGTTCTTTTCAAAATCTAATTTTGGTAATTCTTTAATAAGATCTCTTTTAATTGATTTAGAAATCAAATTCTTGCTAACATGCTCTAATTTGTGATGCCACAATTAGCTAGTCCCATTGATCTTGGCATTCATTGCTAGTAGACATTAACCATTCTTCATGGAATGATCATCTAAGTCAACCATATAGATATTTTCATATCTATGTCCAATGGGAATGATGCCATTGTCAATGGGACCAGACACAATACATATTAAAGACTTAAAAATCACTTAAAAACCTTTATCACAAAGTTCTCTAATACATAATAGATTATGTTTTAAACCATCTATTGAAAGATCATTCTCTATGTAAGTAGGAGTAATACAAATGTTATCAACACCACTGATGTATCCTTTGCCATTATCGCCAAAGGTTACCATGAAGTCCTTCTTTCTTAGCCTCAAGGATGACAAAACTGCTTCCTATCACTCATCATATGCCTTGAGCAGCCACTATCAAGATATCATTTTCTTTTCTTTTTCTTGGCTGTAAGATATACCTGCAATTATAAATTAAATTTTAATTTTAGATACCCAAGTCATCTTAGATCCTTTTGGATTAGTAGTAATGGTTCCTTTTGGAACCCAAAGTTTCTTAATTCTTTGTCCATTTTTTAGTTTTCAGCAGCAATTATAAGTATAGGCTTTATGTCTAGTTTTTCCATATCAAAAACATGTGATATTTTCAAAAATAGAGGATGATTCTTTAATAAAGAAGTTCTTCAAAATTTTCTATTTCTTTTGAGGTTTGAAGCCAAGACTAGCCTTGTTGAAAATAGCTCTTTGGTTACTTAAAAGCATTTGAAGTTTTTCAGAACTACAAGTAAATTTCTCAACTAAGGGCTTATATTTCTCAACTTTCTTTTGCAGATCTTTGTTTCTTTAAGAATAGATTCTTTATCTTTCAAAAGCATTTCTGATTAAGGTTTGATTTGAAGACTTAGGATTTTTATTTTTCAAGATAAGCTTTTTAAGTTCTTCAATTAAATTATAGAAAGCTTCTTAATTCATCAAATATTTATTCAGATTGAGTTTCAGATCTTACCACTTCTTCTTGAGACAAGAGATAAAGATTCATCTCTTCTTGAGCTTCCTCATTTGAGCTTGACTCTTTACTACCACTCCAAATAGTCATCATTGCCTTTTTCTTCATTTTCTTGGACGATTTCTTCAGTAGGGGATAATCTATCTTGAAGTGTTTTGGCTTGTTGCATTCAAAACTAATAGGTGGCTGCCATTCTCTCTTTCCTTGGTTGGCTCACCCTTGAGAATGACCTTCTTTTAAAGTTGTGCCTCTTCTTTTTCATAAAGCATCTGAATTTTCTTGTTACCATGACCAATTTTTCATCTTCATCTCCTTCTTTCGAGTCCTTACTCTCTTCTTTTTCTTTAGCTGTCGACTTGAGAGCTATTGGCTTTCTCTTCTTGGCCTCATCTTTCATATTTTGCTTCATGGTTAACTCATGGATCATGAAAGAACCAAGAAGTTCTTCAAGGGGCAAGGTATTAAGGTTCTTTGTTTCTTTTAAGGCTATCACCTTTGCCTCCCATGCTTGAGGACAAGATCTAAGAATTTTACTCACAAGATCACTGTTAGAATAGGATCTATCCAAACTCTTAAGGCCATTTATAATATCAAAAAAATGATCGAGTAAATATTTTATTTATAGTTTTAGTTGGTTTCATTTTAAATAACTCATAGTTATAATTAGTGCATTAATTTTGGATTTCTTCACTTGGTTGGTACCCTCATGGAAAATATCAAGCCTATCCTATATTTTTTTGATAGAAATATGGATAGAAATCTAGTTAAATTCATTGGCATCAAGTAAATAATAAAACATATTCATGACTTTAGCATTCAGTTAAGCTTTTTTCTTATTATTGTCATCCCAATCCTTTTCAGAATTGGGAATGACTATGCCATCTATAGTAATGGTGGGTGTATGTGGTCCATTGATTATGATACTCTATCATAATCAAGTACTTTTATGAAAATGCACATACGTGCCTTTTAATATGTATAGTTAGTTTCATTAAATAATGGTGGTCTGTTTGTGGATTGCTCTTCAATAAGAAAAATATTCAATTAAGTTGCCATATGATCTTTTTTCTAGATCACAAGACAAACAAATGAAAAAGTGCCTACTCTGATACTACTTATTGTCTAGAGATACAACCAAAGAGGAGGGGATGAATTATGTTTTTTAAAAAAATTTTCTAACTTGAAGCAAGTATGTGCATAACTTAATTATGAGAGGTGTGGATGTAATAGAAGCCATGAATGAACGAGCATAAATATAAAGAAATAATTTAAGCAAGTAGAAGATAAATCTATACATAGTTAAATAATAAAATTTATAGTAGTTCAGTATCAAGCATAACACCTACATCCACTCCCCAAGCAATCCCCTTAAGAATTTCAATATAATCATTAAGATTATAGTAAGATTATTTTCCAAGTTTACAATTTTAACCTAGTTGGTTTTGCAGGCTTACTAACTAAAATTTTTCTTCCAAGCTACTCCTAGACTTATATAAATCCAATTCTAGGCTTATATGAGCCTATCCCCCAAGTTTCAATTCAAATTAAAACTTATTTTATGTAAAAAATTGACTTAAAAAAAATTTAACACAAACTCAAGCTCCTTAATAAGCAGATGTGTCATTGAAGTACAATCCGAGAAGTTAGGAAGCTCTTGCAATTAATGTTCTATTTTTTCTCTTGAGAATCAATTGAATGCATGAGAAGTAAGTGGTTGGGGTTGAATTTCTCTTCTTGATTGCTTAGTTAATGCACAACCAAAATTTTTTAGGCTCTTATAATATTCTCTCCTCTTCTATGGTTCTCTTATATTCTCTTGCTTTAATGATGGCTTAGGCATCAATAAATCTTTATTAACATCATTAAAAATGGATTTCTAGCTGTTGGAGCTATCAACTATAGTGGAGTTAGCTCTGGCTCATTTCGAGTCAACTCAAGCCTTTTTTGAGTCAACTTGAGGTCTGTAAGAGTCAGCTTGAGGATTATTCATTGAAAATCATCTTTCTATCTTTCTTGAGAGAGTCAACTTGAGGTTTGTGAGAGTCAACTCGAGGTCTTGTGCATCAAAAATATCTTTTTATCATGATTGAGAGAGTCGACTCGAGAAATATAGGAGTCAAATCAAGATCTATATTGGTTGAATCCTACATGCCAAAGTCGACTCTAGTGAACCATGAGTCGACTTGAGGTTTGTGCCAAATTCTAAAATTCTGCTAGAGTTGACTCAACTCCTTTCGGAGTCAACTTCAGGCCTTCTTCACTTGAAATTAATATGGCTTGACCTCTTCAACTATGCTTTTTTGACTCTTCAAGGTGGAAGTACTCTTGAGCATCTTTGAAATATAGTCCTAGCTTCCTAAAATCTCTCCTCAAATACTTAAATGACTCATTAGTAATAATCATATATGTACTCAAATGTTTTGTTATTCATCAAAATCAAATCTAGGATCAATATTAGGCAAATCAAGTTAGGTTGCCTACTTATTAAATATACAGGTTGAGATTTCAAATCTTTATCTATTTAATAAATAGATTAGGTTCAAATTTAGGTTTTTTGATTCGACTTGCATTTGACTCATCCTACATACAATCTAACTTGACAAAATTACCACCTCTACCATAGCACCACTTTTCAACATGCCAAGCTCATGTGCACTCTCTCAATTTTTTTAATTTTTTGAGATGAGTCCCTTGATGCGCTCTTGTCACAAGAGCAATCAAAGATAAAAAAACTTTGATGCAATTAAATAGTAGAATAGAGTGCATTGGATGTCGAATCCATAGGGATCAAAAGGCTAAGTTAGTAGCAAAACAATGATGCATAAAAATCAAGAAAAGCTGTAGTTTGGCAAATTTCAATGATTAGAGAATTACTTAATTAAAAAATTAAAAGTTTAGCAAGGTATGAGACAAGAAAAAGTCTTGAGATTTTGATTTCATTTTTAACTACAATCTTAGTATTTTTTTTTAAAAAAATTAGATCAATTGATTAAGACACCTTATATTTAGGTTCAATTATAACCTATCTCATTCGAGTACAGATCATATCTCCCAATCACGGTCCGTCTTCCTAAAGTATAAGCTATTCAAACTTAAAATATAAGAAAAATCTTAAGTCAAATAGATAAATAGATTTATGAGTTGATCCTTAAGATAGCTTATTTCACTTGAGCATAGATTGTATTTCCTGATCACGATCCATCTCAACGATCATATAAACTATTTAAAAATTAACATATAAAATTAAGCACTATGATCTTGAAAGCAACTCTAAAATTTATTGATTGAAACTCATAGAGAAAAGCTTACAAGTTCATCTAATTACATAAAAAATGTAAAAGATTAAAATTGAAAGAATTAATTTACTCCCCGAAGACTCATGCCTCTAGCCATGCATGGAAAAGATGCTATCTGCCATCACCATCTTCTTACTTCTAACTCACAGGAAGAAAAGTGGAAGAAGAGAGAGAAGGTGGCAGCTATGGGAGGATGAAGGAGGGAGGAGAGATGTGGAGTCTTACGGCTTGATGGATAGGGGTGGAGGGCATGAGAGCCTTCTTATAGAGGTTAGGGTGCCTTAGGATTTTTACAAGAGAGGGAGGGGGGGGCCAAGAATAGAGGCCATTGGATGGAGTGCCCTAATTCTCCTCCATTGATTGATTATTTATGTTCACACTTGGATCCGTATGAGAAAGCATCTAAAATTTGTAGCCTTTGATCTTCAAGCAAACACTCCCTAGCCTTTGGATGGAGTGCCTTGGATCTTCATGAGTAGCACCTCCTTTTTGGATCTTTGGATGAGATGCCTATTGAGAATTATGTCCCAAAACCAATCGTCAGTCTGTTGATGGTTAAGCTATTTTATAATTATAATTAATTGATTAATTAATAAAAAACTTTTTGGCATCTTTTTCATCATAAGTTTACATCTTCTAATGAACTCAATTATTGTGATGAAGTCCTTAGGATTATTTAGTTTCGATAAAGAGAGAATTTATCGATTAGTTCTTAAATTTTTTTACGATCAAATGATAGGCTGTTAATTAGGACGACAGCGTCTATTGAGCATAGGTCGCTATATGCCATATAGGTTGATGGTCCTCTTAACCAAGGAGTATGGAGACACTGATATGGCATACAGGTGAGATGTATGGGTACATCATCATTGAACATGAACAACTCTAGAGCATTCTATTATCGAGAATGTCTCTGATGGGATATAGGTATAAGTATCCCTTAGACCTAAGATCATCTCAATGACTTGCAAGCAACTCACTATGTTTTGGTATCAAACTAATTAAATTTTTAATTCAGTAATGAAAGACTTCTGGGCATAGTCAAGTACTTGCAAAGTTAGAGTGTGATTAAGATGGAATTGACCACTCCAAGAGTTGGAGAAGAATGTATCACTGTATTTCAATATAGCAAAATCTTGGCCAGAATAATCCATCAGATGGATTTGATATTTTGAAATACAATATGGACAATCTGATCAGAGTTGATAGTTGAACTCTGAGGTATCCTACAAGCATTATGATCAAAGAGATAAATTATATGAAAACTATATTCGCATAGGTTCTAAGGATGGTGTTCTACACCTTTTGACCTATCCAGTCATCGGGTATCATTGCTAGATGGTCATTTTGATCGGTACAGAAATTTATTTCTATGCTACCGACTTAGATTCGAATCTATGAGGTCACACACATTAGAGTTCATATTTCGATCGGATGGTTGATCAGTAATTTAGAATTATTTTAGGATTAAACGATCAATACGATTGATGTTTGACCTAGTGCAAGTGTTGTAGGAGAATCGATTAGTAATTTGATTGCTAATCAGCTTAATTTGATTAAGCCAGTAGGTTGAGATTAAGTATAATTAAATATAATTTAATTAGATTTAGTTTGGACCTAATTGGATCAAGTCCAATTGGCTTATTGGATAAGCCAAATGCAAGGAAGAACTAGTCCTAGTCTAACTAGGACTTGGGTCAACCCAATTTTCTAATTTGATTAGAAAATTAAATCAAAATTAGATCTAATTTAATCTAATTTAATTAAGATCTTAAATAGGTTAGGGCCTTATTTAATTGGATTGGTTTACTCTTATTTTTATTTGGTTAAAAGATCTTGTTTGACCAAGTCAAAATAGGAGTTCTAGTGTGACTAGGACTCCCTATTCCTTGCGCCACCTAATCCTCACACCCCACCCTTTTCTCTTTATATTTTTACGTAAAATTCTCCATGCCAAAAGGATTCTCATGCCCCCCCCTTTCTGTCTTCTATTTCTCATATGGAAGTTTGTTGGAAGATTAAGTCAAAAGGGGAATTAGTTTTGCTTAAGGATTCTATGAGATAGAATCCTTGTTGACCAAATCCTCTTCCCATTGTGTGCTGACCCATCTTTCTTTATTTCCTTTGATTTCCATGGTAAAAGAGGGATTTTTTGTGTGCCCCCTTTGCTAGTCCATGGTAGAAAAAAAAGGTGGGGGTGCCTAAGAGTTGGGCACCCCAACAACTTTCTATGTTTGGACATTCCTAGTCTATATTTTTGACCAATCTTGAACATATCTCTTTATTTAAAAAGAATTTTTAGCTGCAATATTCATGGATTGTAGACATTTGAGAGGTCTCTTTGGTGTAGAAAAGTTAGAGAAAAATTCAACTAGGTCATGGAGATATTAAAAACACGAATTAGGATGTCTAGAAAAAGAACAAAGAAGAAGAAGAGGGTTTTCTTCTAGGGATTTTTTTTCCAGATCTCTTCCTCCCTTTTTGTGAGCTTTTGGGAGGTTTCTTGGCATTAAAAATCTTCTTCCTTTTCTTTTGATATTTTAGAGTATTCAAATTTTGAATAAAAAAGCGTCGGATCGACCGTCGAAGAGAGATCAGCACAATGCTAACATACTGTGCTGATTTCCTGCATCAGGATCTCTGATCATGTTCGTGGGCTTGTGTGGATGACTCCTAGAGGCCAGATGCATGTGTGGCTCATGACTTCATTCTCAATTATAGATCAGCAAGTTAGAACATCTAACTTGCTCAGGTAACAGATTCGATCTGTTATTTTATAGCTGCATTAGATATAATATAGATCTAGGTTGATATGATCAACCTTTCCTTCTTCTTTATGTTTTTAATTTTTGATTTAATATCATGGCTTGATCATGTAATAGATCTAGGATCTAGGTATTTATATATTTATTTAAGTAAATATTTGATTTGTTTAAGTCTTTCGCTGTTTGATCTTGAAAAAGTTTCAAGATTTATCCGTGAAATCCTAGATATGATTCCTTCAATTGGTATCAAAGCCTCGATTATTATCACATAATTTTTGTGCATATTTTGATTATTTCTAAGATTAAATCTAATTTATAATATAATTATTAAATCTAAAATTAAAAAAATTTAGATCTCACGAACTGCCATAAGATTATCCTACTGTAAGATTTATCTTTTACAGTAAAAAGGTTGTCATAGTTCATAATGATCTGACTCTAATCATAAATTTATTAGATTTAATATAATTTTATTTATAATTTAATAAATTTAAAATAATTTTAGATCTAAAAATAAAATATTTTAGATTGCACGGACTGCCATAAGGTTATCCTACTGTGAGGTCTATCCCTTACAGTGAATAGATTATCCTAGTATGTGCTGATCTAAAATATTAATCATAAAATTTTAGATTAGATCTAAAAGATTTTATGATCTGATTAAAAATATTTTAATCTAATTTTAATCGAAATAAATATGTTAGATTTGATCTAGAAAGATTTATGATTGATTATTATTGAAACTGTTTCAATTACATGAACTTGTTTAGATTAGATTTAAAGTAGTTTTATATTTATTTTACTTGCATATTGATTATAAATCAAACATGCAACTTGGTTGATAGAACCATATTGTTAAAATATTTTACAAACATGAAAATTATTTTTGAAAAGCCAAACCCCAACCCTCAGTCCAAAACTTAATTAAGAATTAAGAAGTTGTTTGATTAGATTCTAGGATTATAAATTGAAGATCCTATGACATGAATCATAACACATTGGATTAATGGATTAGTGAAGATTAGGTCTATTAATTGGGTTAGACCTAATGTTAGATTAAAGAATGGACTTAATTAGAGAATTGACTAAATCTAATCAATTATTATCTTAAATTAGGTGAAGGATTCTCAAGATCAATTATAGTAGTTATAGTTGGTCAAGTCCATGTCTTTAACAAGAACCAAATGGACTTGATTCTTGGCTAGGAGGTCTAGCTCGAACTGTTAGGTTGATCTAATCAAGACTAATTAAATCAGTTGGTGTCTAAGATAAGTTTGGCACATATGATCGGTGGTTTTTAATTGGCAGCCGGCTTACTTGGCCATTTTTGATGGTGTCTAAGGCAAGCTTTGGCAAACCCTTCCATCGATCTTACTTACCTGGCCTTCTTGATGAGATTGAGTTTTGATCAGATCACTTGATAATTTGAGTTGACTCATGTTAGTTAGGTAAATCAGTGTGATTGATTTAGGTGCTCCTAGACCAGTCTATTAATGATCTTCCTTAAACTGACTTGGTAAAGTCAGTGGGAGGATCATGACAAGCTGGTTAATCTGACCTACTCACTTCTATAAATAAATCTTCTAAAATTATTAGATTTCTAAAATAAAATAGTTATATGATAACTGGATCATAGCCTCCCATTAAAGTGGATGATAATGGGTCCATCAGTTGGATAACCATTGGAGGCCCAAAGGTCTGGTGCTTATCAGTTGATGGAATTATTATTCATTATATGATCTCTTGGATACATCTTTCCTAATGGTGATCAGGTGGGCCAACCAAAGTTGGGCTTGATCATTCATTGGTTGGATGGGCCAAGTATGATCATGTTAATGGTTGGACCTAACTGGACCTTTTTCTGAGAAGGCCAAAGCCAACTGATTAGGATCTGAGGTAAAATTTAATTATTAAAAATTATTTAAAAAAATAATTGGTTATGAACCTATCCTTAGATGTACATAAGTGGGTCAACCAAAGTTGGACTTGTGTACAGTCTATGTGGATTCTAGTATCCACTAAGAAATTAGGATAATTTCTCGAATTGAAGATAGAGACTACCAATTCGAATAAAATAGTGGAAGCCCTTTTGATTAAAGTTTTAAATCTTTAGATTTAATAAATCAATTACTAATTAGGTTATGTTTTTTCTTTGTGCAGATATAGTCACTTTTCTATCGCTCCGATCATTGTTGGATAATGATAAGTGAAGAGAAATCCTGATTTTTCGGACCAGGTTCATTAAGAATTGATCAGATCAAGAGATATATTTTAAAATTTTTTCTCTTTGATCTAGATCAGATCTGAGATATTTCAAATCTAATTCTTATTATTTTAATAATTAAAATAAAATTAGATAAATTAAATCAAATTTAATTTATCTTGAAGTGGGTAATCCTATTATCCGATGATGATCCTGTGAGCAGCGAAAGGTTCTGGATCTTAGCCATGCAAGTGCTTGGCCTCTACCGATATCCACTTAGGTTAGATTTGAAGATCCTCTTCTTCTCTATCACATCTCCAAAAATTAGATCTGGATCTGATCTGAAGGATCTTCAAAACTCCTTTTGAAGATCAGCAGTCGTCGTTTGCAGCAGCGCAGCCTTCTAGCTTTCAGTCGCCTTTCTCTCATCTAGATTGCACCAACCAAGAATCCAAACCTCTTTGGATGTGGAGAGGAGAGGGAGAAGGTGCTTTGGCATGGAGGAGGAGAGGAGAAGCAGCCTTGGGGCATGGAGAATTGTGATGCTCTTTGAGTTGGGCGCAGGGTCTTATTTATAGACTAAGCATGATCCAACTCCTCTTCTTCCCAACCAATCACAACCCTTTGTGAAATTAGATCTAAATCTGATTGGTGGGAATAGAGTCCCTTGAATTTCTCCTTAGAAGGTGCCTAAGATCAGTCAAAGTTGGTTCTTAAGAGAACTCTAATTGGAATCCAAAAAGGAGATGGAGTCCCTGTCCAACAGGGACTCTTGGGCGCCTCCAACTTGGGCACACGCCAAGGGTGGCGTGCGCCCTCCTCCTTGCCAGGTTCTAGCAGGGGGACAGGCCCCCACCAGCCCTCCAATAGGTGCATGATATGTGAACAAAAGTCAAAGTGTCAATGGTCAATGTTTGACCAGTCAAAGGTCAACTTTTGACCAAAGTCAAAGGACGAGAAATGGCAGGTGACCAAAAATGGCAGGTATTATCTTACAAAATAAGACAACCCTTTTTTGATCTGGACAGACTCCAGTCAGACAAAGTGAAGGCCTCTGATCGAGCACAAACTCCTTTGGCTCAGTC
>QRFJ01000417.1:249120-480071 GCA_006176705.1 Cocos nucifera
TTTAATTGATCTATCAAAATAAATTCATAATCTAGAGAATAATGTGAACTATTCTACAACTAGTCTAACATGCATCAATCATATCTCATATGATGTTTAATTAAATAATTTTTATTTGCTATTTTTTAGATGTTATTATAATATTATAATATAAAAATAGTAAATAAATAAATCTAAAATATAATTAATTAAATTAAATTAAAACATATAAAACTATTTTTAGAATTATTCTATTTTAGAACTTGTCATGCATATTTTTAATCTTAGATTCAATTATTTAATTTTTAATTTTTTTTATTTCAAATCTGATCACATTCATGTAATATCTAAAATTACTTATTCAATTAAAATAAATAATAAAAATAGATCTAAATACTTTTAGAACCTTGGCCTGATACCAGTTGAAGAAAAATCCTGATTTTTCCAACCAGGTTCGTTCAGATCTGATCAGATCAAGAGATATATTTCAAAATTTTTTTTTTTTGATCTAGATTAGATAAAATATTTTAGATCTAATTCTATTATTTTAATAATTAAAAATAAAATTAGATAAATTAAATCAAATTTAATTTATCTTGAAGGGGTAATCCTATTACCCGATGATGATCCTATGGAGCAAGGAAGGTTCTGGATCTTAGCCACGCAAGTGCCTGGCCTCTACCAATATCCACTCAGCTGGATCTGGAGATCCTCTTCTTCTCTATCACATCTCCAAAAATTAGATCTGATCTGATGGAGGATCTTCAAAAACCTTTCGAAGATCAGCAGTCGTCGTTTACAGCGCAGCCTTCTAGCTTTCAGTCGCCTTTCTCTCATCTAGATTGCACCAACCAAGAATCCAAACCTCTTTGGACATGGAGAGGAGGGAGAAGGTGCTTTGGCATGAGGAGGAGAGGGAAGCAGCCTTGGGCATGGAGAATTATGATTTCTCTTTTGAGTTGGGCGCAGGGTCTTATTTATAGACTAAGCTATGATCCAACTCCTCTTCTTCCCAACCAATCACAATCCTTTGTGAAATCAGATCTAAATCTGATTGGTGGGAATAGAGTCCCCTGAATTCCTCCTTAGAGGGCACCTAAGACCAGTCAAAGTTGGTTCTTAGGAGAACTCTAATTGGAATCCAAAAAGGAGATGGAGTCCCTATCCAACAGGGACTCCTGGGCGCCTCCAACTTGGGCACACGCCAAGGGTGGCGTGCGCCCTCCTCCTTGCCAGGTTCTGGCAGGGGGATAAGCCCCCACCAGTCCTCCAATAGGTGCATGACATGTGGACAAAAGTCAAAGTGTCAATGGTCAATATTTGACCAGTCAAAGGTCAACTTTTGACCAAAGTCAAAGGATGAGAAATGGTAGGTGACCAAAAATGGCAGGTATTATCTTACAAAATAAGACAATCCTTTTCTAATCTGGACAGACTCAGTCAGACAAAGTGAAGGCCTCTGATCGAGAACAAACTTCTTTGGCTCAGTCAGGACAACTATTATGATAGTAAAAGAAGAACGTTAGGTTCAATCGAGTGCTAGCACGATTTTCTTGAACCTAATTGAATCTCATTCAGATCAATTGAACTAGATCAGTTCAATTGATGATCACCAGATTCAAACCTTTGTTTGTGTGACCCAGTTAGGTTCAATTCTATATGGTAATGGGATATGTCATGATCTCTATCATCGACATCATCGAAACTCCTTTCGATGGATCAGAACTCTTCTGATTCGAACAGCTAGAATGATCGATCATCTAAATCATTCTAATTGCTTCCCAAAATCCACCAGTGACACCTAGCAGTATATGGTGGCAACCCATCAGAGCTGAATGCGAACCTCTTAGGTGCAGCTACCTGTGTGATTAAGTTCTTCTATCTTGAGCCCGATCAGATTAGGGTTAAGGTGAACTCGTCAAACCCTAGTCTCTGTCATATGATGTAATCATTCGATTTCAAGTCCAATGTGAAAACCTAAAAGAAACTCTTTCTATTATTTCACTCTGCCATGGCCATGGACTTCTGGAACTTGATTCTCATGATCATCATAGGGCTGCTCCTCTACCACCGAGGTAGATAGATTCCATCTTGATGCTATCCAGTTTCTACAATGAACATGCTATAGCCAACATACACCTCAGGGTTCCATATGGCTAGGAGATCGAGTAATGGTGTAGTCAAACTATAACACCCTCAAGGTGAACTGTCCGATGCATCTCAGGTCAAAGAACCAGACACACTACTGCAGCATCGAGTCAGTCATTGACGAGAAGGTAGACTTCCTAATAACTACTCGAGATGGTCATGCTCAGTGCCCTCATTTTCTAACGAGTATCTATACTCTCGCTCTGGTGTCTCCACACCATAGACTTAAGACTCATCTACTAAAGAGAAGCGATTATACACCAACCTTTCGGATCAATCACCATCCTCGTGATGATCCTATGGTCGGAAGCATTTTATGAGTTAATAATGATTATTCATGTCTTAAATTTTCAACTCTTGAAAATATGAATTATCATTATCATTAACTCAAAGGATGTATCATAGATACTAAATACACATATGTGATAGAAAATAACTTATTTTATTGATATTAGTCAAAATTATAATTTTATCCCTAGAAGTGTATTACAAGTGTCAGCCAATTCTGGGTTCTAGGGCACATATATCTAACAATAAGTTGATGGGATCCAACTTTAATAGTTGATATCGAAAGTTGAAGATTGTCCTAGAGCATGAACGGATCCTATATGTACTAACGGATCTTGCACCTGAAGAGCCAGCTGCCAATGCACGTGAAACAATCAGAGATACTTATCAGAAGTGGCTTAGTGATTGAACCATGGAGTACTATATTATGCTGGCTGCAATGAATGATGAGTTTAGTCGTAGGTTTGAGATAGCTTAGCCAAATGAAATGCTCCAAGTGTTGGAGGATTCTTTTGGCACATCTGATGACGTTGAGAGGCATAAAACTAGTTGCGCCATCTTCAACATCAGAATATGGGATAGAGCCTCTGTCACTGATCATGTACTGTATATGATCGAGCTGATAGAGCGCTTGAACAAGCTCAACTTTTTCTTGCACAAATAATTTGAAAAAGATGCAATACCGAACTCGCTGCCCAAGTCTTATTTTCCATTCCTTACACATTATAGATCGTCAAAGCTTGAAGTTGACTACCACGGGTTACTAGGGTTACTTCAGAACATTGAAAAGGATCACCAGCTCTATAAAGAGTTGGTGAACTTAGTGAGAGGTTCATCTTCTAGTTCTCGACCCTTTAGGAAAGAAAAGAGAAACAAGAAGAAAAAAATAAAGAAGGTGCAAGTTCAAGCTGGGACATCAGTGCAGGGCTAGATCAGAAAGATCAAGCTCGATAAGAGTCAAGCTAAATGCTTCTTTTGCAAGAAAAGGAGGTACTGAAAGAAGAGCCATCCTTAGTACATTGTCTCTCTGGATCCGAACAAGCAGAGAAAGAAGCAAGCTATTGTTTGGCAAGGTATTTATATGATAACTCCTTGCAATTTTTTTATTTATGATATTATTGACTGGGTATTAGATACCAGTAGCCCTTACCATATTTATAATTCATTGTAGGGGTTGCAGATCAGTAGAAGATTCGAGCAAGGCGAGAGATTCCTAAATGTTGGGATGGAAGATCAGTTCTAGTTCTAACTTTAAAAAATTTTAAACTTGTATTTAAATCTCATATCGTTATTTTTTAGTGATTGTCATTTTTTTTCTAATTTTTTTTTAATTATAATTTCTATAGGCCTTTTGGCCATGAACAATTATGAAATTTCAATAAAGAAATGAGTTTGTAATGTCATTGTGAATGGTGTTACTGCTTTCTATGGATAATTGAATAATGGTGTATATATGTTATCACAATCTATTAATGTAGTCTATTCTATTAGCAAGTATCCTAGATAGATAGTGTATCAAATATTTACTTATGGCACTGTAGGTTAGGTCATGTAAACAAGAACAAGATAAATAGGTTGACTCAAGAGAAAATCCTCGAACTTATTGATTGTGAATCACTTCCAACTTGTGAGTCTTGTCTTCTTAGTAAAATGACCAAGTCATCTTTTACTAGAAAAGATGAGAGAGCCAATGAGCTCTTAGGTCTAGTACATACTGATGTATGTGGACCAATGTGCATAAGTGCTAGAGGTAGATATGTCTACTTTATCACTTTCATAGATGATCTATCCAGATATGGATATGTCTATCTGATTAAACATAAGTCAAATTCTTTTGAAATGTTCAAACGATTCTGAAGTAAAGTAGAAAAATAAACTGAAAAGAGTATTAAAACTCTTCAATCTGATTGAGGAGGAGAATATCTTTTTGATGAATTTCACATAAATCTAGGAGAGAATGAAATTCTCTTTCTATTGACTCCTCCTGAAACCCCACAGCATAATGGTGTGTTTGAAAGGAGGAATCGAACTTTATTAGACATGGTCCAATCCATGATAGGATTTGCCAGCTTACCGATATCCTTATGGGGATATGCACTCAAATTGGTTTGTTATTTATTAAATAGAATTTCAAGTAAGTCTATAGTTAAAACCACATATGAGATATGGATAGGATGTAAGCTAGTACTTTCATACCTTAGGATTTGGGGGTGTCCGGCTTATGTCAAACAGTTAGTTACAGACAAACTTAGACCTAGGTCTGACAAGTGTACATTCATAGGGTACCCAAAAGAGACCAAAAGATACTATTTTTACCATGATAATGAACAAAAGATATTCGTCAGCCTTAGGGCAACCTTTTTGGAAAAAGAGTTTCTTGGTGAAGGAACTGTAGTCTCTAAGGTTAAACTTGATGAAGTTCAATAGGTAGAAAATATGACACAGAATGTTGAACCTAAGTTGGATTTGATCAAATCAAATCCGAAGCCTAGTGAACCTGCACCATTAAGATGATCCGATAGAGTACCATGCTATCCGGATAGATACTATGGATTCTTGGTCTAGGATGGTGATCCCATCGAACTCGATGAGAATAATGAGAATGATGAGGATCCGATCACTTATATGGATGTGATGTAGAGATTCGACTATGAGAAATGACTAGAAGCCATGAGATCCAAAATGAATTCCATGAAGGTCAATGATGTATGGACATTAGTTGACCCACTTGAAGGGGTTAAATCTATTGGGTGTAAATGGGTCTTCAAAAGGTAGAGGAGTGTAGATGAAAAGATAGAGACCTATAAAGTCCGTCTGGTTGTCAAGGGGTATTGTCAACGTTATGATATTGACTATGATAAGATGTTCTTTTCTATGAAAATGCTCAAGTCCATTCAGATCATGCTTGCCATTGTTGCTCATCTGGACTATGAGATCTGGTAGATGGATATAAAGATAGCTTTCCTAAATGGAGAGCTGATCGAAGAGATGTATATGATACAACCTGAAAAGTTCACATCCATA
Source organism: Cocos nucifera (assembly GCA_006176705.1). NCBI lineage: Eukaryota > Viridiplantae > Streptophyta > Magnoliopsida > Arecales > Arecaceae > Cocos > Cocos nucifera. The sequence goes on from QRFJ01000417.1 coordinate 254,560, forward strand.
GATGAGTCCAAGGTGTGTAAGCTTAAGAGATCCATTTATGGATTGAAGCAGGCATCACGGAGTTGGAACATGCATTTTGATAAAGTGATCAAAACATATTGCTTCGTTAAGAATGGAGAAGAATCCTACATTTACAAATGGATAAATGGTCCAGCAGTGGTATTTCTTATTTTGTACATGGATGACATTCTCTTAATTAGGAATGATATCTCTGCATTATAAGGAATAAAGGTCTAGTTGTCATCATAGTTCTTCATGAAGAATTTGGGTGAAGCATCATACATCCTAGGGATGAAGATCTATAAGGATAGATCTAAAAGGATGCTTGGTATATTCCAATCCACGTATATAGAAACTGTGTTGAAGAGGTTCAGCATGAAGAATTCCAAAAAAGACTATCTTCCGATAGGCCAAAAAAATTTTCTCTCTAAGAAGAATTGTCCGACAACTCCTGAAGTGAGAGAGCATATGAGTAGAATTTCATATGCTTCAATAGTAGGGTCTATTATGTATGCAATGACATGTATGAGACTAGACGTGACATACTCACTAGGAGTGGTGAGTAGATACCAGTCTGACCTTGGAGAAAATCACTGAAAGGTGGTTAAAACCATTCTTAAGTATTTGAGAAATACTAAGAACCAATGGTTGGTTTATGGTGAGTCAGATATGAAGTTTATGGGGTTTACAGACTCCAGCTTTCAATCTAACCATGATGATAGTAAAAGTGCATCACGATATATCTTTACTCTAAATGATGGAGCCATCTGCTGAAAAAGTTTCAAGCAACATATAGTGGCTGACTCTGTTTATGAAGCAGAGTACATGGCAGCATCAGATGCGGCAAAGAAAGCTATGTGACTGAGGAAGTTCATCATCGAGCTCGAAATAGCACCCTCCATTGATGGTCCAGTCCAGCTCTACTATAACAATACTAGCGCCATAGCTCAGGCAAATGAATCGAAGGCACACCAGCGGACAAAGCATATTCTACGCCATTTTCATTTAGTCCGTGAGATCATGGATCATGGTGACATCGACCTTTAGAAGATTGACGGAAAGGAGAACCTAGCCGACCCCTTCACTAAAGTCCTGACAATCAAGGAGTTTGACAACCATAAGTTGAAGATGGGTATTAGATACTATGTCGAATGGCTTTAGGATAAGTTAGAGTTGTTGAAAATTATGTTCCAAAGCCAATCATCAGTCTGTTGATGGTTGAGCTATTTTATAATTATAATTAATTTATTAATTAATAAAAATTTTTTTGGCATCTTTTTTATCATAAGTTTACATCTTCTAATAAACTTCATTATTATGATGAAGTCCTTAGGACTATTTAGTTTTAATAAAGATTTGATTTATTGATTAGTCCTTAAATTTGTTCATAATCAAATGATAGACTGTTAATTAGGACGACGACATCTATCGAGCATAGATCGCTATATGCCATATAGATTGATTGTCCTCTTAACCAAGGAGTATGGAGACACTGGTATAGTATATAGGTGAGATGTATGGGTACATCGTTATTGAACGTGACTAATTTCAGTGCATTCTACTATCGAGAATGTCTCTGATGGGATATAGGTATAAGTATCCCTTAGACCTGAGATCACCTCAGTGACTTGCAAGCAACTCATTGTGCTTTGGTATCAGACTAACTAAATTTTTAATTCAACAACGGAAGGCTTTTGGGCACAGCCAAGTACTTGTGAAGTCAGAGTATGATCAAGATGGAATTGACCACTCCAAGAGTTGGAGAAGAATGTATCATTGTATTTCAATATAGCAAAATCTTGACCAGGATAATCCATCGGATGGATTTGATATTTTAAAATACAATGTGGAGAACCTGATCAGAGTTGATAGTTAAACTCTGAGGTGTCCTATGAGCATTATGGTCAGGGGGATGAATTATATGGAAACTATATTTGCATGGGTTCTAAGGATGGTGTTCTATATCTTTTAACCTATCCGATCGTCGAATATCATTGCTAGATGGTCACTTCAATTGGTACAAAAATTTATTTCTATACTACTGACTTAAGTTTAGACCTATGAGGTTACACACATTAGAGTTCATGTTCCAATCGGATGGTTGATCAGCGATTTAGAATCATTTTAGGGTTAAACGATCAATACGGTTGATGTTTGACCTAGTACTAGTATTACGGGAGGATCGATTAGCAATTTAATTACTAATTAATTTAATTTGATTAAGATAGTAGGTTGTGATTAAGTTTAATTAAATATAATTTAATTAGATTTGGTTTGGGCTTGATTGGATCAAGTCCAATTAGCTTATTGGATAAGCCAAGTGCAAGAAAGAACTAGTCCTAGTCTAACTAGGACTCAGGTCAACCCAATTTTCTAATTTAATTAAAAAAATTAAATTAAAATTAAATCTAATTTAATTAAGACCTTAAATGGGTTAGCGTCTTATTTAATTGGGTTAGTTTACTCTTATTTTTATTTGGTTAAAAGATCTTATTTGACCAAGTCAAAATAGGAGTCCTAATGTGACTAGGACTCCCTATTCCTTGCGCCACCTAATCCTCACGCCCCATCCTTTTCTCTTTATGTTTTTATGTAAAATAATTCATGCCAAAAAGCTTATCATGCCCTCCTTTCTATCTTCTATTTCTCATATGGAAGTTTGTTGGAAGACCAAGTCAAAAGGGGAATTAGTTTTGCTTAAGAATTCTATGAGATAGAATCCTTGTTGACCAAATCCTCTTCCCATTGTGTGCTGACCCATCTTTTTTTATTTTCTTTGATTTCCATGATAAAAGAGGAATTTTTTGTTCACCCCCTTTGCTGGTCATGGTAGAAAAAAAAGGTGGGGGTGCCCAAGAGTTGGGCACCCCAACAACTTCCCATGTTTGGACATTCCTAGTTTAGATTTTTGACCAATCTTAGACTCTGTATGTCTCTTTATTTAAAAAGAATTTTTGGCTAAAATTTTTGTGAATCATAGAAATTTGAGACATCTCTTTGGTATAGAAAAATCAAAGAAAAATTCATCTAGTTCATAGATATATTAAAAATACAAATCAGGGTGTTTAGAAAAAGAACAAAGAAGAAGAAGAGGATCTTCTTCAAGGGTTTTTGTTCCAGATCTCTTCCTCCCTTTTTGTGAGAATTTGAGAGGCATATTAGCATCACAAATCTTCTTCCTTTTCTTCTAGTATTTTGGAGTGTTCAAGTTTCGAAGAAGAAAGCATCGGATCAACCGTCGAAGAGAGATCAGCACAGTGCTAACATACTATGTTGATTTCCTGCATTAGGATCTCTGATTGTATTCGTAGGCTCATGTGGACGACTCCTAAAGGCCAGACGCATGTGTGGCTTGTGACTTCATCCTCAAGTTCGGATTAGCAAGTTAGAACGTCTAACTTGCTTAGGTAACAGATCCGATCTATTTTTTTATAGCTGCATTAGATATAATATAGATCTAGGTTGATATGATCAACCTTTTCTTCTTCTTTATATTTTTAATTTTTGATTTAATATCATATCTTGATCATGTAATAGATCTAAGATCTAGACATTTATATATTTTTTAAATAAATATTTAATTTATTTAAGTCTTCCGCTGCTTGATCTTGAAAAAGTTTCAAGATCTATTCATGAAATTCTAGATCTGATTCCTTCAATGCCCTACTTCCTAGCTCTCAAATTTATTGCCTTATTTGATCGGCCCTTGAGCTGGTTGTCTTGCTTACTCGAATCTAAGCCAATTTGAATTTAGTTTGAATTATATGAGCCCAAACTCCTAATTACCTTTAAAATAGACTAGAGCATCAAATTTTTAATAAATAAGAAGTAATTAAATAAAATTTTGTATCTCTAATGACTTAATTTAAGTGTTTATCATCCCTTAAAATAATCACTCTCTTAATATCCATTCACACGTCCTCACAATCCATTATATTATAGAGCGAACATAAGCTTAGTTCATGTGCAAATAGGATATTTTGGGAAGCTAGTTAGGAGACATAAGAGCTGTGGATGGAGCAGAGAGTCAAAATGGAGGAAGAGAGATTGAGTTATAGATGCTTTCCTGTTGTTATTTAAGCATATGGAGGTAAGTGAGGAGTCTTCTTGCTTGCACTTGAACATGGGTAAATGGAGTAGGAACCTATTCCCCAAGTCTTCACACCCCAATCCTAGCATCATAGCCCCTTGAAGTAGTCTAGTTATTGGAGTAGCACCAGCCATGTGGACAAAATATTCATTTCTTGAAGCAAGATGTAGAAATGGAGGGCCTATGTAGTTGGTGCATAGTTTAGCTAATCTACATTAACATGTAAATCTAGAGCATCAAAATTCACAAGAGCTATTGGATTCAATCTACAAGGCATTGCATGGTATGTATGAATGCAAGTATCTCTTTTGACTACAAATTGATAGAAGGCAAGAATATAGAAAAGATGACTTCATGATACATCCAAAACAAGGGTCACTTAACACAATAGAGCCTAGCTTAATTGTTTAGAAGATCTTCTAGCCTAAATTTTAAGTTTTGCAAGAGGGCCCAGACAAAAGGGATAAAAAGAGAGAGAGAGAATGCTAGCAAAGTCTGGTATTTATATTGTTCAAGTTTAGATAAGCCACATGCTGAGCATAACAATGTGGGCTTCCTCTAGGACCCTAGTATTTTGACCATCATTTGCATCTAGGTTCGGCATAGACTTTCTGACTGATCAATTGACCCTCTAATACCATGTTGATTAGGTGGTTAATGTTGGTGCATATTATTATTAAAATTAAAATAATTTTTTAATAAATTTTGAGATAATGAGGGTGCTCGGGTTAAAATAGCTCCTGTCGAAGTCTAATAAAGCTTGACCTTGTTAGAGTGCCATCTAGGTTTAGGGCACACTCCAGTCCAAGGTTTAGTTAGGTCAGCCTCATGGTCCAGATGAGCTCCAAATGATTGACATCCAAATTTGACTAAGCTCAGAGCTTCAATCGAGGGTGACCCATCCGAAAATGATAATAATTTCTATCGATGTTCGATCTTGTGTGTTGGCCGGGCTCCTTTAAATTTGACCCTCCAAATCTATCCTATTAATGGTAGATCTTACCAAGACTACACCATGGATCTCGGCCAAATAAGCTTGAACTAGTAAAAGAAACTCATCATCTGCTTAACTTCGATCTTCAGTCCAGGATAAGTAGCAACTGCCTCACAAGCATAGAACCTCAGCACTCTCTGACCCCGACTTTTGGCCGACCTTGGGCACTGGCCAAACTTCATCAAAGTAATTAAAGTAGTTTGGTCACTATCTTAATTGGGGAATCCATTATTCCTTTTCGACCTCAAGTCCTCCAGACCAAAGCACCAATTTCCATCATCGTCCAATCTTGAAGATGACCAAACTTTCAAAAGCAGTTGAAATAGTCCTATCAAGGTTTAGATCTAGAACCTAATCTACAAACTCATCACTCTCGACCTAAAGGCTAACCTTTAAGGCCAGTTCATTTGATCCTAAGCCCTAACAACTTAACCTTAGGATAAATGACTCACGATCAAGCTCGAAAATATCTGACTTTCTGTCTGAACATCAACAAATGATATCCAACCACTAGCAAGTCACAATAAATGATAGTTCACTTTCTGTAATAACTCTGAGTAGTCCGAATGGCCTACTGACATTCTATTATGACTGTCATCATCAATCCATTATAGGCTCCATCTATAAATAAGATCCTCCAGATATGTTTTCTTCTCTAAGCTCTCTTTTCATCTCCAATTTTTTGAGTACTTTATTCTTGTTGGTCAGAATACTAACTTGAGCATCGGAGGATCCACGTCGGAGCCACCTCCAACTAGGACTTTATTTTGCAGGTTCTATTGGTGTGATCCTAATTCCTACCTCTAGCAATCTTTGACGATCATCCATTTTCTGTACCAACAAAATTTGCATTAGAGGAAGGGATAGTGAGCTCTTATTCTAAAAAGAGTACCCAATCGAGCAATCATCTTCTCCATGGTTCGAGCAGAAATACCTCCTAGAAGAGCCATCTCTTGATGATCAACCACCATTGCCACCCGACTAGAGTCAAAATCAGCCTATCATCCAGCTCCAGCACCTTCATCTGTGCACCAACCTGCTCAATCGATAGTAATGGTGGATGTGAGCCAGTTCAATCTACTGGTGCAGCAAGTAAGAAGCCTCGTAGAAGCCATGTAGGCTTTATAGCAGGGTCCAACACTAGCACCATCCGAGAGACCATCACCAGAGCATCAAGATTTGGAGCAAGCTAGACCCACTTAGAGAAGTCGGCCTAGAAATCCCAGAAAGAAAAAATAGAGAGCTACCAATCCTTGTTCTGAGCATGATTCCATCCTTGGAAAGTCTCTACTCCTATCAAGTTTATTACACTTTGAGATTCATGATCGAGATGATATCCTCAATTAGAAGCTTTAGAAGATGAATTGGCAGAATGAGGAGCTTTGCCATGCAGCCCTTGCTCGAAATAATGAAATTTGTATCGACCTACCATTTACTACTCAGATCATGTAGGAGCCCATTCTGCCGAACTTCAAGCTCCTCTAGTTTGAAAGTTATGATGAGATTTTGGATCTAGTCGACCATCTGAAAGTCTTTCAAGCTATGATACTATTCCATGGGGTGCTAGACACTATTTTGTGATGAGTTTTTTCATCGACTCTGAAGGGTATAGAAAGAAACTAGTACTCGAGCATAAAATCAGATACCATCTACTCTTTTGATTAGTTGAGCCATCAGTTTGCAGCTCATCTTGTTAGTAGCTGATGTTTGAGGCGAGATTTGGATTCTCTCATCAATATTAAGTAAAAAGAAGAGAAGTTCATCCGAGCCTATGTCAGTCGCTTCAATGCTACTGCTCTGGAGGTTCAAAATTTGAACCAGTCTATTGCAATGGCCTCTTTGAAGGATGGCCTTCTAAAGAATGATCTTCTTTTTTTGTTAGAGAAGAAATACTCTCGGATCTTTGCTGATATGCTAGCTCGGGCTGAAGGTTATGCCTGAGCTGAAGAAGATTTCATGCTGTGAGATAATGATACTATAAGAAAGCAGCAGGTGAAGGAATCTAGCAAGCCCACACTTATGGAAAAGCCAGAAAAAAGTCAGCCGCATTCTAGGACTTCTCTTGGACGTAGATGAACCTGAACCCTACCTCGGGCTTGTCGGCTAAGAAGCTCAGACAGAAGGATGCGGCGAAGCCTCCCTCCTAGAAGATTTAATAACTATGCCCCTTTGAATGCTCCAAAAACTTAAGTTCTGATGAAAATTAAAGAGAAACTACCGAGGCCCAAGAGATTACAGACTCACTCAAGTAAGTGCAATCTCAATAAGTACTGTCTGTACCATCATAACTACGATCACAATACTGAAGAATATATCCAGCTTCAGGATGAAATAGAAAAGTTGATTAGATAAGATCGACTGAATCGATTTCTACGATGTCGGCTTGAAAGGAGAGAAGAGTGACCAAGAGCTCTTCCACAACCAGAGCAACCTTGGAGGGAAGAAGCTCAAGAAGATCGATCTCATTGGGAATCATCAACACCATAGCTGGGGGACATCGGTAAAAAGAAGCTAGTGGATCGGTAGAAGCAATGTAGAGGCAGAGGACTGAAGAACCAATCACTTTCACTGAAGAGGATGTGCAAGGGATTCAATTTTCATATGATGATGCGATTGTAATCTCTTTAAATATTATCAATTATAACGTATGCCATATCTTGGTTGATAATAGAAGCTATACTGATATCTTATTTTATGATGGTTTCTGTAAAATATTCATATTTGATAGTTGAATGGGGCCACTAAACTCACCAGTAGTGAGATTCACCGACGACACTATATCGATTGAGGGAATAATTACTTTACTTGTTGTGGAGGGTTGGTATCAAAAGCAAGCTCGGGCCAAGATTGACTTCTTGGTAGTTAAAGCCTCTTTTGCCTACAATGCCATTCTTGGACGACCTGGGCTTAATGGATTCCAAGCCATAGTGTCTACATATTATCTAAAAGTAAAGTTTCCAATAGAATTTGGGATCGAAGAGGTCTGAGGTGTTCAAGTCTTGGCACGTCATTGTTATATAATTGCTTTGTAAGGAGGAAAACAATCTAAGCTTTGTCCGATAGATGGACTTGATATTCGTGATGACTTAACTAAAGAACGGAAAGAACCACTTGATGATCTTATCACAATCTCTTTGAATGATGAAAATGAAGACCATGCAGTCCAAATTGGCTAAAATTTAGGTGAAGAAGTTAATAGATAGCTGGTTGTCTTCTTGTAAAAGAATGCAGATATTTTTTCTTAGGTTTCTGCAGATATGCCTGGGATGGATGCAAAGGTGATGGAACATCATTTGAGTGTGGATCATAAACAACGACCTATGAAACAAAAGAAGTGAAGCTTTACACCAGAGTGATAGAAGACAATTATGGATGAGGTGGACAAGGTCCTTAAAGCTCAATTTATTCAAGAAGTATCTTATCTAGATCGGATAGCAAATGTAGTCCTAGTAAAGAAAGCAAATGAGAAGTGGTGGATGTGAATAGATTTTACTGATTTGAACAAAATCTGCACAAAAGATAGCTACCCTCTATCCTAAATTGATCAATTGGTAGATGCAACCTCGGGCCATAAGCTCCTTACCTTTATGGATATCTTTTCTGGTTATAACCAAATCCAGATGGCACTCAAAGATGAGGAGAAAATTACTTTAATTATTGACTGTGGTCTTTATTATTATAGGTTCATGCCATTTGGACTTAAAAATGCAAGTGTGACCTATCAGTGCCTGGTGAACAAAATCTTTAAGGAGTATATCAACCGTAATATGAAAATTTATGTGGATGATATGATTGTCAAAAATTGTTCTTCAAAAAAATCACATTACTAATCTAGAGGAGACATTCAACACTCTTCGAAAGTACAAGATGAAGCTGAATCCAACAAAATATGCTTTTGGAGTGACCTCACGAAAGTTCTTGGGATTCATGGTATCAAAGCATGGTATAGAGACAAATCCGGAGAAGATCTGAGCAATTCAAGAGATGGCCATTCCCAAGATAATAAAGAAAGTTCAATGCCTGATAGGAAAGATAGCAGCTTTAAATCATTTTGTTTTAAGATTGGCAAAATATTGTATGCCTTTCTTCCTATTGCTCAAACAATTGAAAAACTTTTATTAGACTTTTGAATGTCAGCAAGCCTTCGAGAAACTGAAGAGCTACCTTAGTTTTCCTCTCCTCCTTGCCAAATCTGAACCTGGTGAAGAATTATTCTTGTATTTGGCTGTATCACTCACAGTCATCGAAGCTATCTTAATCAAAGAGGAGAATAAAGTTCAAAAGCCAAATTACTTTATAAGTTGAGTCTTGAAAGTTGTCAAAACAAGGTATACCAAATTAGAAATGCTAACTTATGCTTTGTTGATTGCAGCCAAGAAGATCTGACCTTACTTCCAAGGGCAAACAATAGTAATTCTCATAGATCAACCTATAAAAGTGGTCCTTCATCAGCCTAATATCTCTGAAAGAATTGCAAAATGGATAATCAAACTCACAGAATTTGACATAAAGTTTCAACCTTGACCATCTATTAAAGCTCAAATACTGGCTGATTTTATGATGGAATGCACTATTCCAGATCCATCTGAGCCATGTAATAAGAAGCCAGCATCTCTACTTTCTAGCCAAGCTCCTCTGAAAAGAAAGCAGACCTTCCTAAAGATTTTTAAGCCTTATATGTTGATGGTTCATCTAATACTTTTGGAGTGGGTGCAGGCTTGATTCTTATCAGTCCAGAAGGGGTTATTGCTAAATATGTGCAATGCTTTGAATTTTTTGCAACAAACAATGGAGTAAAATATGAAGCTCTAATTGTAGGATTGAAAATAGCCAAGGAACTATAGTTAGATCATTTAAAAATCTACAGCAATTTGCAATTGGTGGTAGGGCATGTCAATGGCAGCTATGAAGCTCAAAAAGAAAATATGAGAAAATATTTAGATAAAGTGAAGAGCTTGACTTTAGCCTTCAATAGTTTCAACATTCAATAAATTCCAAGAACAAAAAATTCTAGAGTTGACCTCCTATCCAAACTGGCTACTTTAGCTCTGAATGATTTGCCAAAGAAAGTTTTCTTTGAGGATCTCCAGCAGCCAAGTTTAAAGAAACTTTGGGTACTAATGCAAGAAGACCATGAACCCAGCTAGATTGATCCGTTGGTCTCATATCTTAAAGATGACATCCTCCCTCGAGATCATAAAGAAGCTCAAAAATTAAGAAACCAAGCCTCTCACTATATCTTATATGAAAACAAACTATTTCAAAGGTCTTATTCCTTACCATTTTTCAAATGCCTTCGATCATATAAAACTAACTATGCCCTAAGGAAGGTTCATGAAGGAGTATGTGGAAATCACCTTGGAGTTAGATCATTATCTTACAAGTTACTTCGGTAAGGGTATTACTAATTGACCATGTAGCAAGATGTGGTTGACTATATAAAAAGATGCGACTGATGCTGGAGAAATGCCAATATTCAGTGGCAGCTAGTTTCTCTACTCACACCCTTAACTTCCCTTTGGCCATTCGTGCAATGAAGAATGGATATACTTGGACCATTTCTCATAGCATTCGGATAGCAAAAGTTTCTCCTAATAGCAGTAGATTATTTTATTGTTAGAAAGAAAAGCGCAGATTACATGCATGCATTTCAAAACTATTTTGAAATCACAACGGAATAAAATAGATTAACTATTTTTATTATGCATTAAATTAGATCTAAAATCTTTTTTAACATGGATCTAAGACATATGAAATCTAAAATTAATTTATGAGATCAGATCTCATATCTTATCACGGGTCGAAGAACTCTGCAGTCGATGATCAAAACTTGATAGGTTCTTGAAGCTGTGCAAATGCCCGACCTCTACAGGTATCCACATGAGATCCAATCTGATCCAAGACTCATCTATCTCCCTAGGGTGCTAGCTCCCTTGTAGAGAAGATCTTTTGATGATTGATTTGAACCTTCTTCAGATCAGGAAGATGATCTTCAGTTCAAGAAGCAGTGGAGGCAGAAGAAAAGGCAATAGCAGCACAACTTTCTTCCTCTGTGTGCCATTCCTTGTACCAATGGAGTTTTCCCTTCAAACTTAGAAGAGGAGATGCCAACAAATCCCTCTCTCACTCTAGTGGTCAGCCAAATTTTGTTCAGATGAAAAAGATCTCTTAGAGACATCCCAAAGATAGATCTTTTTAAGGAGGCACCTAGTAGAGTCCTGATAGAGTTAAACTCTATCAAAAATTCAAATTAAATTTTAAATTCAAACCAAAACTTATCCATATCCAAATGAGAAGATAAGTGGTTGATCAAGAGATGGAAAAATGTGAAAAACCTCATGTAAATCTAAAATTTGCATGAGAAGAGAAGGGGCGTGGACAATGGATGGTGCATGGAAGAGTCCTTCACAAAATGGACTCTAGGATTTTGGATTGAGCCTCAAACCAAAAATAATTTGGTTTAAACCCAAATACATGATTAGACTTAATCTAATTAAATTTCTAATCAAATTAAATTCTAATCTAATTAAGATTTAATTAAATCTATATTCAGATCAAATCAAAAATTGATTCTATGATAATTTAGTCATCTCATAACTCAATCAATCCAAACCCAATTCAAGTCAAATTGAATCCAATTCAATTAGACTTGATTTAAAACTTATTTTTTAATTAAATTGAGTCTAATTAGTAATCAAATTACTAATTTATCCTTCTTGAGTCAATTATCAATCATATTGATAATTATACCCTTAACGATTCACAATCGTCGATCAATCATTAGATCAGATAGAAATCTTTTTTGTGTGTGATCTCGTAGGTTCTATTCTATCTATTAGTGACATATATTATGATCTCTATCATAATATCATTGAAACCTCTTTCGATGAATTAAAATAATTCCAACATTGGTCATCAAGAATCATCGATCATCAAGACGATGCTCGTGAGTCCCATAATCCACCAGTGACACCTAGCAATATGTAGTGGTAATCTAGTAGAATGAAAGTATGAACATCTAGATATAGTTATCATATGATTCAGTTCTTCTATAAAAAATCTCAACTTGACGAAGGTCATGGACAACTCGTCAAACTCTATCATCAGTCATATGCAAGATTGGCTCGATTTGAGTTCTCTTGTGAATCTTGTGGAAACTTCTTTCTAGTATTCACCTTACTTTGGCCAAAGACTTAGTGAACTCAATCTCGTAAATTACATAAGATTATATCTTTTCTACTAAGATTGATAGATTTCATCTAAATGCATCCTACTCTTAACAGCAAATCTGAATCCACCATAGCCAACATATACAGCAAGAATCCAAATGGCTAGGGATCAAGTAGACATACAGTCAAACTATAGCAGCCTCCCTATAAATAGTCAATGCACTATAGATCAAAGGACTAGTCATATCACTGCAACATTGAGAATACCACTGACGAGTGAGTAGACATCCAAGTAATTTTTCATAATGGTCATGCTCAGTATAAATTATTCTCTAACAACTATTTGCATTATCATCCTAGTGTCACCACACTACTATTAGATGTGTGCCCTAGAAGCCAAATTGACTGTCACTTGTAATACACTTCTAAGAAAAATTTTATAATTTTGACTATAAATTAATAAATAGATTATTTTCTATCATAGTGTATATTTTAAAGTATCTATGATACATCCTTTGAGTTAATAGTAATGATAATTTATATTTTTAAAAGTTAAAAATTTAAGATAAGAATTTTCATACTTAACTCATAAACTGCTCCAGACCATAGGATCATCACGAGGATGGTGATCGATCTAGAAGATTGGTGTATGATCTCTTTCTTAGGATAGATGTGTCTTGAGTCTACGATGTGGAGATACTAGAGTGAGAGTATGTGTACTTGCTAGAAAATGATGGCACTGAGCGTGACAACCTCGAGTAGTCATAAGAAAGTCTACCTTCTCATCGATGATTGACTCGATGTTGCAGTGGTGTGTATGGCTCTTTGACTTGAGATACATCGATAGTTCATCTTGATGGTGTTATTGTTTGACTACACCATAACTCCATCTTCTAGCCATTTAGAATTCTAAGGTGTATGTTGGCTATAGCATGTTCATTGTAGAAATTGGATTGCACCAATAAGAGGATCTATCTACCTTGGTAGATGAGAAGTAGCCTTATGATAATCATGAGATTGAGTCCTTAAACCCATGGCCATGGTAGAGTGAAGATGATAGAAAGAGTTTCTATTAGGATTTCATATTGGACTCAAATCGAATGATTAATTCATATGATGGACATTGGGTTTGATGAGTTCACCTTAACCCTAATCTTATCGGGGCTCAAGATAGAAGAACTCAATCACACAGGTAACTACATCAAGAGATTCACTTTTAATTTTAATGGGTTGCCACCATATACTGCTAGGTATCATTGGTGGATTTTGGGAGAAATTAGAATAATTTTGATGATCAATCATTCTAATTATATGAATCAGAAAAGTTCTGGTCCATAAAAGATATTTTGATGATGTCGATGATGGAGATCATGATATATCTCATTACCATATAGAATTAAATCTAACTGAATCACACAAATAAGAGTTTAGGTCTGGATATCATCAATTAAGCTAACTCAGTTTGATTGATTTGGATTAGATCCAATCAGGTTCAAGATAATCGTGCTAGCACATGATTGAGCCTAACTTTCTCCTTTTGAAATCTTTCTAATTCATCGCAACTAAGTCAAATTTGATTTAACTCATTCTTATATTTTGAATGGATTTATTTTTATCTGACTGAAATAAATCCAAGTTAGATTAATTATAGAAATTAAATCCATTCATAGTCAAATTGGACTAGGGTCAAAAGTTGACCTATTTGAGAGAATTGAGGGCCACCTGATCAGATGCTTTTAAAAAAAATTTTAGAAATCATTTTGATTTAATTTTTGGGTATATGATAGAGAACGAATTATACATTGGGTATAACAAATTTCATGATTTTTGGAGGTGTATAGTCTAAGTTCTGATAGAGTTTGATTCAGATCAAACTCTTGAGGGAAGAGTCCTAGGCATAATGGACTCTTCCTTATCTACTCATGCTGCCATCTTCTAGATTGATTTTTGGCATCAAAATTAGATGAGATCTGAGGAATTTTGTGGAGATCAGGTTTAGGAGTCACAATGGTAAAAAAAAAGAGGATTTTGATCAAAGAGAGACTCTAACCTGGCACTATGCTTTTGTACAAGAACCCTTGCACCAAGGCTCTTCATGTAGAAATATTTTTCAGACTCAAAGGTTGCCATTCTAGATATCCCATAACCCCTCTATCCTCTCTCTCCCCCTCTTCTACATGTCTAAAAAGTTAGGCATAAATATGAGAAGAAGATTCAATCAAATTTATGAAGAGTTCAGCATTTATGCGACGGTGTTTGTGAGACGGACACGCTGCCTTCAGAATTTTTTGAAGGACTTCCAGATTAGATTCAGATCTGATCTTTGGAAAAAAAATTTGCAAGGAGAAGATGTCCAAATCCTTTCTAGGTGAATACTGGTAGAGGCCAGGAACGTGTGTGGCTCCTTCCAGAATCTCAGAAAATATTAGGATCATTGCAGGATAATCAGATTATCCAAACAAGGTATGAAATTAAATCTAATTTAATTTTTATTTTAACTTTTAATATCAAATCACCATGATCAGATCTGAGAATTCTTAGATCTGATCTAATCATTTAGAAACTTTTTAGAAAAATTCATCTCAGATCTGATCAGATCTGCACGATCCTGTGGTGAAAAATAGGATTTTTTCTTCAACTACATACTCGAGACTCATTTGCCCATGAAGGATGTGATCATGCATCAATCTAACTAGATCAATCACTGTCCTCCATGATGATCCTCTAATTAGGAGCATTTAGAAATTAACCACTAATAGTATATGTCTTAAATTCTCAATATCTTGAGAATATGCAAAATCATCTTTATAATTTCTAGGACAAATCATGGATACATAAACATGACTAAAAATAAGAATGCCCTTTATTAATAATAAAAATTTTATAAGTTCAATTACAAGCCCTGAAAAAAATGTGTCAGCCACTAATTGGCTTTCTAGAGTACACATCTAACAAACTTCCACTTGATCTAAAGCCAATTAGCCATAAACCTAAGACCCATCTTTTCAAGGTGAGCTTCAGTCTTCTACTAGCTTTGAGGCTTTGTCAGTGAATCTGCCATATTCTATATAGAGTCAACTCTCTGCACCTCGATGAACTACTTCTCGAGATATTCACATATAATGTGGAATCACCGTTCAATGTGCTTGAATTTTTTATGAGACATGGGCTCCTTAGCAAGAGCTGTGATGCCATTATTATCATAGTATAGTGTAATGGCATCTGATGACATCACGCCCAACTCTACAATGAATTTCTTGAACTAGAAAGCTTCCCTAGCAGCTCCAAAGGTGGCGATGTATTCGGCTTCCATGGTTAAATCTGCAATGACCAGTTGTTTGAAATTTTTTTAGCTAAACGATCTATCATTACATAGAAAAATACACCTCGATGTAGATCTTCTATCATCGACATCAGACATGAAGTCTGAATCTGTGTATCCTTCCACTTTCATCTCCAAAACTCCTCCAAAAGCCAAGAACAAATCCTTAGTTCTTCTCAAGTATTTAAGAATGTTCTTTATAGCTATCCAGTGCTCCTCGCCTGGATTCGTTTGATATCTGCTCATGATACTCATGGTAAGAGCTATATCAGGTCATGTATACAGCATGGCATACATGAGACTTCCTATAGCCAAAGCATAAGAGATCTTGCTCATGCGTTGGATCTCTTCAGGTGTTTCAGGATACATCTTCTTCGAAAGATGAATACCATGCCTAAGAGGTAGGAGACCTCTCTTGGAGTTTTTCATGCTGAACCACTTCAGCACCTCCTCTATGTACATTTGCTGTGAGAGTCCTATCATTCTCTTAGATCTATCTCTATAGACCTTAATACCAAGAATGTAAGAAGCTTCTCCTAGGTCTTTCATAGATAATTCTTTTGACAACCAAACTTTGACAGATGTCAGCATAGGAATATCATTCCCAATCAGGAGGATGTCATCTACATACAATATGAGGAATGTGACAGTGCTCCCACTGACCATTTTATACACACATAGCTCCTCATTTTTGATGAAATCAAAAGATTCGATCATGTCATTAAAGCGAGTGTTCCAACTCCGCGATGCTTGACCTTTGTAGTTTGTAGAATTTATAATCATTATCACCAGATGTGAAATCTATAGGCTGCTCTATACAGATATCTTCTTCTAGATACTCATTTAGAAAGGTAGTTTTTACATCCATCTACTAGATCTCATAATCATAATAGACTATAATCGCAAGTAAGGTACGGATGAATTTCAGTATATCCACTAGCAAAAAAGTCTTTTGATAGTCAATGCCTTCATGTTGACTATAACCTTTTGCCACAAGCCTCGCCTTATAGGTCTCTACCTTACCATCCAACCCAATTTTTTTTTTTATATATATCCATTTACACCTAATAGGTATAATACCTTTAGGTGGATCTACTAAGGACCATACTTGGTTGGAATGCATGAAGTCAATTTCTGACTTCATTGCGTACATCCATTTCTCGGAGTCTACATCTAACATTGCTTCATCATAGGTTTTGGGATCATTCCTAATGTCCCTATCTCCTATAAGAAATACTTCCTTTAGATCCTTTATAAATATACCTAAGTATCTTTTCGGATGATGGGAGACCCTATTTGATCTACGAGGTGGTATTAAATTTACTGGCTCATTACTGGGTTCAGGTTCTTAGTCTCGATGCTCTTTAGCGACTTTCTCTTCGAGCTCAATCTTCCTCCCACTACCTCTATCTTGGACAAACTTTCTTTTCAAGAAAATGACATGACAACTCATAATCACATTATGATCCTCTGGAAGATAAAAGTAGTATCCCATAGATTCCTTGGGATAACCTATAAAATGAGTCCTAAGCGACCTAACCTCTAACTTGTCCGCCTGTTGTCATTTGACATGAGCCGAACATTCCCAAATCTTGCGGTATCCAAGAGAAGATTTCTTACCATGCCATAACTCATATGGTGTGGCAGGAATGAATTTAGAGGAAACCTGATTTAATAGATGAATAGTTGAAAGCAATGCATGTCCCCATAAAAAGATTGGAAGATTTGTGAAACTCATCATGGACCGACCATATCTAATAGGATCTGATTCCTCCTTTTGAATATCCCGTTGAGCTGAGGCTTCCCAGGAGGTGTCCATTGTGAGACTATGCCATTATCCTTGAGATAGATCCAAAATTCTCCATTAAGATATTCTCCTCCTCAATCTGATCGAAGAATCTTTATGCATTTTTTAGTTTGCTTCTCTACTTCATATTTGAATTCTTTGAACTTTTCAAAGATATCAGATTTGTGATGCATCAGATACATAAAACCATACCGTAAGAAATCATCGATAAGGGTTATGAAGTAGAGATAGCCACCCCTGCCCTATACATCAAATGGTCCACATACATCAGTGTGTACCAGGACTAATATCTTAGTGGCTCTTTCCCCATGTCCTATAAAGAGTAGTTTAGCCTTCTTTTCTTGAAGACATATCTCACAAATTGGATAAGACTCAAAAGTCAATGACCCAAGAAGACTATCTTTCTCCAATTTATTAAGTTTGTCCTCTCCAATATGGCCTAGCTTGAGGTGCCAGAGATACTTTTGGCTAATCCTATCTCCAAGTCTCTTAGATCCTATGGCATTCACAATTTGCTCGTTAATATTAATATTCACATCTTCATGCAAATGATAAAGTCCATTAATTAAAAAGGCACATGCAACAATTTTATTTTTAAAATAAATTGCACAAAAGTCTTTATTAAAATAGAAATCATAATTATCTTGTGTAATTATCTTGTGCCAGCATAGAAATAGAAACTAAGTTTCTACTAGCTCCAGGTATATAACAACAATCTTTTAAAAACAAACTAACTCCTAACAATAATTGCAAAGGATAAATTCTGACGGCTATAGCAGCAACTTTTGCCCCATTGCCGATATGGAGAGTAATCTCTCCTTCCCTTAGCCCTCTAACTTCTTCCAGACTCTGCATGAAAGTGCACAAGTGTGTACTAGAACTAGAATCTAGAACCCAACTAGAAGAAGAGAAAATTATTAGGTTAGTTTCAATAATGAGCAACTTAGACGTGCTTTCAGAAGGCGTGTCCATCTTCTTGTTCTTTAAAGTGGCTAGGTATGCATGACAGTTTTTTTTTCAGTGACCTTCAACATTATAATGAAAATATTTTTCTTTATCGTTGGTCTCCTTTGGAGCTTGCTTCTTGGGTTTGTTACTAGTCTTTTACTTCTTTGCAGACTTCTTCTTCTTCTTCTTCCAAGAAGATTTTCTCTTGGAGGAAGCCTGTTCCACAGCCAGAACGGTACCTCTTGAACTTTTCAAGGTACTCTCAGTTGTTACCAACATATTCAACAATTCAGGCAAAGAGCTATCAATCTTATTCATATGGTAGTTCATGATGAACTGTCCATACGAATTAGGAAAGGATTGCAGGATCATATCCACCTGCAATTCTTTATCTATGTTCATGCCTAGCTTCTGAAGTTCCTCAATATTCTTGATCATTATCAAACAATGATCATGGACGGACTGTCCATCATGTATCTTTGCTCTGAAAAGTCTTTGAGAGAGCTCAAAGCAAGCCGTGCAACTTTGCTCATGCTATCACTGGTAGTCCTCATGTTTTCATGCTATCACTGAAGATCATTGGACATGGATGCAAGAATATAGCACTTCATTTTATTATCTTCATCCATCCACTTCTCAAGTGCAGCTTGTTGATTAGGAGATGGACGAGCTGGCAATACAGGTGCATCCTAGTCGAGGACATGGTTTAGCTACTTGAAACTGAGAATGATACTCAAATTCTAGAGCCAGTCCTTATAATTGGTTCCGGTCATCCTATTAGTGTCAAGGATTCAGGAAAATGGGTTTGAACTCAACATGGTTAACTATAGAGAGAAATAATTTCTAATTAGATGTTTTGAACTTGTAGATGTTTGTTATTGGGACTTTAAAAACTAAACAAGGGCTCCTACTATTTCTATGGATCTCCCACACTCCTCGGTTGGAGAAAATAAAAATCTATACGTGATCAGTTTCTAGTGGATACTGCAATCCCACTGATTTATGTGCACTTCACCTAATAGTTATTGATAATACACAAACCAATGAGTGGACAACTCTTTATCCATTGCTTCATTAAGCAAGATGTAGCCAGTCCGATCTCTAAGTCCTATGGCCTCACCTAATAGTTATTGGCATACTTTTTAGTTAAGTTAGACTCACCACACACCAGCAGGTGCAAAGCCATCATTGAGATCCTCACCTAGTAGTTATTGGGCCCAACCCCATCTCTATCCTGAGGCATCTAATGCCATAGAGTGGTTGTACCTATCTGATGCAATCGAGCCACTATGACCGATCAAGAATAATTAACACCAGGTAGGCACCCGCATCTTTACAATGGTGGAAGATTGCTAAACTTAATATTAATTAAGGAGATTTAGACTCAGGTCTCATCCTTAATTAGTCATATTAGATATGACTAACCTAGTGGCATAGGTTAGCTTGAATAATTAGCAATCTAAGTCAAGACTTAATCAACCATATTGGCGAGGTAAGTGAGATCGAGGGGAGAGTATATCATTAACTCGATCTATGCGAGTAGCTCTCAATTAAAGACCACTGGTCGAACTATCAAACTTATCTTAGCCACCAATCGGTCAATAAGCATTGATCAGGTCAGCTAATTAATTTAGGCTCGAACCATGGAGCCAAATTAGATCTTTTGATTTGATCAACAACATGTGGCTGTTAGTCGATCTGACCAAACTTACAACTATTTAGGTTAGACATGAGAGATTAGACCTAAACCTAACCAACTATTGATTTAGTTTGATTAACCGCTCAAACTAGCTAGACCTAATTGAGCTACCCAACCCATTAACCCATGTTTTATGTAGTAAATTTTAGATTTTAAATTTTGAATTTTAGATCTTTAAATTTACTTCTTAATTCTTAATTAAGTATATTATGATCATGGGTTTAGTTTAGATGTCAAAATAATTTTAGATCTAAACTGCACTAGGTTTACATTTCAAATAAGGTGAAATATAGCATTATTTTAGATCTAAATTAAAATCACATATCATATATATGAAAATCGGATCTAAAACTAATTAAGCAAGTATCATATGCATGCAAAATTTAGATCTAAAGAAAGATCAAATATGATTGAAAACTATTTTCAAAATCTATTTATCAAAAATCAGATCTAGATTTTTAGATCAATGATCTAAAATATCTATGTATCGCATACATGATTCAATAATTTTAAATCTAAATAAAACTAAAATAAATAATTTAAATAAAAAACTAACTTTCAGATCTAAGATTAAAATTAGATTAAATATCTCTTTTATAATCAAATGGCTATAGAGATTAATTTAATCTAAATACTATGCATAAGGAATACAGATCTATGCATCTCATACATGATTCAATAATTTTAGATCTGAATAAAACTAGAATAAATTATTTAAATTAAAAACTAACTTTTAGATCTAAAATTAAAATTAGATTAAATATGTCTAATTAAAATCATGGCTCTGATACCACTATTAGAAAGGGAAGGACAGATTACATGCATGTATTTCAAAACTATTTTAAAATCGCAGTGAAATAAAATAGATTAACTATTTTTATCATGCATTAAATCAGATCTAAAACTATTTCTAAGATGGATCTAAGGCATCTAAAATTTGAAATTAATTTATGAGATTAGATCTCATACCTTATCTTGGGTCAAAGAACTCCGCAGTCGATGATCAAAATTTGATAGGTTCCTAAGGCCGCGCAAACGCCTGGCCTCTATAGGTATCCACATGAGATCCGATTTGGTCTAAGACTTATTATCTCTCTGGGATGTTAGCTTTCTTACAAAGAAGATCTTTTGATAATTGCTTTGAACCTTCTTCAGATCTGAAAGATGATCTTCAGTTGAAGAAGCAGTGGAGGTAGAAGAAAAGGTAGCAGTAATGCAACTTTCTTCCTCTGAGTGCCACGCCTTGTACTAATGGAGTTTTCATTTCAAACTTAGAAGGGAGGATGCCAACAAGTTCTTCTCTCACTCTAATGGTCGGTCAAATTTTGTTCGAATAAAAAAGACCTCTTAGAGATGTCCCAAAAATAAATCTTTTTAAGGGGGTGCCTAATAAAGTCCTGATAGAGTCAAACTCTATCAAAAATTTAAATTAAATTTTAAATTCAAACCAAAACTTATCCATATCCAAATGAGAGGATAAGTGATCAACCAAGAGGTAAAAAAATATAAAAAACCTCACATAAATCTAAAGTTTGCATGAGAAGAGAAGGGGCATGGATAATGGGTGGCGCATGGAAGAGTAGTCCTTCACAAAATAGACTCTAGGATTTTGGATTGAGCCTTGAACCAAAAATAATTTGGTTTAAACCCAAACACTTGATTAGATCTAATCTAATTAGATCTTTAATTAGATTAAATTTTAATCTAATTAAGATTTAATTAAATTTAAATTTAGATCAAATCAGAAATTGATTCCATGATAATTGAGTCATCTCATAACTCAATCAAACCAAATCCAATTCAAGTCAAACTGAATCCAATTCAATTAGACTTGATTTAAAACTTATTTATTAATCAAATTGAGTCTAATTAATAGTCAAATTACTAATTTATCTTTCTTAAGTCAATTATCAATCATATTGATAATTATATCCTTAACAATTCACAATCATCGATTAATCATCGGATCAGATAGAAACCTCTTTTATGTGTGACTCCGTAGGTTATATTCTATCTAGTAGTGAGATACATTATGATCTCTATCATAATATCATTAAAACTTCTATTCTATCTAGTAGTGAGATACATTATGATCTCTATCATAATATCATTGAAACTTCTTTCGATGGATTGAAATAATTTCAATACTGTCCATTGAGAATTATTGATCATCAAAACGATGCTCGTGGATCTCACAATCCATTAGTGATACCTAGCAGTATGTAGTGGCAATCCAGTAGAATGAAAGTATGAATCTCTAGGTACAGTTATCATATGATTCAGTTTTTCTATCAAAAATTTCAACTTGATGGAGGTCATAGATAACTCGTCAAACCTCATCGTCAGTCATATGCAAGATTGGCTCAATTTGAGTTCTCTTATGAATCTCGTGGAAACTCCTTTTCAGTATTCACCTTACTTTGGCTAAAGACTTAGTGAACTCAGTCTTATAAATCACATAGAATTATACCTTTTCTATTAAGGTCGATAGATTTTATCTAAGTGCATCTTACTCTTAATAGTGAACCTAAACCCACCATAGCCAACATATACAATAAGGATCCGAATGGCTAGGGACCAAATAGACGTACAGTCAAACTGTAGCAGTCTCACTGTAAATAATCAATACACAGCAGGTCAAAGAACTAATCATACCACTGCAGTATCGAGAATATCACTGACGAGTGAGTAGACATCCAAGTGGTTTCTTGTAATGGTCATACTCAGTGCAAGTTATTTTCTAACAACCACCTATATTATCATCCTAATGTCACCATACTACAGACTCGAGACTCATCTGCCTGTGAAGGAGGTAATCATGCACCAATCTAATTGGATCAATCACTATCCTCCATGATGATCCTCCAATTGGAAGCATTTAGAAATTAACCACTAATAGTGTATGTCTCAAATTCTCAATATCTTGAGAATATGCAAAATCATCTTGGTTAATTTTTAGAACAAATCATGGATACATAAATATGACTGAAAATAAGAATGCTCTTTATTAATAATAAAAGTTTTATAAGTTCAAATACAAGCCCTAAAAGAAATATATCAGTTAATAATTAGCTTTCTAGGGCACACATCTAATATTTACTAAGTGGGTTGAAACCGAATCCCAGGCAAAAATCACTGAAGCTAAAGTAAAGAACTTTATTTGAAACTCGATAATATATAGATTTGGTCTATCTCGGATATTGATCACTAACAATAGGTGCTAGTTCGCGGGAGCAAAATTTACTAAATTCTATGAAGATTTAAATATTTCTCATCATTTCACATCCATGGCCCACCCTCAGGTGGTTGGTGAAATTGAGATGACTAACAGAATATTACTGCAAGGAATAAAGGCAAGGCTTGAATGGGCCAAAGGAATATAGTTGGACGAACTTTACCACATTCTCTGGGCCTATAGAACCACCCAAAGGTTGCCTACTAGAGAGACTCCATTTGCTCTAGCATTTGGATCGAAGATAGTAATTTCCATCGAACTTGGACTTCCCTCAATATGAGTTGAAAGCCTCAATGAACAAAATAACTTATAGGATCTTAGGACAAATCTTGATTTGCTAGAAGAAAAATGGAAGAAAGCTCAAGTTCGGATGGTAGTCTATAGGCAGAGAGTAACTCGGTATTATAACTCTAAGGTCAAGAGCAAGATATTCAAGGTCGAAGACTTTGTGCTAAGCTGAGCAGAGGTTTCTCAACCATAGAATCAAGGCAAGCTTGCTCTAAATTGAGAAGGTCCTTATGAAGTCAAGAAACTTGATCGACCAGGGACTTACTACATAAAAGAGCTTGGAGGAGCTATGCTACACCAATCTTAAAATTTGAAAAGTCTATGAGTGTAGTATTAATAGCTACATTTCAATATTTTTTTTTTAAAATAGTTCTATCTTTTACACAAGTTGAATTATGGCAGGAAATGATCTAGCCAAACTTCATCCTTAAATGAAGTTGAAGGCCTCTTATTTATAAGACAGGAGGTTAACCTTATTAGAAATAGGAGAAAAACCTTATCCTAATAAGGGTGAAGGCCCTTACGGTTTATAAGATAGGAGGTTAACCTCATTAGGAACAGAAGGAGAACCTCATCCTAATAAGGATGAAGGCCCTTATGAGAGATATGAAGGCCTCCAGTTCATAAGATAGTAGGTTAACTTCATTAGAAATAGAAGGAGAATCTCATTCTAACGAGGGTGAAGGTTCTTATAAGGGATATGAAGACCTTCAATTCTTAAACAGGAGGTTAACCTCGTTAGAAATAGGAGAAGAACTTCATTCTAATGAGGATGAAGGCTCTTATGAGGGATATGAAGGCCTCTGGTTCTTAAACAGGAGGTTAACCTCATTAGAAATAGAAGAAGAATCTCATTCTAAGAAGGGTGAAGGCTCTTATGAGGGATATGAAGGCCTCCAATTCATAAGACAGGAGGTTAACCTCATTAGAAATAGGAGGAGAACCTCGTCCTAATGAGTGTGAAGGCCCTTATAAGGGATATGAAGGCCTTCGATTTATAAAATAGGAGGGTAACCTCATTATGAATAAGAGAAGAATCTCATCTTAACGAGGATAAAGATCCTTACGAGAGATATGAAGGTCTTTGATTCTTAAGATAGGAGGTTAACCTCGTGAGGAAGAGGAGGAGAACCTCATCCTAATGAGGTTGAAGACCTTTATGAGTGATATAAAGTCCTCCAATTCTTAAATGGGAGGATAGATCTATTTCTAAGCAGGTTTGAAAAACCCTGGTTAGTGAACAAGGGAGATAGATCTATGAAAGGCTGAGCAAAAATTATTGTTCAAAAACAAAGTCTACTTCATGCACAAGATGACAATCAAGAGTTTAGCAAATATCAAATTAAGACATGACAAAGGAGAATGATGGAAAGAATGATTATTTTATTAAGTAAAAATCATTACAAAGGTCACCAAGACCAATTACATAAGTAGAAAGAAAGAAAAAAGAAGTCCTACTCAGACTTTGGACTGGTGGCCCTAGCCATCACTAAGGAATGTTTTAAATCAGTTACTTGGTTTTCAGGCTCCTTTCTTGCTGCCAAACACTCACTAAGCAACTTTCAAGCTTATCTGGCTTCTTTCTTTGCTTCTCTCAATCTCTTCTAGAGGACGGCAAATTCAGCTTCGACGTCCTTAATGGCATTCTCTTGTTATATCATTTCAATCTTCAGTTAAAGAAGCTCAGCTTTATTCTTATCATAGACTTTAGTGAGATTAGCAAGACTATTCTTCACCGAAGCAAGTTTGTCCGAATCCATACTTGGACCGGCTCGAGCACTATCTACAAGTTGCCTTTTGAGCTGAGCTACCTCTTCGTTTGCTATTTGAAGCTATCACTTAAAATCAAAAATTTGCTTATTTCAGCCTAGCCTATAAGTGTCATATGCTTCCTCTACCGTGCATTGCTGGTTCTGAGGTTTGGAGAACCTCTTAGACCAGTCCTAGCCATACTCCTAGTTTTGAGATCAAAGCAAGCCTTTCTCTAGTTGATTGATCTTTTTTTTTACTTCTCTGAGTTCAACCTCAAGGGAGCAGGCCTTGGCAATTAGAGCCTAAGACTTTTCACTGGCATACTTTGACTTCCATTGGAGTTCTTCGGATAGATGGTACTTTTTTAAGTATACTCTCTAAAGGCTTGTTTTGAGGCTTGGTATAGGTGATTGATTTTGGTAGAGGCTATTGCGTAATTACTCTTCAATTTTTGAAGTTCATCTTTAGTCTTCTTCAAATTCTTATTGGCCTGGAGAACTTTTTTCTTTAAAATTTTTATATGAGCTTTTAAAGGAACAACTTGCGGTAACGGTGCAGCTTCAGCCCACAACTGAGCTTGATGGCAGAACTTGCAACTAAACTATGCATCATGAATATGTCTCAACACAAAAAGGTGTTGAAAAGTTCAATTTCATTGCTAAAAAATTTTATGTGCATATGGAATAAAAAGAAAAAAGAAATGTACAACTAGAGGAGGTCTCCAACCTCTAGCTAGGGGATAGTGGGACAACTCAGTCCAGCCTCGATAGGTACTAGCTCCTCGGTGGGCTCGGGAACATCGATGGTAGGTGTAACGAAAGGAAGATTGGCTTCGACTACGAGGACCTTAGCTTTATCATCAGATAGATCCTCCAGCTCATCCTCCAGGAAGCCAAGATCCAGTTCAGGATTTCTTTCGGTGACCCTCTATTGGCAGATTTTGAAACCCTTGTTGAAGGCTTCCTTGGCGAATTCGATCTTAATATCTTCAAGCTCTTTCGAAGCCTTGAATTCTTCCATAGCCTACTTCTTGGCTTTGGCCACCCTCTTTTCTCCTTCAGAAGTGTCAACCTCGGTCTTCTTCCTTCTCTCTATTTCTAAAGCCAAGTTGGTCTCCAATGTGTTCTTTATTTCTATGAAAGTTTGCTTTATATTTCTAAATGCCTCTCTGAGATGCTTAACTTTGAAAGCCACCCTCTTTTCTCCTTCAAAAGCCTCAACCTCAGTCTTCTTCCTTCTCTCTATTTCTAAAGCCAAGTTGGTCTCCAGTGTGTTCTTTATTTCTATGAAAGTTTGCTTTATATTTATAAGTGCCTCTCTGAGATGCTTAACTTTGGTGGAGTCTTCCTTGGGCACGTCCTTGAGACACTCAACCTTAGCTTTGGATTCTCGAGCTTCCACCTTGGTAGCTTTGGCTTTCTTGAAAGCTTTTGAAGCCTCGGCCTCATGGATGTTAACCACCTCAATGTTGGTGAACAGGTGGTGGCCCAACTATAAACACTAAAGTTAGTTTTGGCACTAAAAAATATATATGAATGAACTTGGGGAATGAGAAGACAACTACCTCGAGGAAAGTGGTGAACGAGTCCTTCTTCCGATCTTGAGTGTTCGTTTGGAGGATCTTTTCGATTACATTCGATGGTATGCACCACTCCATGAGGGGTCGGATGACCCTCTAGCTTTCAAAGGAAGCCTGCAGCAAATTGATGTTATTACTGCTGGATCCCTAGAGTTCTTTGGTGACCGAACTTTCTTGACAGTAGACCTCTTCCTTTACTCCACCTCCTTCTTCTTCTTGACAGAAGGTACAGGAACGATAGCCTCTATCGGTGGGTTCAAAATCGATAGAGCTACTTTGACCAATATAATGAAATTGTCGGAGCGGGAATGGCCAAGCTGGGCTCCGCTATCTTGACCCATTTGGATGTTTCCCTCGAGCCGGTGCCTTTCCTCTTTTGGGCCCGATGTTTCTTTTGCAGTCATTTGAGTTCGTCCAAAGTCATTTTTGTGAAAGTAAAAGAGCCAAAGTTAGATAAAAATGGGAAGGCAAAAGAAATGCAAAGTTAATACCTTCAGGGTTAATAGGGCTTAAGCTGAGATTGTAAAGGGTCTGATTGTCTATCAGTTGGGTCGATGAAGGGGCTTTGTATTCTTCAGAACTTTGATGGAGTCAAGATCTTTCCGCTCGAATCCTGGGGCCTTGTGGATGGATTCCCTAAGCTGACCTTAGTGAGAAGGTTTTCACTCAAATGAAGGATTAGACACAAAGAAGAACTTTCCTTTCTAATTGTGGATGGAAGAAGAGGCACCCTTGAATAATCCTTTCTTGCTGAACTAGGACGAAATGTACCATCAGTTCTTAGCAGTGGGATGGTGTTTGAAAGTGAAAAAAGTTTGAAACAAAGAAATTGAAGGTTGGACCTTGGCCAAAAAGCAAAGTGCTAGAAATCCTATGATAAATCGGAAGGAGTTCGGGACGACCAAGGAAAAGGATATATCAAGAAAATGAAAAAGTTCAACAATAAAGAAGGAACAGGCAGTCTAAGCCCGACCTGAAGGACCTCAGTATATAGGCTAAACCGACCTAGAGGGGAGGCACATATTCGGCCGTCTGATCCGAAAAGTTTGAGTTCATATTCTAAGGGGATTCCATACTCAATCTGGATAAGAGAAAGAACCTTAATGGAAAGGGTTGAAGCAACAATCCTGAGAAGAAAGGCTGGATGAGCTACATCTCTAAGATCAGATTTGACCACAGACCTAGGATTTGGGAGGTTCGGCTCGGATGAACTTTTAGAGGGTGAAGACTAGGAACATTCAGAGTCTCGGGAGGCTATTTTGGATTAAGAAAAATTAAGAAAAATCTATAGAAAATCAAAAAAAAATTGAAAAAAAACTTGAAAACTGAAGGAAAAATAGGTGAATCTTAGAAGACCCTTAAAAGCATAAAGAAGGTGAGAACTTAAGAAAAAGGTTAGAATACTAACCTAATGGAGATAGAGAATTTGGTGGTACGATCAAAATGATGAAAGATAGATGAAGAAAGAGCATTGAAGATAAGAGATGCACGAGATGGAATAGTTAGGCTTGAAGAAGACGAAGAGCAGGAAGAGAATATAAGAAGAAACGGGCCAGAGTGAGAAAGAAGAAGGCGGAAGGCACTTAAATAGCCGATGATGTCCCCGAGCTATTATGATTGCAGATCGGTAGTATCGAATCCTAGCCTTTTGCATGTTCATCCCATTATTGTAGTTGTAAATGTCAGTTAAAATCATCATTGCGCCATGCAATCGAGCTCCATGCCAGGCAAAATTTTAAAATTCAAGATCATCTCGAGCCATTCTGCAATAAAAGAGCTCCCACATTGATTCGAATAATCCATAGTATTTCATATCCCAAAGACGAGAAGACCAAATGGGACTTCAACGATCGCAAATAATTGTACTCCCTTCATCCGAACATCGAACTTGGGAGTAGGGGGATAAATATTAGGGGCAAAATATCTCCTGCCGAAGTCTAATAAGGCTTGATCTTGGTAGAGTGCCATCCAAGTTCAGGGCACACTCCAGTCTGAGATTTAGTTAGGTCAGCCTTCTGGTCTAGACGAGCTCCAAAAGATTGACTTGCAAATTTTACTAAGCTCAGAGCTTCAATCGAGGGTGACCCATCCCGAAAATGACAATAACTTCTATCGATGTCCGATCTTGTATGTTGGTCGAGTTTATTTAAATCTGATCCTCCAACTCTACCTTGTTGACAATAGATCTTGCCAAGACTACACCATAGATCTCGGCCAAACGAGCTTGAGACAATAAAAGAAACTTGTCATATGCTTGACTCTAATCTTCAATCCGGGATAAGCAACAACTGTCTCACAAGCATTGAATCTTAGCACTTAATGAATACGTTTAAAAAAATATAAGAAGTATTATAATCTATATTATTTAATTTTTTTATTTTATATTTGATATTTTTTATAAATTTTTTTAAGAATAATTAATTATGAAAATTTAATCATAAATTAACTAAAAATGGTTCTCTAATACATGCTGATGAAACTTAAGTTCAAATTTAAGCTTGTCAGATGCACAATATGTGAAGATGCAAGGATACAAAGTAGGGACCTAATGGATAAAAATAAAAAATAATAAAAAAATATAGAATAAAAAAGATTGGTACTTATTAGCTACTGTATTTAATGGAAGAAGGAGAAGCTATGGGACTTTATGAATTTTGACAAGACACAGGGATATGCAGCATGATGCGGAAATGCGGTGATGCCACATGGAATAGGAAAGGTCCCATGGCAGAAAGCTACGCGCGCTGGGAGAAAAGAAAATGAGGACATGCGGGCTGCTGGGCGGACGCGAACGAAATGGCACCTGGGACATGGAAAGTCTACGATTTCACGTGCTTCTTCACATGGACGTCGGGCGCAGAGCAAGCGATCCAAGATTTAAAAATAATAATAATAATAATAATTTTTAAAAAGTTTTTAGAGAGAAAAAATTTAGATTGAACATAACTCTCCCTCTTACCTAATCTTCCATCCTCTTCATCTCATTCATCTAAGCCTTTATATCATTTAATCCCATCCATCCATTCTTTCGGGATGCATCTTTTCATTAATGCCACATTTAAAACATACATAATTCTTCTCCCTCCTGACATCTATAAATAAAACTCAGTACCACTATCTTGGAATATCACTTTCCACATCATAACTTTTATAGGAGCTTGCATGATAGACAGAAATATCTATCTTTAAAATTTTTATCCATCTTATTTTCACTTTCTTCTATCCTTCCTATATATGAGAATGAGAGTTAGTCAGGAGAAGATCAGTCGGAGGAGGTTCTATTTTTTTTATTTTCTTATTTCAACTCTAAACTCTGTTAATGATTTAGGAGTTAGTCTTTGTATTAACTTTTTATTCCAACAATAAAATTTAATTTTAATTTTCTTTTAATCATTTATGTAATTTAATTTTTCTTTAATTTAATTTCAACACATAGGATAGTTTAATTTTTATGTTCTTTTTCTGCTTAGTTAATTTCTATATTTTTTTATTTTTTATAATTTTAAATTTTAAAAATTAATATAATTTTTTTTTATATTTTTAACCAAATTTATAGTTTTTTTTTCAAATCATGTCTAGCTAAGTAATTCTCTAAGATTTGCGATGAAGTTAAACTATAATTAGAAGCTTTTTCTTAGGATTTCTCTTTGGCTTTTATTTTTTTTAGAGTTATTCTTTCTTTAAGCTTTTTACCAAGAGACTTGATGGACTATCTTTGGATTTCAATCTCTTTATAGTTCATGTTTGATTCGGTACAAGAAGGATAATAGGTAGAAGATCTATAATCTTTTTAAATCCTTTTCTCTTATTCCTTGTGAAAAATTTTGATGGATTAGTGTTGGATCAGAGCTCCTTCATAGTCCACACTTCGATAACACAAGAACAGTAGTTGAAAGAAGACTTTCATAATTAGGATGAATATTTGTCCATGCATTACACTTTAATCAAGGGATATCATAAGAGAAACCATAGAAAGGCTTTTGAAGTTATTAGTCTAGTGGATTCAAAAGCTCTAGATCTTTAGATTATTATTCTTTATGATTAATTTACTATTTAGTAGTAAGTAACAGACAATCTTTTCTCCTCTTTATTAAAGCTTGCCTGAGTGAGGGTTTTAATGTAAATTAAATACTTAATTCCTTATGAAATCGATCTGTACTCACAGGACATGCTATTTTACACACCGTGCGCTTGTGGTTAATTTTAAAAAATATCATATTTTTGGTATTGGCTTTTAAAAGTTAGCCTATGATTTGTATAAAGTTATTCAGGAGGGATAAACTTTGAATTTTACTTGAAATCTTTATACTCATAAATTTATTCATATACTTGATTATGCTTCAGATTTGAGTAACATTAGACATTTTAACAGTATTTGATGCACATTTCAGATAAATTATGGAAGTATTGAGGGACTACATATTGATAAAATTCAAAAGTAGGTTTAGTCTAGAATAAAAATTAATTTTAAGTATTTTTAGCCTTTCTTATAAATATCTAAAGAGAGTCGACTTTTTATGGGTATAAGTGGGATATATTGATGCATATAGTTTCTTCAATATATATATATATATATATACAACCAAGTCTCAATTCATAGCCTATTTGACTTGGGTCAGTAAGCTCGAGGGATATTTTACGCCTAATACCCTAATGCCAACTAGTTTAGGAGTCATTGGCCTAACACTCACTATAAGGATTAAATAAAAAGCTTAAGTGGTTAAGGCATTGCATGGACTATATTTTATTAAAAAATAATGAAAGAATGGATGTGCAAATATAAAATCATTAGTCCATCTTAAAGTTAGACAATCCAAGGACAAAGGTAGGAGTGGATCAAGAAAAAATTTTAAAAAATTTTATATTCTTTATTCAACCATTCTATTAGATAGCCTTAATATTCCAATGATATATTTTAATAATTTTCTAGGTGAATATCATTTACTTCTAAAATTATTAAATAAATATTTATGTTGAAGAAAGTCGGTATTGTATATCAATATTTCTTGTAATCGAGGATGAGTAAAATTCAAATTGAGAGGTATGATGAATATATTAAAAATAATATAAAAAGTATTAGAATCTATACTATTTAATTTTTTTTATTTTTTATTTAATATTTTTTATAATTTTTTTAAAAATAATTAATTATAAAAATTTAATTATAAATTAATTAAAAATAATCCTCTAATATATGTAGATGAAATTTGAATCCAAATACAAGGTTGTCATCGGCACCATATACAAAAATACATAAATGCAAAGTAGAGATCTAGTGGATAAAAAAATATATATTAAAAAAAAAAAAAGATTGGTACCCATTGGCTGGTGCATTTAATGTAAAAAGGAGAAGCTACGGGACTTTATGGATTTTGGCAAGACATGGGGATATGCAGCATGATGCAAAAATGCGAAATGAAAGGCATTGGACGATGTCATGTGGAACGGGAAACCCATGGGAGAAAGCTACGTGCACTGGGAGAAAAGAAAATAAGGACATGCAGGCTATTGGGTGGACACGAACGCTGAAATGGCACCTGGGACACGAAAAGCCGGTGGCTTCATGCGCTTCTTCATGCATATGCGTAGAGCTAGCGATGGATGTCGAGGATTCAAAAAAAAAAAAAAAAAAATTTTGAAAATTTTTTGAAAAGAAAAAATTTAGATTAATCAATTTTTTTTTTTTAATTTTATCTTTCATCTCATCCATCTAAGTCTTTTTATCATTTAATCTCATTCATCTATTCTTTCAGAATGCATCTTTTAATTAGTCACATATCTAAAATATACAGAATCCTCTATCCTCCTAACGTTTATAAATAAAGTTCAGTACCACTATCTTGAGATATCTCTCTCTATATCACAATACTTGTAAGAGCCCATGTGACAGATGGGAATATCTACCATTAAAATTTTTATCCATCTTGCTCCAACATACGAGAAGGAGAGTTAGTCAGAAAAATATCGGCCAAAGGAGGTTCTTTTTTTTAAAATTTTTTTCAACTCCAAGCCCTATTAATGCCTTAGAAGTTAGTCTTTGTATCAACTTTTTATTTTAGCTATAAAATTTTATTTTAATTTTTTTTAATCATTGCTTATATAATTTAATTTTTTTAATTTAATTTTAGTATATAGGATAGTTTAATTTTCATGTTCTTTTCTTGCTTAGTTAATTTCTGCATCTTTTTTATTTTTTATAATTTTAAATTCTAAAAAATAGTATAAGAAGATTTTTTTTATATTTTTAATTGAATTTATAGCTTTTCTTCAAATCATGTCTAGCTAAGCAATCCTCTAGGATTTGTGATGAAGCTAAACCATGATTAAAAGTTCTTTTTTAGAATTTCTTCTTAGCTTCTTTTTTTTTAGAGTTCTTCTTCCTTTAAGCTTCTTCCCAAGAGACTTGATGGACTATCATTGAGTTTCAATCCTTTTATAGTTCATGCTTGATTCAGTGCAAGAAGGATAATAGGTAGAGGTCTATAATTTTTTAAAAATTTTTTTCTCTTATTTTTTATGAAAAAATTTAATGAATTATTATTAGATCAGAGCCCCTTCATAGTCCATGCTTGGGTAATACAAGAGAAGCAGTTGAAAGGAGAGTTTCTTAATTTGGGTGAATGCTTGTTCATGCATGAAACCTTAATCAAGGGACATCATAAGAGAAATCATAGAAAGGCTCTCTAAGTCATTAGTCTAGTTGATTCAAAAGTTTTAAATTTTTAGATTATTATTTTATATAATTAATTTATTATTTAATAGTAATTAATAAATAATCTTTTCTTCTTTGTGTTAAAGCTCGTTTGAGCGAAGGTTTGAACGTAATTTAAATACTTAATTTTTCGTAGGATCGATCCATACTCGCCAAATATGATACTTTGTATACGGTGCGCTTAAGGTTACACTATTTAAGACACATCAAGTTTCTAGAGTTGAAACAAGAAAAAAACACAAACCCTCCTCTTGTTTAGGATTTAGATTTGATGTAATAATTATGGGCAAGGTTTTCATTGGACCTAAATAGACATCCTTGAGATGTTTAGGGAAGAATTTTAATTCTAATTAGGGTGCCTCCTCTAATGATGGCTTGGGTGATGATTTAGCTATTTTCATAAGGGGTTCAGTAGGAGGTTCCCATTTTTGGCTTATTTTATGGTCAACAAGTGTTTCATCGATATCTTTAAATTCATAGTTTAGCTAAATACTTGATTCGAGATTGACTTCTTCATCGCTAATGTCAGTGGATTCGTAAATTTCATCTTGGATTATATTTACATTAGCATGCTGGGTGGATTCTTGTTCTAAATTAAATATATTTAACTCAATGATTATATTTTCGAAAGATAGCTTCATAAGTCCATTCTGATAGTTGATTTTAGCATTAGTAATAGCTAGGAATGGTCTTCCTAAAATAAATGGGATATAATCCTTGGAATTTGAAATTGGTTCGGTTTCTAAAATGATGAAGCCTACAGGAAAGATAAAATTGCCAACCTTGATTAAAATATTTTCTACTATTCGTTTAGAGATCTTAAAAGATCGATCTGCTAATTGCAACATGATTCCTATTGGCTGAAGTTTTTTCAATCCTAATTATTCATAAATTGAATAGGACAAAATATTTAAACTAGCCCCCAAGTCTAGCAAAGCCTTCTCAATGTGGGTTTCTCCGATAACATATAAAATTGTCAAAGATCTTGGATCCTTATATTTTTTTGGTATGTGACTTGATAAGTATGAGCTCATACTTGCAGCCAAGAATGCTCTCTTTGGTACATTAGTGGTCCTCTTCTTAGTAAAAAGGTCTTTTAAGAATTTAGCATGGATCGATATTTGTTGGATTATGTCTAGTAGAGGGATATTCACCTAGATTAGTTTAAACAACTCTAAGATTTTATCCAAATATTTTGATTATTTATTAGATCTTAATCAATTTGAAAAAGGAGCTTTAGGAGTTATGGATACTAAACTGGGTATACTATCAGTTTCAAGAGCTTGAGCTTGTAAGATAGGTTGTTCGTAAAGTTGCTAGGCAGATGAGTCCTCTCTATTGTCAGATGTATCTATCTTGTTATCTACTTATTTTCTCAATCTTAAAGTATAAATGACATTCACATGATTGACTTGATTTTCTAGTTGGGATTGTGGACCATTTTGGTTTCTCGGGTTGAATTCAAGTTGGCTAGATAGCCTACTTCATTCTCGTTCACTTATGATAGATGCTGGCTGACCCACTTGCATTTTCAATTAAGCAATGGCTTGAGTATTTGCATTTAAGAGCTGGCCCATGGTTTGCATAAAATTACTCAATGTAGTATTGACGTCAGCATTAGATTTGGCTAGGACTTTCAGGCTTTTCTCTAAAGAACTAAGTTTCTTTTCATGATTATTGAAGCTTGGTGGTGGTGGGTTGTTTATCATAGAGTTAGGCCTTGGGTTTCGCTGGTTGAAGCTAAGACCGCTTATATTTGGGCTTTATGGTCATGAAAAGTTTGGATGATTTCTCCATCTTGGGTTATATATGGATGCATAAGGATTGCTCATTAGTTTCTGATATGTAACATTTATCCATGTACACACATTCTCTGTTGGGTTTATCAGGAGAGAACAGTCTTCAAGGATATGGTTTGGTGGACTGCATTCACTGCACATGGATGCAGATACATGGTTTATATTGGTTGGTCTCTATAGTTCCAAGGCCTCCAACCTACATGTTAGGATTGCAATTTTAGCCTCTACGGCTTGAAAAATTTATACTTGGTGCATTCT
This sequence comes from Cocos nucifera, assembly GCA_006176705.1. Taxonomy (NCBI): domain Eukaryota; kingdom Viridiplantae; phylum Streptophyta; class Magnoliopsida; order Arecales; family Arecaceae; genus Cocos; species Cocos nucifera. The sequence goes on from QRFJ01000417.1 coordinate 290,212, forward strand.
ACCTCTCGAGGGTGTTGATCTTTCTGATTTTCTAATCATTTTTCATTATAAACTCTTCTCGATTAGATCTTCTAGAAATTGCCAGGCCTTATTGAATTCTTTATATATAAATCGATCTTGGCACATGGATTCTAGATGGTTCTGGAATTTGAGTCTAGCCCATTATAAATTATTTGGCATAGCCTTCAGGTCTCTATTTCATGGTATGAGCATTGGGTCAAGAGGTTCTTAAAATAGTCAAAATACTTTCAGAATGATTCGCCAGCTAGTTGGTAAAATTGATTTATCTCATTTCTAATTCTAGCATTTTATGATGGAAAAAATATTTTTCAGGAACACTCTTACAAAGTCCTCTTAGGTCATGATAAATTGATTTGGCAGGTTGTATACCTACTTTTTGGCATTGTCTTTAAGAAAGAAATTGATTAGTCTCAGTTTGATCTCATCCTCAGAAAGTTATTGTAGCCTCATGGTTGCACAAACCTCTTCAAATTTTCTAATGAATATATATGCATCCTCTATTTCAGCAAATTTTAAAGCATATTAATCATCTGAGGTTTAATTTTAGAGTTATTTGGGCAACCTGATGCAAGAAGGCTAGATGGACCCAATTGGATAATATAAATCCTTAAGGATTTGGGGCTGACTGATTTCTTCCATTTTAGTAACCTTAGGGCTTGAAAGAGGAATCAAATCAATTCTAACTAGTAGACCCAAAATTCTTCTCCATGAGAAAAGTAGAAAATTCACTTTATTTTCTATTTTTTTTAAAAAAAATTATATTTTTTATTTTAATAAAAGATCAAAATTAAATGTAGCTTTTTTTATAAAATTTTTTAAAGAAGAGAGAAGAGGAAGGTAGATAAGAAAAGAGTTCTAGAGATGGATCCTAAGGAGTCCTAAATCTAGAGATGAAAGAGAAGAGTGGAAAGAATTAGTTAAGATTTTTTTTTTTAATTTTTTAAATACTTATCAATTAAATATCTATCCTAGGTTATCCTAATTTTAGACAGCTCCTGACTACCAAGGTTGCCTTCGAACACTCCAAGTTCGAAATCAACTAACCAAAACTGTCAGGTAAGTGTAAGATCCATGGGAGTCTTCTCATTGCTTTTCTTAGATACGAATTAAATTGGCCAGGTTAGTAAATAGAACCAATTATAAATCATCTTTTTTTGGGCCTAATCATTCCACAAACCACTTTCCTAGACTTCAACAAGCCAACGAACTTGAACTCGGTCCAACTCTTAGGTTTTCTTATCCTAATGAGCTCAGATGTCCCTAGAGTTAATGTCTAATTGATTTTATTTAAGGATTTAGATTAATGCAAATGAGGAAACTTATTTATGGGCTAAAGAAGGATGATAAAATTCCTATCTTATCTTGTTTAGATTCATGCTCTTAAAGTAGTTTAGATATGCTTATGCACAACCAATAAGAATAAATAAGTTTTAATTAAAACTATTAATGAACTAAGATCAAATTAGTATGCTAAAGGAAAAGGTTAGATTATGTACATGGTTTCCAGCACTCACCAATTTTCTGCAAAGCAAGATAAGAAAGTTAGGTCAGAATAAAACTAGACTAAAAGCACGAAGAATAAGAATTTTAGAACATAATTTAAAACATGCCAATTTTTCAACAATGGTGTCAAAAACTTGATGTGTCTTAAATAGTATAATCGCAAGCGCATGGTGTGCAAAGTAGCACGTTCGGCAAGTATGGATCAATTCTATGAAGAATTAAGTATTTGAATTGCATTCAAATTTTTGCTCAAATGAGCTTTAATAAAGAGAAGAAAAGATTGTTTATTACTTACTATTAAATAGTAAATTAAAAGTATAGAATAATAATCTACAAATCTAGATATTTTGAATCCACTAAACTAATGACTTAGAGATTCTTTCTACGATTTCTTTTATGATGTTCCTTGATTAAGGTCTAATACATGCATAAACATTCATCCTAATTAAAGAACTCTCTTTTCAACTAGTTCTCTTGTGTTATCCAAGTATCCAACAATAATCCATCAAAATTTTTCACAAGAAATAAGAAAAAAATATATAAAAAGATTATAGGCCTTCTACCCATTATTCTTCTTGCACCAAATCAAGCATGAACTATAAAGGGATTGAAATCCAAAGATAGTCTATCAAGTCTCTTGGCAAGAAGTTTAAAGGAAGAAGAACTCTAAAAAAATAAAAGTCAAGGAGAAATCCTAAGAAAGAGCTTCTAATCATCGTTTAGCTTCATCGCAAATCCTAGAGGATTGCTTAGTTAGACATGATTTAAAGAAAAGCTATAAACCTGATTAAAAATATAAAAGAAATCTTATACTAATTTTTAAAATTTAAAATTATAGAAAATAAAAGAAATGAAGAAATTAACTAAGCAGAAAAAGAACATAAAAATTAAACTATCCTATGTGCTGAAATTAAATTTAAAAAAATTAAATTGCATAAGCAATGATTAAAAGAAGATGAAAAAAAAATTTATTGTTGGAATAAAAGGTTGATACAAAGACTAACTTCTAAGTCATTAATAGGACTTGGAGTTGAAAGTTGAAACAAGAAAAAAAAATACAACCTCCTCCGACCAACCTTCCCCTGGTTAACTCTTCTTCTCATATGTTGAAAGGATGGAAGAAAGTGGAAACAAGATGGATAAAAATTTTTAAGATAGGTATTTTCGTCTATCACACAAGCCTCTACAAGAGTTGTGATGTGGAGAGAGATATCCCAAGGTAGTGGTACTATGCTTTATTTATAGGTGTTAGGAGGGAGGAGGATTTTGTATGTTTTAGATGTGGAACGAGTGAAAAGATGCATCATGGAAGAATAGATGGATGAGATTAGATGATAAGAAGGCTTGGATGGATGAGATGAAGAGGATGGAAGATAAGATAAGAGCGAGAGTTGCTATTCAATCCAAACTCCTCCTCTATAAAGAATTTTTAAAAATTATTTTTTTTTCAGTCTGCTTGTCTTTATTTTCTTTTCTCCTAGTGTGACTAGCTTTCTCCCATGGGTCCCTTTCCTACTCCACATGGCGTCGCCCGGTGCTTTCATTTTGCATTTTCACATCATGCTACATATCCCCCCGTCTTGCCAAAATCCATAGTCTCATAGCTTCTCCTTTTTACATTAAATGCACCAGCCAACAGGTACCAATTCATTTTTTTAAATATTATTTTATTATTATTATTATTTATTTCCTAAAGGTAGCAACTCAAGAGGAGAGGGTGAATTAGATTTCTAAAAAATTTTAACCAAATTTATTTTTTAAACAAGTATGTGCTAACCAAAGTAGTGTGATGAAATGTATGCAATATAAGCAGCAGAATTAAGATAACAAAATCAAACTATAAAAATAAAGCAAGAATTATAAGCATGCAAAATATGCAAAGAAAAGAAGAAAAGAGCACAACACAAATACACAAAGATTTATAGTGGTTCGATGCAACCCATACCTACGTCTACTTTCTAAATTTTTCTTAGGATTTTCACTATAATTTACTCTTGATTACAATGTGTTAGTTTTCCAGGCTCACAAACAAACCTAGTTGATTTTCATAGGAGTACCAATCAAAACCTAACATCGTTAGTCTTTTGGGTTTACTAACAATCCAATTGGTTTTTTGGGCTCACTAACCAAAACCTATAATGTCCAATTTTGGGCTTGGACGAGCCTAATCCTCAAGTTTCTTTTTTTCAAAAAAACTTGAAAAGAAATAAAAAATATAAGTAAAGTTTCAGCATAATATAAAAAATAGAGTTTAAGCTCTATAAAATTCTAAAGAAGAAGCCGATGATGTGCTTAATTGAAGCTTGGCTTTTCTTCAAATTATGCTTGAGAGGATGTGGAAGATGTTGAAGAAGCTTGCTTTAAATGCTCACTGAAATCTATTCACAACTTTTCTCTCTGTTTTTTTTCTTTGGATTTTTAATGTTCTTCACCAAAACTGAAAGATTCTCTCTTTAAATTCTTTTTTTTTTCTTCATAATTGATTCTTCATCTTTTAACTACCTTTAGAGATGGTTGGAGTGAGAAGTCTAGCCATTGGAAGTTCTGAAATAGCCGTTGGGGTCGAAAAATAGTCATTACAAAATTATTCGTTGAAGGCTGTTCATGCAAAATGAGACCTCTCAATATTTCACGAGATCTCTTGCCAGATTTCGAGACCTCTTGATTCTGAACGAGACGTCTCGCCGAAACCATGAGATCTCTCAAGAATCCTATGAGACCTCTCACTCTTAGAGCATAGAAACTAAATTTCTGTCTCCTAAGACTGAGAAGTCTCGAGTTCAACTCGAGACCTCTCGGGACTGTGCCAGACTCCACGAGACCTCTCGAAAAATTCAGGAGACATCTTGAAAACTGCTCCAAAGCTATTTTGAAAAATTTTTGCTTTTAATCAAGGAGATTTGATTTTTATATGAATTCTGCTTTATATCTTCCTTGTTTTAGTCAAGGAGCTCTCTTTCTTCTGATCTTTGAAAACTTAAGAAAAATTTCTTCTTTAAGAATCTTAACTTGATCAATTTTTGTAGATCTTTTCTTAAAATGATTCTTCAATTTAAATACCTGTAAAGACCTACATCTACTCATGAAACACATGGTTAAATACTCAAATACTCAAAGTTTGGCAATCATCAAAATCAATCATGGGGTCAACAATCTCCCCCTTTTTATTGATGGCAAAACTTTGAGTATGTGCATAAAAATAAAATTTAATATATTTCAATAAATTGACTAGTATAAATCATGAAGTAATAATATATACAGATATAAATGTACACTTCATGAAAGACTTCCACAAATATTATATACTCATATTAAGATCATTTTTGAGTTCAACTTAATGAGCATCAAGGTACAAACATCAAAAACTTTGAGCATCAATTCTTCAAGCATAGACTCAACATACTTCTTTCTTGACAACATCAAAAAGTTCATTGGAAGAAATAAGAAATAATCATCAAATCAATAATATGATTGTATCAAAGTAAGAATTGTATCAAGTTCAAAAAATTAATTTATATGAGTCATCAAAATCAACATCAAAGTATTGAATTGAGAGATGTATTAAATTTATGAAATCAATTTAAATGAATCATCTCCCTTTTTGAAAATTTATCATTTAACTTTATTTTAATTTTAAAAATTAACTTTAATTTAAATATTATATGCTCTCCCCCTTTTTGAATGAATATGACCTTTACTCAGATTTCTAAATATGCACTTTTAATCTTTAAGAGGAATGGAGTTTTTCAAAAGATTTAAATATAAAATAAAGCATGGTATATACTTTAATATTCAATCTTTTTTTTAAAAAAAAAATTAATCAATTAAATTTAAAAAAGATATATATCGAGAATGTATCAAGCAAAGTAAAATAAACAGTATCAAAGCAATAGATGGATACATTTTCAAATTCATTTCTTTGAGTAAAAATTACTTTAATACTACTAGTTCATAAAAATTTTGCAATGCACATTAGAAATTTAGTATCAAATTTAAATTTTTAAATAAATTTTAAATTTAAGTTTAAAGATTCATTTCTTGGAGTAAACATATATTTTAAATTCAATTTCACTCCATATAGCAATCAATTAAAGTAAATTAAATTAAACAAATATATGAAAGCCCAATTTAAGAAGATTATAAATTAATTGATTGAGAACTTAAGATTAAAATATATTTATCTCAAAATAAATTAATCAAAATTTTTAATCAAATTAAGATAAAAAAAAATTTCTCCTCTTATTTTGGAGATACCAAGAGTTTATTTTTCTTTTAATATTTCAATAACATTATCTCCCCCTATTTTTCATAATTTTGATTTGATTATTTTAGCTTACAAGTTTTCTCCTCCTTTTTCTTTTAAATCAAGCATATTTAACATGAATTTAACTCATAAATTTAGATTTTCTAAAATTGAAAGAAATTTTTAATTTCAAAGCTCTTTTAAAATAAATGATCAATTCTTCTTTAGTATTTTCTCTCCCTTACTTTAGCAAACAAAGCCATTTCTTTGAAAGATTATCTTGATGCCAATTAAACTGAAATTAAGACTAAATCATTATATTCTTAGTTCAATATCATTTAAAGATTAATTTGCAAATTTAGCTTGATACCAATGATTTTATTTTTGAATTGATAAAGATGAATTAATTCAAATTAAATAGTTTTGACAATTTTGAATGATAAATCAATTTAAATTATTATTAGCAAATCAATCAAGATAAATCATAAAAAAATTTTCAGTAATTCTTCAAAAAGATCATTTCTTTCTTTTCTTAAAAAATATCAAGCAATTATAGGTTCAGAAAAGATATATATTTTTGAATTTATTTCAAATGATATCATATCAAATATATAACTGTGCGAAATTAGATTTAAAATAAAGATACTTTTTTCTTTTCACCAAAAGATAAATTAATTAAATATATGGCAAATAGTGAGCTATTTGATACTAATTACTTAAAACTAAAGTCCTTTTTAAAAGTTTAGCTTTAATAATAAATGATAACTTTCTTAAAATATCTTGCTTGATATCAACTTCAAAAGATTCAAAACAACTATTTCTCAAATTTAATTTTCAAAATCATTCAATCAGAATAAAGTATGAATGTTCATCAAAAAATTCTCTTTTAAGATAAGAAAAGGCAATCAAATCAATAATCAAAAAAGATATTCAAATCAATTTAAAAAATCAAAAATTAATCAATTAGAGGAGTTTCAATAATTAAATAGGATAAGATCAAATAAAGAAAATCAAGTATGATCAAATCAAGGAGGATCTAGATAATGGTTCTATGGAATTTGGTTCAACTAAAAAATTTCAAATTCTTAGAGGTAAACCTAAGATGCAATGCAGATGACTACATCAAGTACTTAATTTTTATAATTAAATATTTTATTTTCAAGTACTTAGATCATTCAATTTTTTTTTGGGATATTTCAACATTTAAGCATCTTATGGGGGATTGTCAAACTTAGTTTCTCTTGTGGGTTTGATAATTAAAATATTTATACCTAATTGATCATCTTTTAAATTAAATTCATCAATTATAAAATTGATATGGGAAGGCTTGAAATATCATGCTGAATTTTTAAGATAAATTAATTTCATATTGATTCAAAACATGATACCTATAGAAAAGCACATTGATTTAGAAATCAAAGTATTCAAATCATTTCAAGCATCAAAATCAATCAATCATTCTAATCTTATCGAAACATAGAGAGTATTTCAAGCAAGTAAATATGATATGAAACTACATAAATAGATTATTAGAATCAATAGAATTAATCAAACAAACATTGATGGTATGATGTGAGAAAAGTTTAGATTTTATCCAAAAGCATCATCCATCCATTTTCATTTTCAAGGCACCCATCAAAATATTTTTCTATTTTTATTTCATTGGATCCTTGGTGTACCTACAAAATCATTTGCTAATCTTTGGTACCCAAGTTATCTTGGATCTATTGAAGTTGGAGCATATGGTTTCTTTTGGAACTCAAATTTATTTGATTAAAGTTTGGCCAATTTTTTTCGTGTTACATTCTAAAATTTTATGGCCTACTTTGTTATATTTGAAACAAACTATGGAATGATTTTTATATGAATCTTTTCCAAACATATTGTTAAAAAATTTCTACTTTTCTAAGAGATTAAAATCAATTTTAGCTTTGTAGAAAATAGATTTTTGACTTTTCAATAGTAATTGAAGCTTTTCGTAACCAAATGTGAACTTTTCAGCAATTAGCTTTAATGTTTCAATATCTTTTCTAAGTTTACCATTTTCATCTATTAGAGATTTTTCAGATTTCAAAAGAATTTCATTTTCTTCAATTAAGAATTTTTTAGATTCAACTGTATTCTTCTTTTCTTTAGTTAGAATTTTAATTTGTTTCAAGAAATCTTTCTTTTCTTTAGCCATATTTTTTATGTCTTTCATAAGATCTTCTTTTTCACATAAGTCTTTATTTTTCTCTTCAGTTAAAGTAAGATCGAATTTTTTAAGCTCTTTATTTTTTAGTCTTAGTTTTTTGTATTCATCCATTAAATCGTTAAAGGCTTCAAATAACTCATCAAAAGTAAAATCAGAAGAGTTATTAATGTTTGCCTCATCATCATTAGACATGAGGCAAGGATTTGCGATACATTCTTCTTCTTTATCCATCAAGCATAATTGGTCTACTTTTTGCTCTTCTCTTTTATCTTTCTTTTCTTTGTTTTGTTCTCCCTTAATTAAAGATTTCTTCTTCCTATGTTTCTTCTTCTTATTTTTCTTTCCATCCTCACGAGCCATGAGGTTTATGTTGGGATGAGCTTTCTTTTCATCTTGGGAGTTTGAATCCTCTTTTTGATTTGCTCTCTCATAAGTTATTTCTAATTTCTTTCATATATGTTTTGCTAAAATACATGAAGAAATTACATTAAATATATTTAACTCTAAGGAGCAATAAAGGATATTCATGGCCGCATTAAGTTGGGCCATTTCTTTATCATGATCTTTCAATGCATTGGTCATGTGTGAGCCATCTATTATAATCTTGTATAATTTATAATCATGTGCTTGTATGAAGATTTTCATCCTAGCTTTTCAATAGATATAATTATAACTATTAAAAAGTGGAGGTCCATCTATAGAATATCCTTCATTAAACAAAGATGTCATTTGGGTTGCCATTGATCTTTTATCCTAGACAGTTAGGTCAATAATTAATAACAGAGCACCTACTTTGATACCAATTATTGCCCAGAGATAGCAATCCAAGGGGGGGTGGAGGGTGGGGTGGGGTGAGTTGGATTTCTAAAAAAATTTAATCAAATTTACTTTCTAAATAGGTATATGCTTTGATTTTAACCAAAATGGTGTGATGAAATGTAAGCAATATAAGTAGCAAAATTAAGATAACAAAATCGAACTATGAAAGTAAAGCAAGAATTATAAGTATGCAAAGAAAAAAAAGAAAAGAGCACAACACAAACACATAAAGATTTATAGTGGTTCGGTGCAACCCGCACCTACATCCACTCTCCAAGCTTTTCTTAAAATTTTTACTATAATCTACTCTTGATTACAGTGTATTTATTTTTCAGGCTCATAAACAAACCTAATTGATTTTCACAAGAGCATGAACCAAAACCTAACACCGTTAGTTTTCTGGATTCACTAACAATCCAGTTGATTTTTTGGGCTCACCAACCAAAACCTACAATGTCTAATTTCAGGCTTGGATGGGCCTAATCTCCAAGTTTTTTTCTTCCAAAAAAACTTGAAAAAAAATAAAAATATAAGTAAAATTTCAGCATAATATAAAAAATAGAGTTTAAGCTCTATAAAATTTTAAAGAAGAAGCCGAGGATGCGCTCGATTGAAGTTTGGCTTTTCTTCAAATTATGCTTGAGAGGATGTGAAAGATGTTGGAGAAGCTTGCTTTGAATGCTCATTGAAATATGTGCACAACTTTTGTCTATTTTTTTTCTTTGGATTTTCAATATTCCTCACTAAAATTGAAAGATTCTTCCTTTAAATCCCTTTTCTTTGCTTTCCAATTGATTCTCCATCTTTTAAATACCTTTAGAGATGGTTAGAGTGAGAGTTCTAGCTGTTGGAACCTCTGAAATAGCCGTTGGGATGGAAAAATAGCCATTACACAACTATCCATTGAAGATTGTCCGTGCAAAACGAGATCTCTCGATTTTTCATGAGACCTCTCACCAGATTTTGAAACCTCTCGCTTCTGAATGAGATGTTTCATCGAAATTGCAAGACCTCTCGCTCTCAGAGCATAGAAACTAAGTTTCTATCTCATGAGATCGAGACATCTTGAGTTCAACTTGAGACCTCTCAGGATTGTGTCAGAACTTTGTTTCACTATGCTAGACTCCACGAGACCTCTCGAAAAATTTAGGAGACATTCAAAAACTGTTTCAAAGCTATTTTAAAAAATTTTTGCTTCCAATCAAGGAGATTTAATTTTTATATGAATTTTACTTTATATCTTTCTTGTTTTGGTCAAAGAGCTCTCTTTCTTCTGATCTTTGGAAGTTTAAGAAAAAAATTTTCTTTAAGAATCTTAACTTGATGAATTTTTGTAGATCTTTTCTTGAAATGATTCTTCAATTTAAATACCTAAAAAGACTTACATCTACTTATGAAATACATGGTTAAATACTCAAATACTCAAAGTTTGGCAATCATCAAAATTAATCATGGGGTCAACATTATTTCTTTTATCCATTAGGTTCTTACTTCACATCCGTACATCTTCGCATACTGTGCACCTAATAAGCTTGAATTTGGGCTCAAGTTTCATCTTCATGTGTTGGAGGACCATTTTTTGTTGGTTTGCGATTAAGTCTTCATAATTAATTATTCATAAAAATGATGATAAAAAGTATCAAATATAAAATAAAAGAGATTAAATAGCATAGATTCTAATACTTCTTATGTTATTTTTAATGTATTTATCAGCACCCTCTGACCTCGACTTTGGACCGACCTTAGGCACTGACCGAACTTTATTAAAATAATTAAAGTAGTTTGCTCGTAGTCTTAATTGAGAAACCCATTATTCCTTTTCGACCTCAAGTCCTTTAGATCAAAGCATCGATTTCTATCGTTCGATCTTGAAGATGATCGAGCCTCCAAAAGCAGCTGAAATAGTCCTACTGAGGTTTAGATCTAGAACCTGATCTATAAACTCATCACTCTCAATCCAAAGGCTGACCTTCAAGCCTAGTTCATCCGATCCTAAGCCCCAATAACTTAATCTCAGGATAAATGACTCACGATCAAGCTCAAAAGCATCTAATCATTTGTCTGAACTCCAACAGATGATATCCAACTACAGCAAGATGCGATAAATGACCACCTACTCTTCATAATAAACTTTGAGTAGTCCAAATGGCCTACTGACATTCTGTTGTGGTTGTCACTATTAATCTGTCATAAGCTCCATTTATAAATAGGACCCTCTAGATATATTTTCTTCTCTAAGATCTCTTTTCATCTCCAATCTCCTGAGTACTCCATTCTTATTGGCCAAAATACTAACTTGACTGTCGGAGGATCCACATCGGAGCCACCTCCAGCTAGAACTTTGTTCTACAGGTTCTACCGATGTGATCCTAATTTCTATCTCCAGCAATCTCTAGTGGCTGTCCATTTTTTGCATCAATAGGATTGATGCTAGAGGAAGGGATAGTGAGCCCTTATTCTAAATGGAATACTCAGTCAAGCAATCATCTCCTTCACCATTCAAGTAGAAATACCTTCCAAAAGAGCCATCTCTCGATGATCGATCACTGTTGCCATTCGATTGGAGCCAAAACTAGCTGATCATCTAGCTCTGGCACCTTCATCTATATAGCAACCTCCTTAACTGATAGCAATAGTGGATGTAAGCTAGTTTAACATGCTGGTGCAGTAAGTGAGAAGCCCCATAGAAGTCGTGCAGGCTATGCAGCATGCTCTGGCACCGGCACCACCCAAGAGACCATCGTCGGAGTGCCAAGATTTGGAGCAAGCAAGATCCACTTGGAGAAGCTAGCTAGACAATCCCAAAAAGAAAAAATAAAGAGCTGCCAGTCCTTATTCTGAGCATAATTTCACCTCCAAAAAGTCTTTTCACCCATCAAGTTTGCTACACTTTAAGATTTATGATCAAGATGATGTCCTCGATCAGAAGCTTTAGGAGATGAACTGGTGGATCGAGGAGCTCCGCCATATAGCTCCTACCCGAAATGATGAAATTTATATTGATCCATCATTCACTGCTCAGATCATGCAGAGCCCATTCCGTCGAACTTCAAGCTCCCTCAGTTCGAAAGTTATGATAGAATTTTGGATCTAGCCAACTACCTAAAAACCTTTCGAACTATGATGCTGCTCCATGGGGTGCCAAACATCATTTTGTATTGAGCTTTTTCGTCAACTCTGAAGGATGCAGCAAGAAACTAGTACTTGGACATAAAATAGAATACCATCTACTTTTTTGATCAATTAAGTCATCAATTTGTCACTCATGTTGTTAGCAGCCAATGTTTGAGGCAAGGGTCGGATTCCCTCATTAACATTAAGTAGAAAAAAGAGGAGTCCATCCAAGCCTATGTCAGTCACTTCAATGTTATTGCTCTGGAGGTCTGAAATTTGAACCACTCTATTGTAATGGCTACTCTGAAGGATGGTCTTCTGAAGAATGATCTTCTCTTCTCATTAGAGAACAAAAACTCTCGAGACTTCACTAATATGATGGCTTGAGCTAAAGGTTATGTTCGAACTGAAGAAGCTTTTAAGCTATGGGATGATGATGCCATAAGAAAGCGGCAAGCAAGGGAATCCAGCAAGCCCATAACTATGAAAATGCCAAGAGAAGGTTGGTGCATTCTAGCACTCCTCCTGAGCACAGATAAATCCAAACCCCACCTCGGGCTCATCGGCTAAGATGTTCGGATAGAAAGATGTGGTGAAGCCCCCCTCCTAGAAGATTCAATAACTATATCCCTTTAAATGTTCCAAAAACTCAAGTTTTGATGAAAGTTAAGGAGCAACTACCAAGGCCTGAGAGGTTGTAGACTCATCCAAGTAAGCACAATCTCAATAAGTACTGCCTATACCATCATGACCATGGTCATAATACTAAAGAATGTATCCAGCTCCAGGTTGAAATAGTGGAGTAGATCAGGCAAGGTTGGCTGAATCGATTTCTATGATATCAGCTTGAAAGGAGAGAAGAGCAACCAAGAGCTCTACCATAATTGAAGCAACCTTGGGGGGAAGAGTCTCAAGGAGATCGATCCCTACTGGGAATCATCAACACTATAGCTGGGGAATATTAACAAGAAGAAGCTAGTGGATCAGCAGAACCAATGAAGAGGTGAAGGACTGAAGAATCCATCACTTTCACTGAAGAGGATGTGCAAGAGATTCAATTTTTGCATGATGATGTGGTTGTAATCTCTTTAAATATTGTCAATTATGATGTACGTTGTATCTTGGTTGATAATGGAAGCTGTGCTGATGTCTTATTTTATGATGCTTTCTCTAAAATGTCCATATCCGATAGTCAAATAGGGCCATTAAGCTCACCATTAGTAGGATTCACTGGCGACACTATACTAGTTAAGAGAATAATTACTTTACCCATTGTGGCAGGTCAGTATCCAAAGGAAGCTTGAGCCTAGATTGACTTCTTAGTGGTTAAAGCCCCTTCTGCCTACAATGCCATTCTTGGATGACTTGGGCTTAATGCACTCCAAGCCATAGTGTCTACATATTATCTAAAAGTGAAGTTTCCAACAAAATTTATGGTCAGGGAGGTCCGTGGTGATTAAGTCCTAGCACGTTATTGTTATACAATTATTTTGCAAGGAGGAAAATAATCCAAGCTTTGTCCAATAGACGGACTTGATGTTTGTGATGACTTAATTGAAGAATGGAAAGAACCACTTGATGATCTTGTTGTAATCTCTTTGAATGATGGAAATGAAGACCATATAGTCCAATTGGCTTAAATTTAGCTTGTCGTCTTCTTGCAAAAGAATGCAAATGTTTTTTCTTGGGTTCCTATAGATATGCCTAGGATAGATGCAGAGGTGATGGAACACCGTTTGAGTATGGATCATAAACGATGACCTCTGAAGCAAAAAAAATGAAGCTTTGCACCAGAGCAATAGAAGATAATTATGAATGAGGTAGATAAGCTCTTTAAAGCTTAGTTCATTTAAGAAGTATCATATCCAGATTAGATAGCAAATGTGATCCTGATAAAGAAAGCAAATGGAAAGTGGTGAATGTGCATAGATTTTACTGATTTGAACAAGGCTTGCCCAAAGGATAGTTATCCTCTACCTCGAATTGATTAATTGGTGGATGCAATCTTGGGCCACGAGCTTTTCACCTTCATGGATGCCTTCTCTGATTATAACAAAATCTAGATGATGCCTGAAGATGAGGAGAAAACTACTTTTATTACTAACCGTGGTCTTTATTGTTATAGGATCATGCCATTCGGACTTAAAAATGCAGGTGTGACCTATCAGTGCTTGATGAATGAAATATTTAAGGAGGAGATTGGCTACAATATAAAAATTTATGTAGACGATATGCTTATCAAAAGTCGATCTTCAAAAAATTATATTACCAACCTGGAGGAGACATTCAACACTCTCTGAAAGTACAAGATGAAGTTGAATTTGATAAAATATGCTTTCAAAGTGACCTCAGAAAAGTTCTTAGGATTCATGGTGTCAAGGCATGGTATAGAGACAAATCTAAAGAAGATTCGAGCAATTCAAGAGATGGTCATTTTCAAGATAATAAAGAAAGTTCAGCGCTTGACAAGAAAGATAGCAGCTTTAAATTATTTCATTTCAAGATTGGTAGAACATTGTGTACCTTTTTTCCAAGTACTTAAACAATCAAAAAATTGCTATTGGACTTCTGAATGTCAGCAAGCCTTCGAGGAACTAAAGAGCTACCTTAGTTCGCCTCCCTTCCTTGCTAAATCTGAACCTAGTGAAGAATTGTTCCTATATTTGGCTATGTCACCTATGGTCATCGGAGCTATTTTAATCAGAGAGGAGAGTAATGTTCAAAAGCTAATTTACTATATAAATCAGGTCTTGAGAGATGCTGAAATAAGATATACCAAATTAGAAAAGCTAATTTATACTTTGTTGATTATAGCTAGGAAGCTTCGACCATACTTTCAAGGGCATACAATAATAATTCTCATAGATCAACCAATAAAATTGGTCCTTCATTGGCTTGATAGCTCTAGAAGAATTACAAAAAGGGCGATCAAACTCATAGAATTTGACATAAAGTTTCAACCTTGATTGTCTATTAAAACTCAAATACTAGCCAATTTTATGGTGGAATGCACTATTCTAGATCCATCCGAGCCTAAGCAACAAGAAGCCATCACCTCTAATTTTCAACTAAGCTCATTTAAAGAGCAAACCTCCCTGATGATTTTAGGTCTTATATATTGATTGTTCATTTAATGCTTCCGGAGTGGGTGCAAGCTTGATTCTTATTAGTTCAGAAGGGGTTATTGCTGATATGCACTATGCTTTAAATTTTTCACAACCAACAATGGAGCAGAATATAAAGCACTAATTATAGGATTAAAAATAGCCAAGGAACTGGGGATAGATCATCTAAAAATCTATAGTGATTTGCAATTGATGGTAGGGCATGTCAATGGTAGCTATAAAGCTCGGAAAGAAAATATGAAAAATATTTAGATAAAATGAAGAGCTTAACCTCGACCTTCAATAGTTTCGATATTTAACAAATTTCAAGAGCAAAAAATTCTAGAGTTGACCTCCTATCCAAACTGGCTACCTAAGCTCCGAATGATTTGCCAAAGAAAGTTTTCTTTAAGATTTTCCAGCAACCAAGTTCGAAGGAACCTTAGGTACTAATACAAGTAGACCATGAACCTGGCTAGATTGATCCGTTGGTCTCATATCTTAAAGATGACATTCTCCCTTGAGATCCCAAAGAAGCTCGAATGTTGAGAAACTAAGCCTCTCGCTACATCTTATATAAAAATAAACTATATAAGAGGTCTTATTTCTTACCACTTCTAAAATGCCTTCGACCATCTGAAGCTGACTATGCCCTAAGGGAGGTTCACGAAGGAGTATGTAGAAATCACCTCGGAGCTAGATTATTATCTTACAAATTACTTCGGCAAAGATATTATTAGCCGACCATGTAGCAGAATGCAGTTGACTATGTAAAAAGGTATGGTCGATGGTAGAGAAATGCCAATGTTCAGTGCCAACCGATCTCTCTACTCACACTCTTCAGGTTCCTTGGCCATTCGTACAATGGATAATGGATATATTGAAGGAAAACATGTAGGGTTTCATGCATAGATTTCAAATTTTTTTTAAAATTAAAGTAGTAGAAGACATAGATTAAATAGTTTAATCTTCAATATGTATGTAATCAAATTACAAAATCCTACATCAAGGATCTATAATATGTCATGATGCAAATATAAATCTAAAATTAAATTAATCACAAGTGGTATTGATCATATCAATACCTAGATCTAGAATAATTCTAGATCTAACCCTAGATCCTATCTAGGTTACCAAGAGACTAGATCTCTTACCTTTATGCGGGTCGAGAACTCCATGGTTGATTTTAGTTGTTGCTTTTAGAGCTGCATATGCATCCGACCTCTATAGGTGATCCTGATGAGCCTGCAACATAGATCGGAGGTTCGTCGAACGAAGATCCGCTTGAAGTGCTAGCTTCTCGCAGATCCCTCCTGATGGTTAATCAAATACATATTCTCTGGATCTCCTAGATACTCCAAGAGATAAAAAATATAAGAAGGAATAAGAAAGAAATCCAACCCTTAGATCTCTCATAAATCAAAAAATAAAATAAGAAAAAATAAATTCTAAGAAAAGATAAATCTTTTCCTTCAGGACATCAACGATTGATGTCCTTAAAACATCTCTATAATAGGCCAAGAGGAGACCTTCTTCTCTAGATTTTTTCTATGTTTCTAGATCTAACATCTCAGATTTTTACTTTCAAAAATTTTCACAAAAATAAGAAGAAGAAGCATTCTCAAAGAAACCCTAAGAGAAGACCTATCTTCTCTTCTCCTTCTCTCATCAGGACATGATCAAATCATGTCCAAAAAGAACATCATGCCCCAACAACGTAGAGCACTTATCCCCATGCCCTATTCCTCTCTCTCTCTCTCTCAAATTTTTATCACATAAAAATCATAAAGAATAAATAAGAGAAAAAATACATAAAAGAAAAATAAAGAGAAGACAATCTTCTCTTACCTTATCTTGTCAAGACATCAACCTTTGATGTCTTAATTGAAGGCTCTTCTCCAAGAATCTTGGTGCCATAAATTATCCCATGCCTTCTCCTCCTTTTCCTCTAATTTTTCATAATTTTTCTTGGATTTATCAAGTCCTTAAAGGGCCTTGAAAAGTGGCATGGGTTAACAACCAAAGACTAGGTCAAAGATTAGTCTTAGAAGGACTTTTGGTGGCGTCCAACTTTTGGATGCCACCCCATCCCTTTCTCAACATGGAGAACCAGCAAAATATTCCTAAAAGGATGGGAAAAGGGTGCACAACAATATGGGAGGTGTGGAGTTTATTTTCATAGAGAGAGATAGAGTTTTAGGTTTTAAGGACTCTATCAAATAGAATTCCATGCATAACTACTTTCCAATTTTGATCAATTCAAAATTTATTCTAAAACCTCCAGATTATGGGGCATGGAAAATCGTTCTTAGGTGTGTAATTAGGTTATGTTAACTTCTGGAAATGAAGTATGGGTGTGGGCTTTCTTAGGTGCAAGGAAAGAGATAGAGTTCCAATCCAATTGGAACTCCTCTTGTTTGACTAGGTCAAAATAGTTTTGAACCTAATTTAAATTTTATTTAAACTAGATTAAAATATAACCCAATTAAGGATGATCCTAGTCCAACTGAGAGCTCAATTAAATCGGATTAAATCAAGATTTAAATCTAATTTAAATCCTAAGTCAATTAGGTGCACCCATGTCCTGGTCAAATAAGAAATTGCTCTTTCTTGCAATTGGCTTATCCAATAAACCAACTAGATTTAATCTAATTAAGTCCAAATTAATTTTAATTAAATCTAATTTAGTTAGACTTGATCTCAGCCTAATTGCTCAATCAAATTGAGCCAATTAGCAATCCAATTACTAATCGATCCTCCTGCAACACTTGCATTAAGTCAAACATCAATCATATTGATGGATTAACCTTAAAATGATTCTTAATCATCGATTAACCATTTGAATAGATTACAAGCTCTAATGTGTGTGACCCCATAGGTTTGAACTTAAATCGATAGCATAGAAACCAATTTTTGTACCAATCAAAGTTACCATCTAGCAATGGTTTTTGATGTCTGGATAGGTCAAATGTATGCAAAGCAACATTCTTAGAACCCTGACCCATGGTTATCATATAATTCATCCCTATGATCAATAATGCTTAAGATGACATCGAGTATGCTATCAAACACTCGTATAAGTCATCTTTATTGTGTTCAAAATTTTGCAAATCTCGTGATAACTCACGAAGATTACCCAAGCCTAGATTTTTGCTAAATTGAAATATAGTGAGTCATTCTCTTTTTGAAGTTAATTAGGAGTGGTCAATCCCATCTTGACTCACACATCGACTTTACAAGTACTTGACTATACCCAAAAATCTTCTGAATCTATATTAGAAATACAGATAGTCTGGCATCAAAGTACAGTGAGTTGCTTGCAAGTCACGATGGTGATCTTCGATCGGAGGGACATTTATACCCATTGATCTTAGCTAGCTATTCTTGATAGTAGAGTACTACATTGATCACATTCAGTGTAGATGTACTCCTACATCTCACCTGAATACCATATCAGTGTCTCCACACTACTTGGTTATGAGGACAACCGACGCATATGGCATATAATAACCTACACTCGATAAGTTATCATTCTTGTTAATAACTTATCATTTGATCGTGAACAATTTAAGAACCATTCGATAAATTCTTCTTTATCGATTGATTATGGTTCTAAGAACTTCATCATAATTTAGGAGTTCATTTAAGAAAGATAAAACTTTTATGATGAATTAGCCAAATAACTATTATTATTAGATAATTAATATACTAATTCCAATCATCTATCTCTTAGATGATTAGCTTTAGGATATATTTTTCAATAACTCCCACTTGGACTAAAGTCAATCAGAATGATATCAAAAATTCTATCTTCCACTTGAGTTCGTAGAACTTCTTAGTTCTAAGGCCTTAGCAAATGGATCAGTCAACTTCTTCTTTTACATCGATCTTCTAAGGATCGACGTCATCTAGATCTAATATCTAAGATAAAAGCGATGTAGAATATGCTGGTCCTTGGGTTCTTTAGCTTGAGCTATGGCTTCAGTGCTACAATAGGACTAGACCATTGGTGGAGGGTGCCACTCCCAACCAGCTAATGAACCTCAATAACTACGTAGCTTATATGGTAGCATTATATGCCACGATGTACTCTACATCACTAACTGAATAGACTAAAGTATACTAGTTGGAACCTTTCCTATAGATTGCTCGTATAATTAGGATATGACCTGATATTTTCTTCTTGTCATCTTGTTTTGACTAAAATTAAAACATCCATATATTTTAAGTCAGTACTTTTATATTTGAGTCACTGAACCTTAGTATTTCTCAAATTTTTAAGGATTGACTATACAATCTTTCAGTGGCTCTCACTTGGATTAGACTGGTATCTACTCACTACCTCTAGTGAGTATACCATGTCTGGTCTCGTACATGGAGAAATAAGATGACACCTAAATTTTTATTTCTTGCAATGCTAGAATGCCATTCTCGATTAAGAAAATTTCATCCTCAAACATCACAAGAAATAACACTATAAAACATTTTGCCTAATTATAAATGCAAGGTTTGTCTTTATTCATAACAAAGACATTCATTCAAAATGTATGTTTAAAAATTGAGATAATAACTAAACGGACCTTACAGGTCTTTACCTTTCCATCTGTGCTACTCTGATCCTATTAAAAATTCATTCATACCTAATGGGTTTTATCCCTTTTGGTGAATCAACTAGTATCCATACACTATTGATAGACTTCAATTTGGATCATATGGCTCCAAATCACTTCTCAGAGTCAAGCCACTGCATTGTATCCCTATAGATGATCCGATCCTTATTATTCTCATTAAGCTCAACAAGATCGCCGTCTTGAACCTAGATACTAAAGTATCTGTTCAGCTAATGTGATACTCTATCGGATCTTCTTAAAGGTGATACTTTAATGGGCTCCGAATTTGATCTGATCAAATTTGGTTCTGTAGGTTTATCAGATAACGTCGATTCTTTTCTATCAGTCAAACTTTTACAAGTTCAACTTGACAGGTATCGGTTCCTTCTCTAAGAAACTTCTTTCCAAAAAGAATATCCTACTGCTGAAGAATATCTCATGTTCTTCAGTATGGTAGAATTAATCACCCTTAAATATCTATTCGACTAGGATCCAAGTTTATCTGTGTGCAAACTTATGACATAGGCCGATCAACTCCAAACTCGAAGGTGAAAGAGTCTAGGTCTATGCCTGATCCATATCCTATATGGAGTCTTTACAACAGATTTACTTGATGTAAATTCAGAGTAAAACTAGTAGCCACAAGAGCACAACCCTGAAGCAGGCAGATAAGTAAATCCTATCATAGATTGAATCAAGTCTAACAAAGTTTAATTTCTTCTTTCAGATACACTATGTTCTAAAAAGAAATCCACTGAGAGATAATCCAATTCTCTCCTAGATATGTCACAAACTTCACTGGATAAGTATTCGCCTCCTTGATCTTATTGAAGAATTTTAATACCTTATTCAGTTTATTTTTCTATTTCATTATTGAATCATTTGAACATTTTAAATGATTCAGGCTAGACGCATCCATGACTAGATGGTCATCTGTAATGAAATATTAATATCTTTCTTTGGCACTTAAGTTCATAGATCCACATATATCACTATGTATGAGACTTAGAACTTTATCGGCTCCTTCACCTTTTTCAGTAAAAGGTGACTTTATCATCCTCCCAAGAAGACAAGATTCACATGCTATCAATGATTCATAATCATTGATGTCGAGGTTTCTCTCTCAAGCTAACCCGTTTATCCTGTTCTTGTCAAGAAGACTAAGCCTATAATGTCAAAGATAGATATCCATGACATAATCTAACTTGGATGTGTATATTACACTTAACAGGCTATGTAAATGTTAAATATCATTTCTTTATTGTCCATGTATTATTATAACATTATTCATAATAATATCACAATAATCTCATTTATTGATAAATGATAACCATCCCTGGCCAAAAGACCAACAGAGAATACATTTATCATAAAGATGGACAATAGTGATAATCACTCAAAATGATATCTTTGAAAATAAGCTTAACAATTTCTAAAGCTAGGATTGAAATAGGACTTCCATCCAAAATGTTTAGGTATTTCTCATCATTTTCAAACATTTCACTTATCTATAATTTTTATAACAAATTGCATAGAGCTATTGGTATATCATACCCAGGTAGTAGAATTATATACAGAGAAATTTTAAGATGTCATCATATAACATCATTAATGAGCAACTTTTGCTTCTTTCTCTTGTTCAGCCTGTTATGATCAAGAAAAGTAAGACAAATCTTCTTTCTATGATCCTGCTTCTAACAGTAGAAGCACTATGCTTGATTTGGATCAATTTTAGACTAATTATTTTTACTAAGCTAAGATGCCCTAATACAAACCCATTCGTACTATTGAACCAAATTCAACTTTCGATATTAATTATCAAAGTTAGGTCCCATAAGTCATCACTGTCTAACAGTGATAGGAGCAATTAGGGTTTAGCCATATTTTAGAAAAAGAGAATAATGACCTAAGTATATGAATTATATTAAGCCTAGAGACTTGGACTTTAGTCTAAAGATTTTTTCACTATTTTATTCGAATTGGTAGCCTCTACCTTCAATTTAAAAAATTACTTTAATTTTTTAATAGGTACTAGAATCCACATAGACTGCTCATAAGACCAACTATGGTTGGTCAACCCATGTACATCTAAGGATAGGTTCATAACCAATTATTTCTCTAAATAACTTCTAATAATTTAATTTTATCCCAGAAACTTAATCAGTAGGCTAGGGCTTCCACTGTAAGAATCTAGTTAGGTCCAACCATTAACATGACTATACTTGGTACATCTAACCAACGAATGATTAAGCCCAACTATGGTTGGTCAACCTAACCACCATTAGAGAGACACATCTAAGTCATCATATGATGAATGATAATTTCATTAGTCAACAAGCATCAGACCTATGGGCCTTCAATGATTATTGAGTTAATGGACCCATTATCAAATACCTTAATGGAAGGCTATGACTCAGTTAGCTCCATAACTTTATCATTTTAAGAATCTAATAATTTTAGAGAATTTAAATTATTAGTGATTTAAGGATAGAAAAGATATGGACCAATTTACTTCCACTGACTTCACCAAGTCAAGTCTTCCCACTGACTTCTCAAGTCATCAACAAGGATTGGAATCAATTTCAGTCCATGGGCACCTAGATCAATATTATTGAATAAAATCAGTCTCACTGATTATCTATGTGACATGGATTAGCACGAATCAATGAGCAACCTAATCAAAAGCTGATTAACCACATTGGCCAGGTAAGTAAGATCGGTGGGAGGGTCTACCAAGGCTTGCCTTAAACATCATTAGAAATAGCTAGGTAAGTGGACTGTCAATTAAAAACCACCAGTCTGGGATGCCAGACTTACCTTAGACACCAATCGATTTATCAATTTTGATTTGATTTATCTAAAGACTCGAGCTCGACCATTGAGCCACGATCAGTATCCATTTGTTAGATGTATGGACTTTGATCAACTACAACTATTGAATTCATCTAAAGAAATAACCTAATCTTAATTAACTATTAATTAGATTTGATCAATTTCTTAACTAAGTCGATATTTAATTTAACCCTAGGTCTAATCCAGTAAAAGACCTGATCAAAGCTAACACATTACCTATTAACCCATGTTTTATGAAATTATCTTAGAATTTTTAAATCATAAACCTAGATCCTAAATAATCACTTAATTCTTAATTAAGTTCAAGCTTATGAGTTTGGATTTATGAAACCTCAGAACTAATTTTTAATTTTATTATTTGAAATATTTTCAAATTATAAATACTTTATTTTGAATCAAATTCAAATGATGGTTTTAGATCTAATTTGTTTTAATATTTCGATCATGTCCTAAGATTTTGAATCTAGAATTTTATAGAAAGTAAGTTCATAATTTAAATTCTACAAAATTTATATGTCATACATATGCAAACTAGATTAAAAAATGAAGCTACATATCAACATATGCAACATGAAGATCTAGATCAAAACATGAAACATATCACATGGATCTCATCTAAATGATCAAAATCAGATCATAAGCTATTTAATATTAGATTTAAAATTTAAAAATAAATTATAAATTATTTTAGATCTCATCTAACATATTTATGATTTAGATTTCTTAGATCAGCACATACTAGGACAATCTTTTCACTGTAAAGGATAAACCTTACAGAAGGATAACCTTATGATAGTATGTGCAATCCTGATATTATTTAGATTTAATCTAAATAATCAAAAATAGATCTAATATCTATTTAATTTTATATTTAAATTAAAAAATTAAATCATAAATTTTTTTAGATCTAATCTAAATAATTCATGATTCAAGTTCAGATCAGGACATACAAGGACAACCTTTTCATTGTAAGGGATTATTAACCTTACAACATGACAACCTTATGACAGTATGTATAATTTTTAATTTATTTTAATTTTTAGATTTATTTTTAAATATACATGAACATGTTATAAAAGAATCTAGATGCTCTGATATCATTAAAAAAAAATATGCAGGATTTCATGCATAGATTTCAAAATTTTTTTAAAATTAAAGCAGCAGAAGACATAGATTAAATAGTTTAATCTATAATATACATATAATCAAACTATAAAATCCTACATCAAGGATCTATAATATATCATAATTTAAATATAAATCTAAAATTAAATTAATCATAAGTGGTATTGATTATATCAATTCCTAGATCAAGAATAATTCTAGATCTAACCCTAGATCATATCTAGGTTACCAAGAGATTAGATCTCTTACCTTTGCATGGGGTGAGAATTTTGTAGTTAATTTTTATTATTGCTTTTAAAGCTGCACACATGTTCGACCTCTATAGGTGATCCACACGAGTCTGCAACACAGATCGGAGGTTCGTTGAATGAAGATCCGCTCGAAGTGCTAGCTTCTTGCGGATTCCTCCTGATAGTTAATCAAATACATATTCACTGAATCCCTTGAATGCTCTAAGAGATGAAGAATATGAGGAGAAATAAAAAAAAAATCTAACCCTTGGATCTCCCATAAATAAAAAAATAAAATAAAAAAATAAATTCTAAGAGAAGATAAATCTTCTCTTTCAAGACATCAATGATTGATGTCCTGAAAACATCTCAATGCTAGGACAAGAAGAGATCTTTTTCTCTAAATTTTTTCTATATTTCTAGATCTAACATCTCAAATTTTTACTCTCAAAAATTTCCACAAAAATGAGGAGAAGAAGGATTCTCAAAGAAACCCTAAGAGAAGACCTTTCTTCTCTTCTCCTTCTCTCATCAGGACATCATCAAATCATGTCCAAAAAAATCATCATGCCCCAACAACATGGAGCACTTATCCCCATGCCCTATTCTTCTCTCTCTCAAATTTTTATCATAAAAAAATTATAAAGAATAAATAAGAGAAAAATACATAAAAGAAAAATAAAGAGAAGACAATCTTCTCTTACCTTGTCTCTTCAAGACATCAACCTTTAATTTCTTAATTGAAGGCTCTTCTCCAAGAATCTTGGCTCCACAAGTCATCCCATGCCTTCTCCTCCTTTTCCTCTATTTTTTTATGATTTTTCTGGGACTTATCACATCCTCAAAGGGCCTTGAAAAGTGGCATGGGTTAACAACCAAAGACTAGGTCAAAGACTAGTCTTAGAAGGACTCTTGGTGGCGTCCAACATTTTGATGCCACCCCATCCCTTTCTTAATGAGGAGAACCAGCAAAAACATTCCAAAAAGGATGGGAAAAGGGTGCACAACAATATAGGAGGTGTGGAGTTTATTTCCATAGAGAGAGAGATAGAGTTTTAGGTTTTAAGGACTCTATCAAATAGAATGCCATGCATAACTACTTTCCAATTTTGACCAATTCAAAATTTATTCCAAAACCTCCAGATTATGGGGCATGGGAAATCATTCTTAGGCATGTAATTAGGTTATGTTAACTTCTGAAAATGAAGTATGGGTGTGGGCTTTCTTAGGCACAAGAAAAGGGAAAGTCCTGTCCAACTGGAACTCCTCTTGTTTGACTAGGTCAAAATAGTTTTGAACCTAATTTAAATTTTATTTAAATTAGATCTAATACAACCTAATTAAAGATGATTCTAGTCCAACTAAGAGCTTAATTAAATTAGATTAAATTAAGATTTAAATTTGATTTAAATCCTAAGTCAATTAGGTGCACCCAAGTCCTAGTCAAATAAAAAATTGCTCTTTCTTCTAATTGGCTTATCCAATAATCCAACTAGACTTAATCTAATTAAGTTTAAATTACTTCTAATTGAATCTAATTCAATTAGACTTGATCTCAATGTGATTGCTCAATCAAATTGAGCCAATTAGAAATCCAATTGCTAATCGATCCTCTTGCAATACTTGCATTAGGTCAAACATCAATCGTATTGATGGATTGACCTTAAAATAATTCTCAATCATCGATTAACTATCTTATTAGGTTACAAGCTCTAATATGTGTGATCCCATAGATTCGAACCTAAGTTGGTAGCATAAAAACTAATTTTTGTACCAATCAAAGTTACCATCTAGCAATGATTCCCGACGTTCGGATAGGTTGAATGTATGCAAAGCAACATTCTTAGAACCCTGGCCCATGGTTACCATATAATTCATCCCTATGACTAATAATGCTCAAGACAACTTTGAGTATGCTATCAAACATTCATATAAATCATCTCTATTGTATCTCAAAATTTCGCAAATCCTGTGATATCTCACGAGAATTATCCAGGCCTAGGTTTTGCTAAATTGAAATATAGCGAGTCATTTTCTTTCTGAAGTTAATTAGGAGTAGTCAATTTTATTTTGACTCACACACTGACTTTATAAGTACTTGACTGTACCCAAAAATCTTTTAAATCTATATTAAAAATATAGATAGTCTGGCACCAAAGTATAGTGAGTTGCTTGCAAGTTATTATGGTGATCTCAGGTCGGAGGAATACATATATCCATTAGCCTTAGCTAGCTACTCTTGATAATAGAGTGCTAGATTGATCACATTCAGTACAAAGGTACTCCTACATCTCACCTGGATGCCATATCAGTGTCTCCACATCACTTGGTTATGAGAACAACCAACACATATGGCATACAACAACCTACACTCGATAAATTATCATTCTTGTTAATAACTTATCATTTGATTGTGAACAATTTAAGAACCATCCAATAAATCTTCCTTTATCGATTGATTGTGGCTCTAAAGATTTCAACATAATCTAGGAGTTCATTTAAAAAAAATAGAACTTTTATGATGAATCAGTCAAATAACTATTATTATTAGATAATTCATATACTAATTTTAATTATCCACTACTTAGATGATTAGCTTTAGGATATATTTTCCAATATATACTTGGATCATTTTTCATAGCATCTGGATAGTGAAAGTTTCTCCTGGTAGCAATGGATTATTTTACTAAGTAGGTTGCAATCGAACTCCTAGCAAAAATTAATGAAGCTAAAGTACAGGACTTTGTTTGCAAGTCGATAATATGTAGATTCGATCTACCTCAGATATTGATCACTGACAATAGGTGCTAGTTTGCAAGAGCAATGTTTGTTGAATTTTGTGAAGATTTAAATATTTCTTATTATTTTACATCTGTGGCCTACCCTCACGTGAATGGTGAAGCCGAGGTAACTAACAGAACACTACTGTAAGGAATAAAAATAAGACTTGAACAGACCAAAAGAACATAGGTGGATAAATTTTACCACATTCTTTGGGCCTATAGAACCACCTAAAGGTTGCCTACTAGAGAGACTCCATTTGCTCTGCCATTTGGAACTAAGGTAGTTATTCCCGTCGAACTTGGACTTATCTCAACATGAGTTAAAAGCTTTAGTGAACAAAATAACTCACAGGATCTCAGAACAAATCTTGACTTACTAGAAGAGAAATGGAAGAAAGCTCAAGTTTGGTTTGCAAGCTATAGGTAGAAAGTAGCTTGGTATTACAACTCTAAGGTCAAGAGCAAGACATTCAAGGTTGGAGACTTGGTGCTATGCCGAGTAGAAGTTTCTCAACCATAGAATCAAGGCAAACTTGCTTCAAATTAGGAAAATCCTTATAAAGTCAAGAAAATTGTTGGACCAGAAACTTACCACATAAAAGAGCTTGGAGGAGCTATGCTATACTGACCTTAAAATTTGGAAAATCTATGAGTATACTATCAATAGCTATATTTCAATAAAATTTCTTATTTTTAAGAGTCCTATCTTTTACGTAAATTGAATTATGGCAAGAAATGAACTAGCCGAACTTCATCCTTAAACAAAGTTGAAGGCCTCCAGTTCATAAGACAGAAGGTTAACCTCATTAGGAATAGCAAGAGAACCTTACCCTGACAAGGGTGAAGGCTCTTATGAGGGATATAAAGGCCTTCATTTCATAGGATAGGAGATTAACCTCATTAGAAACATGAGGAGGTGAAGGTTCTTACGAGCGATATAAAGGCCTCCAGTTCATAGGATAGGAGATTAACCTTGTTAGGAACATGAGGAGTACCTCATCCTAATGAGGGTGAAAGCATTAGCCTCGTTAGGAATAGAAGAAAAATCTCATCCTAACGAGGGTGAAGGCTCTTATGAGGGATATGAAGGCCTTCAGTTCTTAAGATATGAGGTTAACGTTGTTAGGAATAGAAGAAGAAGCTCGTCCTAACTAGGGTGAAGGCCCTTATGAGGGATATGAAGGCCTCTATTTCATAAGATAGGAGGTTAATCTTATTAGAAATAAGAGGAGGGCCTTATCCTAATGAGGATGAAATCTCTTATGAGGGATATGAAGGTCTTTGATTTTTAAATAGGAGGTTAATCTCATCAGAAATAAGAGAAGAACCTCATTCTAATGAGGGTGAAGGTTCTTATGAGGGATATGAAGGCCTTCGATTCATATGATAGGAGGTTAATCTCGTTAAAAATAGAAGAAGAACCTCGTCCTAACGAGGATGAAGGCCCTTACGAGGGATATGAAGGCCTCCAGTTCATAAGATCGGAGGTTAACCTCATTTGGAACATGAGAAGAACCTCATCCTAATGAGAGTGAAGGCCCTTACAAGAGATATGAAGGCTTCCAATTCTTAAGATAGGAAGTTAACCTCGTTAGGAATAGGAGAAGAATCCATCCTAACAAGGGTGAAGATTCTTACGAGGGATATGAAGACCTTCGGTTCTTAAATAGGAAGATAAATCTATTCCTAAGTAGGTTCGGAAAACTCTAATTCATGAACAAGGGGGATAGATTTATGAAAGGCTGAGTGAAAATTACTGTTCAAAAATAAAGTCTACTTCATTTACAAGATGACAAGCATGAGTTCAGTAAATATCAAATTAAGACATGACAAAGGAGAATAATGGAAAGAAAGATCATTTTATTAAGTAAAAATTATTACAAAGGTCACCAAAACCAATTACAAAAGTAGAAAGAAAGAAAAAGAAGTCCTACTCAGACTTCAGACTGTCGGCCCCAGCCATCACTTAGGAATGTTGTAGATCAATTACTTGGTCTTTCAGCTCCTTCCTTGCTACCAAACACTCGCTAAGCAACTTCTGAGCTCATCTAGCATCTTCTTTTTCTTCTCTCAATCTCATTCGAAGGATGGCAGATTCAGCTTTGACATCCTTAACGGTGTTCTCTTGGTATGTTAATTGAATCTTTAGCTGAAGGAGCTTGGCCTTATTCTTGTCATAGACTTTGGTGAGATTAGCAAGACTATTCTTTATTGAAGCAAGCTTGCATGAATCCGCACTTGGACTGGCTCGAGCACTATCTGCAAGTTATCTTCTGAGCCAAGCTACCTCTTCGTTGGCTGCCCGAAATTGTCACTTAAGATCAAAAATTTGCTTGTTCCAGCCCAGCCTATAAGTGTTGTATACTTTCTATAATGTGCGTGTTAGATATATGTGCCCTAAAAGCCAGAATTAGCTGACACTTGTAATACACTTCTAGGGGCAAAATTATAATTTTGACTAATATCAATAAAATGGGTTATTTTCTATCACATATGTGCATTTAGTGTTTGTGATACATCCTTTGAGTTAATGATAATGATAATTCATATTTTTAAGAGTTGAAAATTTAAGACATGAATAATCATTATTAACTCATAAAATGCTCCTAACCATAGGATCATCACGAGGATGGTGATTGATCCAGAAGATTGGTGTATAATCGCTTCTCTTTAGTAGATGAGTCTTGAGTCTACGGTGTGGAGACATCAGAGTGAGAGTACAGGTACTCGTTAGAGAATGAGGGCACTAAGCGTGACCATCTCGAGTAGTCAGTTTGAAAGTAAAAAAAAAATTCAGAACAAAGGAATTGAAGGTCAAACCTAGGCCAAGAAGCAAAGTGCTAGAAATCCTATAAATAAATGAAAGAAATTTGGAACGATCGAGGAAAAGAATATATCTAGAAAATGAAAAAAGTTCAACCACGAAAGGGGGAATAGGTAGCCTAAGCCGAAGGGTCTTAGTATACAGACTGAATCAACCTAAAGGGGGCACATATTTGCTGTTCGATCTGAAAAGTTCGAGTTCATATTCTGAGGAGATTCCATACTGAATCAGAATAAGAGAAAGATCCTTGGTGAAGGTGGAAGCAACAGTCCCGGGAACAAAGGCTAGATAAGTTACATCTCTATGATTAGGTTCGACCTCAAACCTAGGGTTTGGAAGGTTCGGCTCGGACAAACTTTCAAAGGGTGAAGGCCAAGAACATTTAGAGTCTCGAAAGGCCATTTTAGATCAAGAAAAATTAAAAAAAATCTATAGAAAATTTGTGAAAATTGGGAGAAAAAATTAGAAATCGAAAGAAAAAATAGGTGAATCCTAGGAGATCCCTAAAAGTAGAAAAAAGGCAAGAAAACTTAAAATAAAAGATTTAGGATACTAACCTAATGGAGGCAAAGAATTTGGTAGCTAGTGCGGTGGAAATGATGAAAGATGGATGGAGGAAGAAAGTCAAAGACAAGAGACATACGAGATGGAATGATCGGGCTCAAAGAAATGAACAGTAGGAAGAGAACAGAAGAAATAGACCAAAGTGAGAAAAAAGAAGGAAGGCGCTTAAATAGCCAATGATGTCCTAGAGCTAACTGTTATAATTGCAGATTAAGCAGTGTTGAATCCTAGCCTTCTGTGTATCCGTCCCATTATTGTGGTTGTAAGTTAGATAAATCATCAGTGTGCCATACAATCGAGCTCTATGCCAGTGAAATTTTAAAATTTGGAGATCATCTCGAGCCATTTTGCAATAAAAGAGATCCTGCGTCGGTTCGAATAATCCAAAGTATTTCACATCCAAAGATAGGAAGACTAGATGGGACTCGATGATCATGAATAATTATACTCCTTTCGTTCGAACTTCAAATTTGAAAGTATGAGAATAAGTATTGGGGGTAAAAAGCTCTCATCGAAATCTAATAAAGCCTGACCTTGGTAGAGTGCCATCCAAATTCAGGGCACACTCCAGTCCGAGATTCAGTTAGGTCAGCCACCTGGTTCAGACGTGCTCCAAAGAATTGACCTCCAAATTTTATTGAGCTCAGAGCTTCAATTGAGGGCGACCAATCTCAAAAAATGATAACAACTTCTATCTTGTCTGATCTTGTGTTTTGCTGAGCTCCTTTAAATCCAACTCCTCTAACTCTATCCTATTAATGACAAGATCTTGCCAGACTACACACTGGATCTCGACCAGACGAGCTTGAGCTAGTAAAAGAAACTCATCATCTGCTTGACTCCAATTGTCAATCTGGGATAAGTAGCAACCAACTTACAAGCATTGAACCTCAGCATCTCTGACCCCAACTTTGGCCGATCTTGGGCACTAGCCGAACTTTATGAACATAATTAAAGTAGTTTGATCATAGTCTTAATTGAGGAACCTATTATTTCTTTCCAACCTAAAGTCCTCCAGACCAAAGCATCGATTATAATTGTCCGATCTAGAAGATGATCAAGCTTCCAAAAGCAGCTGAAACAGTCCTACGAGGTTCAGATCCAAAACCTGATCTACAAACTCATCACTCTCGATCCAAAGGCTAATCTTCAAGTCCAGTTCATCTGATCTTAAGCCCCAACTGCTTAACCTCAAAAATGACTCATGATAAGCTTAGAAGTATTTGACCTTCTGTCCAAACTCCAGCAAATGATATCCAACCACCAGCAAGTCACGATATATGATAGCCCACTCTCATAATAAACTTTGAGTAACCCAAACGATTTTTTGAACATTCTGTTGCGGCTATCACTATCAATCTGTTACAGACTTCATCTATAAATAGGATCCTCTAGATAATATTTTTCTCTTTAAACCTCTTTTTTATTTCTAATCTCCTGAGTACTCTATTTTTCTTGGCTAAAATACTAACTTGATCGTCAGAGGGTTCATGCCAGAGCCACTTCAGTCAGGATTTTTCTTGCAGATTCTACTAGCATGATCCTAATTTTTGACAAGCCATCCATTTTCTGCACCAATAGGATTGGTGCTAGAAGAAGGGATAGTAAGTCCTTATTCTAAAAGGAGTACCAAGTCGAGTAATCATCTCCTCCACCATTCAAGTAGAAATGCCTCCAGAAGAGTCGTCTCTCAATGATCGACCACCACCATCGCTCGATCAGAGCTTGAACAAACGATCATCAACTTCAGCACCTTCATCTGTATAGCAACCTCCTCAACCAGTAGTAATGGTAGATGTGAGCTAGTTCAACCTACTGGTGTAGCAATTGAGAAGCCTCATAAAAGCCATGTAGGCTATATAGTAGGTTTCGATATTGATGCCACTCAAGAGACTATTATTGGAATGCCAAGATTTGGAGAAAGTGAGATCCACTTGGAGAAGCCAGCCATAAATTTTGAAAAGGAAAAATAGAGAATCACCAGTCCCTTCTGAGCATGATTCCATCCCAAAAAGTCTCTACCCCCATCAAGTTTGCCGTACTTTAAGATTCATGATCGACATGATGTCCTCAATCAAAAACTTTAAAGAGATGAGCTGACAAATCGAGGAGCTCTGCCATGCAGCCCCTGCCTGGAATGATGAAATTTGTATTGACCCATCGTTCACTGCTCGGATCATGTAGGAGCCTATTCTGCCAAACTTTAGGCTCCCCCAGTTCGAAAGTTTAATAATGAAACTTTAGATCTAGCTGACACCTGAAAGCTTTCCAACAATGATACTGCTCTATGGGCACTTGATGCCATTTTGTGCCAAGCTTTTTTATCAACTTTGAAGGATGTAGTAAGAAACTAGTACTCGAGCATAAAGCCAGGTACCATCTACTCTTTTGATCAAATGAGTCATTAGTTTGTAGCTTATTTTGTTGATAGCTGATGTCTAAGATAAGGCTTAGATTTTCTCATCAAACATTAAGCAGAAAGAGAAAAGACCATCTAAGCCTATGTCAGTTGCTTCAACATTGTTGCTCTGAAGATTCAAAATTTGGATCAATCTATGAGAAAGGCAACTGAAAGCTAGAAGGCTACGCTGCTGCAAAGGATGACTGTTGATCTTCGAAAGGTGTTTTGAAGATCCTCTAGATCAGATCCAAATCTAATTTTTGGAGACATGATAGAGAAGAAGAGGATCTTCAGATCCAGTTCGAGTGGATACCGATAGAGGTCAGGCACTTGCGTGGCTAGATCCATAATCTTCTGCTGCTCATAGGATCATCATCGGATAATAGGATTATCCACTTCAAGGTCAATTAAATTTGATTTAATTTATCTAATTTTATTTTAATTATTAAAATAACAAGAATCAAATCTGAAATATCTCAGATCTAATCTAGATCAAAAAAAAAAATTTAAAATATATCTCTTGATCTGATCAGATCTGAACGAACCTGATCCGAAAAATCAGGATTTTTCTTCAGTGCGTAGCTAGTTCTGAAGTTTGGAGAACCTCTTAGACTAGTCCTAGCCATACTCCTCCTAGCTTTAAGACCAAAGCAAGCCTTTCTCTAGCTGATTGATCTTCTCTTTTGGTTCTCTAAGTTCGGCCTCAAGGGAGCAGGCCTTGGCAGTTAGAGCCTAAGACTTCTCACTAGCATGCTTTGATGCCCGTTGGAGCTTTTTGGACAAATGGTACTTCTTTGAAGTATACTCCCTAAAGGCTTATTTTGAGGCTTGGCGTAAGCGATTGATTTCAACAGAGGCTATTGCATAATTACTCTTAGATTTTTGAAGTTCATCTTTAGTCTTCTTCAAATCCTTATTGACTTGGCGAACTTCTTTCTTTAAAGTTTTTATATAAGCTTTTAAAAGAATAGCCTATGGTTAATGGTGTAGCTTTAGCCCATAATTAAGCTCGATGGCAGAACTTGCAAACTAAACTCTATATCATGAATACATTGCAATACATAAAGTTATGAAAAGTTCAATTTCATTTCTCAAGAAGTTAAGTACATATGGAATAAAAAGAAAAAAAAATATACAACCAGGGGAGGTCTTCAACCTCTAGCTGGGGTGCTGTGGAACAACTTGATCCAACCTCGGTAGGTACTGGCTCCTTGGTGGGCTCGGGAACATCGATGGTAGGTCTGGTAGAAGAAAGATCGGCTTCAGCTATGAGGACCTCGCTTCATCATCAGATAGATCCTTTGGCTCGTCCTCCAGGAAGCCAAGGTTTAGTTCAGGATATCTTTAGGTGACCCTCTATTGGCAAATTTTGAAACCTTTGTTGAAGGCTTTCTTGGCGAATTCAATCTTAATATCTTCAAGCTCTTTCGAAGCCTTGAATTCTGCCATAGCTTGCTTCTTAGCTTCGCCCCCCTTCTTTTCCCCTTCAGAAGCCTTGACCTTGGCCTTCTTCCTTCTCTCTATTTCTAAATCCAAGTTGGTCTTCGGTATGTTTTTTATTTCTGCTGATGTTTGCTCCACCTTTTTTAGCTTCTTCCTAAGATGTTCGACTTCGGTGGAGTCTTCCTAGAGCACATCGTTGAGACGCTCAACCTCAGCTTTGGATTCTTGAGCTTCCACCATGGCTACTTCAACTTTCTTAACAATTTTTGAAGCCTTGATCCCATAGATGTTGACCACCTCAATGTTGGTGAATAGGTGGTGGCTAGCTATAAACACCAAAGTTAGTTTTGGCACTAAACGTTATATATGAATAAACTTAGGGAATGAGAAGACAACTACCCTGAGGAAAGCAATGAATGAGTACTTCTTCTAAACCTGAGTAATCATCTGGAGGATCTTTTTGATTATATTTGGCAGTATGCACCCCTCCATAAGGGGTTGGATGACCCTCCAGCTGTTAAAGGAAGCCCGCTCCAAATCGATATTATTACTGCTGGACTCCCCAGAGTTCTTTGGCGATTGAACTTTCTTTATAGCCAACCTCTTCCTTTTCTCCACCTCTTTCTTCTTCTTGATAGGAGGTATAGGAAGGACAGCCTCTATTGGGGGGCTCAAAATTGGTATTCCTACTTCTACCTCTAGAACAGAGGTCACCGAAGCTAGAACGACTGAGCTGGGCTCTACTATCTTGACCCGTTTGGACGTTTTTCCCAAGTTGGTGCCTTTCCTATTTTGGGCCCAATATTTTTTTGTAGTCGTTTGAGTTCGTCTGGAGTCATTTCTATGAAAGTAAAAGAGCCAAAGTTAGATAAGGATGAGAAGACAAAAGAAATGCAAAGTTAATACCTTCGGGGTTAGCAGGCTTAAGTCGAGGTTGTAAAGGATCTGATTGTCTATTAGTTGGGTCAATAAAGGGGCTTTATAGTTCTTCAAAACTTTGATAGAGTCAAGATCCTTCCGCTCCTGGGGCCTTGCAGATGGATTCCCTTAGCCAACCCCAGTGAGGATGTTTCCACTCAAGTGAAGGGTTAGACACCAAGAAGAACTTCCTCTTCTAGTTGTGGTTGGAGGAAGGGCACTCTTAAGAAATCCCTTCTTGCCGAACTAGGACAAAATATACCATCAATTTTTAGCACTGGGATGGTGTTTGAAAGTAAAAAAAAACTTCAGAACAAAGGAATTGAAGGTCAAACCTAGGCCAAGAAGCAAAGTGCTAGAAATCCTATAATAAAATGAAAGAAATTTGGAACGATCGAGGAAAAGAATATATCTAGAAAATGAAAAAGTTCAACCACGAAAGGGGGAATAGGTAGCCTAAGCCGAAGGGTCTTAGTATACAGACTGAATCAACCTAAAGGGGGGCACATATTTGGCTGTTCGATCTGAAAAGTTCGAGTTCATATTCTGAGGAGATTCCATACTGAATCAGAATAAGAGAAAGATCCTTGGTGAAAAGGGTGGAAGCAACAGTCCCGGGAACAAAGGCTAGATAAGTTACATCTCTATGATTAGGTTCGACCTCAAACCTAGGGTTTGGGAGGTTCGGCTCGGACAAACTTTCAAAGGGTGAAGGCCAAGAACATTTAGAGTCTCGGAAGGCCATTTTAGATCAAGAAAAATTAAAAAAAATCTATAGAAAATTTGTGAAAATTGGGAGAAAAACTTAGAAATCGAAAGAAAAATAGGTGAATCCTAGGAGATCCCTAAAAGTAGAAAAAAGGCAAGAAAACTTTAAAATAAAAGATTAGGATACTAACCTAATGGAGGCAAAGAATTTGGTAGCTAGTGCGGTGGAAATGATGAAAGATGGATGGAGGAAGAAAGTCAAAGACAAGAGACATACGAGATGGAATGATCGGGCTCAAAGAAGATGAACAGTAGGAAGAGAACAGAAGAAATAGACCAAAGTGAGAAAAAAGAAGGAAGGCGCTTAAATAGCCAATGATGTCCTAGAGCTAACTGTTATAATTGCAGATTAGCAGTGTTGAATCCTAGCCTTCTGTGTATCCGTCCCATTATTGTGGTTGTAGATGTTAGATAAATCATCAGTGTGCCATACAATCGAGCTCTATGCCAGTGAAATTTTAAAATTTGAGATCATCTCGAGCCATTTTGCAATAAAAGAGATCCTGCGTCGGTTCGAATAATCCAAAGTATTTCACATCCCAAAGATAGGAAGACTAGATGGGACTTCGATGATCATGAATAATTATACTCCTTTCGTTCGAACTTCAAATTTGAAAGTATGAGAATAAGTATTGGGGGTAAAATAGCTCTCATCGAAATCTAATAAAGCCTGACCTTGGTAGAGTGCCATCCAAATTCAGGGCACACTCCAGTCCGAGATTCAGTTAGGTCAGCCACCTGGTTCAGACGTGCTCCAAAAGATTGACCTCCAAATTTTATTGAGCTCAGAGCTTCAATTGAGGGCGACCCATCTCAAAAATGATAACAACTTCTATTCATGTCTGATCTTGTGTTTTGGCTGAGCTCCTTTAAATCCAACCCTCTAACTCTATCCTATTAATGACAGATCTTGCCAAGACTACACCATGGATCTCGACCAGACGAGCTTGAGCTAGTAAAAGAAACTCATCATCTGCTTGACTCCAATTGTCAATCTGGGATAAGTAGCAACCAACTTACAAGCATTGAACCTCAGCACTCTCTGACCCCAACTTTGGGCCGATCTTGGGCACTAGCCGAACTTTATGAACATAATTAAAGTAGTTTGATCATAGTCTTAATTGAGGAACCTATTATTTCTTTCCAACCTAAAGTCCTCCAGACCAAAGCATCGATTATCATTGTCCGATCTAGAAGATGATCAAGCTTCCAAAAGCAGCTGAAACAGTCCTACCGAGGTTCAGATCCAAAACCTGATCTACAAACTCATCACTCTCGATCCAAAGGCTAATCTTCAAGTCCAGTTCATCTGATCTTAAGCCCCAACTGCTTAACCTCACAAATGACTCATGATCAAGCTTAGAAGTATTTGACCTTCTGTCCAAACTCCAGCAAATGATATCCAACCACCAGCAAGTCACGATATATGATAGCCCACTCTCCATAATAAACTTTGAGTAACCCAAACGATTTTTTGACATTCTGTTGCGGCTATCACTATCAATCTGTTACAGACTTCATCTATAAATAGGATCCTCTAGATATATTTTTTTCTCTAAACTCTCTTTTTATTTCTAATCTCCTGAGTACTCTATTTTTCTTGGCTAAAATACTAACTTGATCGTCAGAGGGTTCATGCCAGAGCCACTTCAGTCAGGATTTTTCTTGCAGATTCTACTAGCATGATCCTAATTTTTGACAGCCATCCATTTTCTGCACCAATAGGATTGGTGCTAGAAGAAGGGATAGTAAGTCCTTATTCTAAAAGGAGTACCAAGTCGAGTAATCATCTCCTCCACCATTCAAGTAGAAATGCCTCCCAGAAGAGTCGTCTCTCAATGATCGACCACCACCATCGCTCGATCAGAGCTTGAACCAACCGATCATCCAACTTCAGCACCTTCATCTGTATAGCAACCTCCTCAACCAGTAGTAATGGTAGATGTGAGCTAGTTCAACCTACTGGTGTAGCAATTGAGAAGCCTCATAAAAGCCATGTAGGCTATATAGTAGGTTTCGATATTGATGCCACTCAAGAGACTATTATTGGAATGCCAAGATTTGGAGCAAGTGAGATCCACTTGGAGAAGCCAGCCATAAAATTTTGAAAAGGAAAAATAGAGAATCACCAGTCCCCTTCTGAGCATGATTCCATCCCAAAAAGTCTCTACCCCCCATCAAGTTTGCCGTACTTTAAGATTCATGATCGACATGATGTCCTCAATCAAAAACTTTAAGAGATGAGCTGACAAATCGAGGAGCTCTGCCATGCAGCCCCTGCCTGGAATGATGAAATTTGTATTGACCCATCGTTCACTGCTCGGATCATGTAGGAGCCTATTCTGCCAAACTTTAGGCTCCCCCAGTTCGAAAGTTATAATGAAACTTTAGATCTAGCTGATCACCTGAAAGCTTTCCAAACAATGATACTGCTCTATGGGGCACTTGATGCCATTTTGTGCCAAGCTTTTTTATCAACTTTGAAGGATGTAGTAAGAAACTAGTACTCGAGCATAAAGCCAGGTACCATCTACTCTTTTGATCAAATGAGTCATTAGTTTGTAGCTT
The DNA here is from genome assembly GCA_006176705.1 of Cocos nucifera. Taxonomy (NCBI): domain Eukaryota; kingdom Viridiplantae; phylum Streptophyta; class Magnoliopsida; order Arecales; family Arecaceae; genus Cocos; species Cocos nucifera. Next base: position 328,297 of record QRFJ01000417.1, read on the forward strand.
ATTTTGTTGATAGCTGATGTCTAAGATAAGGCTTAGATTTTCTCATCAACATTAAGCAGAAAGAAGAAAAGACCATCTAAGCCTATGTCAGTTGCTTCAACATTGTTGCTCTGAAGATTCAAAATTTGGATCAATCTATTATAATGACTATTAGATATGTGTGCCCTAGAAGCCAGAATTGGCTGACACTTGTAATACACTTCTAGGGGTAAAATTATAATTTTGACTATAAATAATAAAATGGATTATTTTTTATCACATATGTGTATTTAGTGTCTGTGATACATCCCTTGAGTTAATGGTAATGATAATTCTTATTTTCAAGAGTTAAAAATTTAAGACAAGAATTTTTATTATTAACTCATAAAATGCTCCTGACCGTAGGATCATTATGAGGATGGTGATTGATCTGGAAGGTTAGTGTACAATCACTTCTTTATAGTAGATGAGTCTTGAGTCTATGGTGTAGAGACATCGAAGCGAGAGTACAGATACTCGTTAGAGAACGAGGGCACTGAGCGTTACCATCTCGAATAGTCATAAGGAAGTCTACCTTCTTGTCAATGACTGACTCAAATCTATAGTGGTGTGTCTAGTTCTTTTACCTGAGATGCATCGGTAGTTCACCTTGAGGATGTTATGTTTGACTACACCATGACTCGGTCTCCTAACCATTCAGATTTCTAAGGTGTATGTTGGCTATAGCATGTTCATTGTAGAAATTGGATTGCACCAAGATAGAATCTATCTACCTCGGTGGATGAGTAGCCCTATGATAATCATGAGAATCAAGTCCATAATCCCATGGCCATGGCAGAGAGTGAAATAATAGAAAGAGTTTTTATTAAGATTTTCACATCGAACTTGAATCAAATGATTAAATCATATGATAGAAATTAGGGTTTGACGAGTTCACCTTAACCCTAATCTGATCGGAACTCAAGATAGAAGAACTTAATCACACAAGTAACTGCACCAAGAGGTTCATTTCTAATTTTGATGGGTTGCCACCATATATTGCTAGGTGTCACTGATGGATTTTGGGAGTAATTAGAATGATTTAGATGATCAATAATTTTAGTTGTCTGAATCAGAAGAGTTCTGATTCATTGAAAGGAGTTTCGATGATGTCGATGATAGGGATCACGACATATCCCATTATCATATAGAATGAACCTAATTAGGTCACACAAATAAAGGTTTGGATCTGGATATAATCAATTAGACTAATCCAGTTTAATTGATTTGAATTAGATTCAATTAAGTTCAAGAAAATCGTGCTAGCACATGATTGAGCCTAACATTCTTCTTTTTCTATCATTAAAAGTTATCTCGACTGAGCCTAATGTATTTTTGCTCACTTAGGTACCTTTACCTAGTCTGACTAGAGTTTGTCTAGGTTAGAAAAGGGTTATTTTAATTTATGAGATAAATTTGAGATAACACATGTCATTTTCCATCATCTGCTAATTCTTATCCTTTGACTTTGGTCAAACATTGACCTTTGACCCTTGGACATCTGCCCATATGTCATGCACCCATAGGAGAGACTTTTTGATCAAGTCCACCTACCATTTGATAGGCAGATGGAGGGTGCATGCCTAGGATGGTGTGCACCCCATGTGGATAAACACTATAGTCCCATATGGATGGGAATCTAGATTGCTTCTTGGATTCAAACTAGGTGACTCTTATCTATAGACTTTGATCAGTCTTAGGCACCATCAAAGGATGAATCTATGAGGCTCTCATCTGATTGGATCAGATGATGTCATCCTACCAATCAGATTTAGATTTGATTGCACGAAGCAACATGATTGATCTGGATGATGCGCACTGCATGGCGCAGCAGGGTCTATAAATAAACGCTATCTGCACCCAACTTTTTGGGAGTTTCTCTTAGCCCATGCCCCAAGACTGCCTCTCTCCCTCCTCTATGCCATCTTTTGATCATCTCTCTCCTCTCCATGTCTAAGAAAGTTGGGCCTTCGGTTTGGTGCGATCCAGGCAAGAAAAGGCTGACGACAAAGGAAGAAGGCAGCACTGCAGCAGAGATGATTGCTGATCTTCAGAAGAAGTTTTGAAGATCCTCCAAATTAGATCTAGATCTAATTTTTGGAGACATGATAAAGAAAGAGAAGATCTTTAGATCCAATCAAAGTAGATATCGGTAGAAGCCAGGTGCTTGCATGGCTAGATCCAGAACCTCAGGCTATCAACAGATCATCAATGGGTAATCGGATTACCCATATCATGGTAAAACTAATCTAGATTTAATTTAATTTAATTTTTTTATTTATCTAATCATAAAATTAGATCTAAAAAATATCAGATTTAATTTGGATCTAAGAAAAAATTTTGAAATATTTCTCTTGATCCAATCAGATTTGAATGAATCTGACCCAAAAAATCTGATTTTCTCCTTCAACTGGTATCAGAGTCAGGTTGCATTAAAATTTATTTAGATTTAATTTAATCTAATAAATTAGTTATTTTAGATATCACATGAGATGTGATTAGATCTAAAATTAGAAAATTAAAAAATTAAAATTAATTAATCTAGATCTAAAATGTATGAGATATATAACTAGACTAGGAATAGAATAGTTCTATGTGCAGTCTAGTATAATCATAATTTTTATTTGATAAATATAATTTTAACATCTATTTATTTACTATTTTTTAATCTTATAAATATTATAATTATATCTAAAAATAAAAAATAAATTAAATTTAATTTGTTCATATGAGATATGATAGTTGCATGTTTAGACTAGTTGTAGAATAGTTCTACAAAAGGATCTAGATTAAATTTTATTTGATATGATCAAAATTAAATTTAATTTTTTAGATGATTATGAGATAATTTAGATCTAAAAAACATGCATGATATGATGTATGCAAAATATTTTTTAATTAGATCAATTTTCTTATATGAGATATATGCTTAGATCTAATTAGTTTTGTAGATTAGTTGTATTTCTAATTAAGGCATTCCCCTTAGCCGTCTGATCATAAGAACAAAGTAGGATTTAAAGACCTTCTTCTTTCATTTGATGGGGATGTTTTTATGATGTGTAGGGGTGTTGCGCATTCGTCCTTAATCAGAAATTGCAAACTTACTTTCTACAAAATCCTAGATCCTGAAATTCTAGGATCTTATTTGCATGTTTTGTTTATGAATCCTAAATTTAATTAAGAATTAAGATTATGAAACATATTAGATCTAAAATTGAGATTTTTTAGATCTAAGACATGTTCATAAAATTAGGTTCGAGCTTGGGTAGCTTAATTAGGTCTTGCGGTTGATCAAACCAAATCAAGAGTTGGTTAGATGGAATCAACAATGCTTAAATTGACCAGCCTAATAGGATTAAGTCTGGGTCAAGATCGAGTCACATGAGTGATCGATCAAGCTAAGACCTAATTAGGCTCAGTGGTTAGAGTCTAAATTATAGGCTAACCTGATTGATTCTGGTTCAACAATTTGGTATCTAAGATAAGTTTGACAGATATGACCGACTAGTTTTTAATTGGAAGCTACTCGACTCAAATGCATTCCTGTCGAGTTAATGGCATATCCCTTCCACCGATCTTACTTACCTAGCCATGTTTGCTGACTCAGTTCTAATTTGAGGTGGTCAATAATCCGAGCTAACCCATGCCACTAGGTTAGTCATAATGGTGATGACTATGTCAAGTCTAGTTTAATGAGACCTAAATCAAATCTTCCTAAGAAAAGATTAAGTCTAAGGTCTTCCATCATTATAGATGTGCAGGCCCTTTCCTGGGTTGATTGTTCTCGATTGGTTACAGTGGTTCAGTTGCACCGAAAAGACACAACCATGTCTATTAGGCATTGGATGCTACAGGCTGGAGGATGGATTGGGCTTAATATTCTAGATATGGTGAGAGATCCAATTAGAAATCCAATCTATGCAAATGATGGATCTGACTTAACAAAGGAGTGGATCAATGTTTCGGACACGATGAGATTCATGAATTAGAGACCAAGTTAGGGTGCATCATGATTAGACAATCATTAAACAAGAGTTGTTCACTCATTGGCTAACCCATCACCAATAACTATTAGGTGAGGCGATGAGTCAGTTGGTGGGACCGCACCATCCACTAGAAATCAGTAATCATAGAGATTTTCACATCTTTATAAAGGAAGTGTAGGGATCCGAGAAAATAGTGGAAGCTAATTTGTTTAAAAATAAAATCTCTAAATAAATTGGTTAAGTCTTAATTACAATATCTAACTAGAAATCTTGACTCTCTATAGAAAAATATCTGCATCTAACTCATTAGCATGAATCCTGGACACCGATAGACTGATTGGACTAAATTACAAGGATTGACTTCGAAACTTTAAAATCATTTTGGGTTCCAAGAAGTTAACTCATGTATTGGATCAGGATCCTCCCACCTTACCAGCTCGTCCATCAACTGAGCAGAGAGCGTCTCTAGATAAGTGGATAGACAAACATAATAAGGCCAGATACTACATGTTGCGCTCGATGTCTGATGAACTTCAGCAACAACATGAAGATATCAGAACTGCTCGCCAAATGTTGGCTCACCTATAGAAGATGTTTAGTGAACAGAGTTGTGCAGCCAAGTATCAAGTCACTAAACGACTGTTCAAGGCTAAGATGCATGATGGGCGGTCAGTCTAAGATCATTGTTTGATGATGATTAAGGACTTAGAAGAGCATGAGAAGCTCGAAGTGAGGTTGGACTTGGATCTGCAGAATGATATAATTTTATAATCCTTAACTGATGCGTATGGATAGTTCATCATGAACTATCATATGCATAAACTTCAAAACTTCTTGGCCGAACTTATGAACATGCTGGTTACCGCTAAGCTTTCCATGAAAAGTTTTAAAGGCTCAGTACTTGCTTTGGAACAGACTTCTTCCAAGAGAAAGTCTTTTGAAAAGAAGAAGAAGTCTGTGAAAAAGTAGAAGGTGGAAGGAGGAAAGAAGAAAAGGCAGAGCTGAAGAACAAGGCCGCTGACAAAGAAAAATATTTTATTGTAACAATGATGGCCACTGGAAGTGGAATTGCCCTACTTACCTAGCCACCCTAAAGAAGAAGAAGGCAGGTCCTTCTGGAGGTATGCTCGTTATTGAGTCTAACCTTATGGTTTCTTCTGCATCCAGTTGGATGCTTGACTCTGGTTCTAGTGCTCACTTATGCACTTCCATGCAGGATCTTGAGGATAGCAGGAGGCTGAGGGATGGTGAGATGCTTCTGTGCATCAGAAATGGAACAAGAGTTGCTACCGTGGTCGTGGGAATATACCCTCTTCGACTACCATCTGATTTAGACTTAGTATTAAAAGACTATTATTATGTACATGCAGTAAGTAGGAATTTGATTTCTGTTTCTTGCCTTACATTAGAAGGCTATGTAATTAATTTTCTTAAGGACCATTGTAACATTCTTTATGAAAGAAATAAAATTATAAGTGGTTTTCTTATTAACGATCTTTATCAATTCATGTTGATGTATCTATTTTTAATTTCGAGCAAAATGTGAATGCCATAAAATCAAAATGACCCAGGAATAGTCTAAATAATAGATATCTATGGCACCTAAGACTAAGTCATACTGCAGAAGATAGGATTAACAAATTGGAGAAAATTGGGCTATTGAGTTCATTGACTTTCGAGTCATATCTAATTTGTGAATCCTATCTTCATAGCAAAATGACTAAGCTCCCTTTTGTAGGACATGAAAAAAGGGCCACGGACCTCCTTGCCTTAGTACATACTGATGTGTGCGGCCCATTTGATGTGTCAGCTAGATGCAACCTTGTCTACTTTATAACCTTTACCGATGATTTATGTAAGTATGGGTATGTGTATCTTATGAGATACAAGTCTGAAGTCTTTGAAAAGTTCAAGGAGTTCAGACATGAAGTAGAAAAATAAATTGAAAAATCCATTAAGATTCTTCGATCAGATCGAGGAGGTGAATACCTTAGTCGAAAATTCCTGGACTATCTCAAAAAAAATGGTATAATCTCTTAATGGACTCCACCTAGAATACCTCAACTCAATGGGGTTTTAGAATAGAGAAATCAAACTCTATTAGATATGGTCCGATCCATGAAGAGCTTCATAGACCTTCCTAATTTTCTTTGAGGATACTGTTTGTTAACTGCAATATACTTATTGAATAGGGTTCCTTTTAAAATCGTTCCTACCATACCGTATCAGATATGGCATGGTAAGAAATCAAGTCTGAGTCATCTCAGAATTTGGGATTGTCTAGCTCATGTCAAAAGACAACAAGCGGACAAGTTAGACTTTAGGTCCTTTAGAGCTTGATTTATAGGATATCCTAAAGAGTCATTAGGATATTATTTCTACATTCCAGAAGATCACAATATGATTGTGAGTCGCATGCCATTTTTCTTGAAAAATAGTTTATTCAAGATAGCGACATTGAAAAGCAGATTAAGCTCGAAGAGAAAGTCTCACAAGAGCAATGAGCTAAGGACCAAATGGAACCAAATCAAGTTGAGCCAATCCATTCACTACCTCCACCTCGTAGATCAGAAAGGGTTTTTCGACCCTCCTGAGAGGTACTTAGGTACTATTTCAGAGGATGTAGAGAAAATATTTCTCATAGAAAATGGGGTTCATAGTGATAATCCCAAAACCTATAACGAGATGATATCGGATATCGACTCTGAGAAATGGTTAGAGGCAATGAAGTCAGAAATTGATTCGATGCACTCAAACCAAGTTTGGACTTTGGTAGATCCACCAAAAGGTATAGTACCTATTGGATATAAATGTATCTATAAGAGAAAGATTGGTACAGATGAAAATATGGAGAAATTCGAGACTAGACTAGTGGCAAAAGTTATAGTCAATGTGAAGTCATTGACTATCAGGATACCTTTTCGTCAGTAGCTATGCTAAAATTCATTAGCACATTGCTTACTGTTGCAGCCTATTTTGATTATGAAATATGGCAAATGGACATGAAAACGACATTCTTAAATGACCATCTTGAGGAAGATATCTATATGGAACAGTCGCTAGGTTTCACATCCAGTGATGATGATCACAAGGTTTGCAAGCTGCAAAGGTCCATATATAGACTTAAGCAAGCATCTCGGAGCTGAAATACTCATTTTAATGATGTGATCAAATTATTTGATTTCATCAAAAATGAGGAAAAGCCATGTGTCTTCAAAAAGATCAGTGAGAGTGCTGTTGTTTTTCTCATATTGTACGTGGATGACATCCTCCTTATTGAAAATGATATTCCCATGTTGACCATAGTTAAAATATGGTTATCTAAAGAATTCTCCATGAAAGATCTAGGAGAAGCATCTTTTATTCTAGGAATTAAGGTCTATAGAGATAGACCGGATAGAATGCTAGGACTTTCATAGAAGATGTACATAGAGAAAGTGCTAAAGAGGTTTAGTATGGAAAACTCTAAGAGGGGTTTAGTACCCTTTTGACATGGCATTCATCTTTCCAAGAAGATGTGCCCTAGCACACCTAAGTAAATAGAACGCATGAGCAAGATTCCTTATGCTTTAATAATAGGGAGCCTCATGTATGCCATGTTATATACACGACCTGATATAGCCCTTGCTATGAGTGTCACGAGTAGATATCAGTCGAATCCAGATGAAGAATACTTGACTTCTGTGAAATATATCCTTAAGTACTTGAGAAGAACTAAGGATATGTTATTGGTTTTTGGTAATGAAGAACTCCAAGTTCAGGGATATACAGACTCAGATTTTATATCCAATGTAGATGATCGAAAGTCGACATCTGAAAGTCTGTTTGTGTGTAATGATGGAACTATCAGTTGAAAAAGTTCCAAGTAGATAGTGATAGCAGATTCCACCATGAAAGCAGAATACATCGCTGCGTCAGAAGCTACAAAAGAGGCATTTTGGTACAAGAAGTTTGCCGCAGAGATTGGAGTGATGCCATCAGATGCCATTCCTCTGTACTGTGATAACAATGGCACCATAGCCTTGCTAAGGAGTCGAGGTCTCACCAAAAATCCAAGCACATCGTGCGGCGATACCACCTCATCTGCGATTACCTCGAGAAGGGTTACGTTGAGGTCAAGAGAGTCAACTTCGCAGACAATGCAGTGGATCCGCTTACAAAGCCGTTGGACCAGCAGAAGATTGAAGCCCACCTTAAGAAGATGGAACTTAGATTTGTAGCTAATTGACTTTAGGTCAAGTGAAAGTTTGTTAGATATGTATGCCCTAGAAGCCAGAATTAGCTAACACTTGTAATACACTTCTAGGGGCAAAATTATAATTTTGATTATAAATAATAAAATAAATTATTTTCTATCACATATGTGTATTTAGTATCTGTGATACATCTCTTGAGTTAATGATAATGATAATTTTTATTTTTAAGAGTTGAAAATTTAAGACAAGAATTTTCATTATTAACTCATAAAATGCTCATGATCATAGGATCATCATGAGGATGGTGATTGATCCAGAAGTTTAGTGTACAATCGCTTCTTTATAGTAGATGAGTCTTGAGTCTATGGTATAGAGATACTAGAGCGAGAGTATAGGTACTCGTTAGAGAACGAGGGCATTGAGCGTGACCATCTCGAGTAGTCATAAGGAAGTCTACCTTCTCATCGATGACTAACTCGTAGCTGTAGTGGTGTGTCTAGTTCTTTGACCTGAGGTGCATCGACAGTTTACCTTGAGGGTGTTATAGTTTGACTACACCATGACTCGGTCTTCTAGCCATTCGGAATCCTAAGGTGTATGTTGGCTATAGCATGTTCATTGTAAAAATTGGATTGCACCAAGATGGAATCTATCTATCTCGATAGATGAGAAGCAGCCCTATGATAATCATGAGAATCAAGTCCATAAGCCCATGGCTATGATAGAGAGTGAAATAATAGAAAGAGTTTCTATTAAGATTTTCACATCGGACTTGAATCAAATGATTAAATCATATGATAGAAATTAGGGTTTGACGAGTTCACCTTAACCCTAATCTGATCAGGGCTCAAGATAGAAGAACTTAATCACACAAGTAACTGCATCGAGAGGTTCATTTTTAGTTTTGATGGATTGCCACCATATACTTCTAGGTGTCATTGGTGGATTTTGGGAGCAATTAGAATGATTTAGATGATCGATCATTCCAGTTGTCTAAATCAGAAGAGTTCTGATCCATCGAAAGAAGTTTTGATGATGTTGATGATAGGGATCATGACATATCCCATTACCATATAGAACTGAACCTAACTAGATCACACAAACAAGGGTTTGGATCTAGATATCATCAATTGAACTAATCCAGTTTAATTGATTTGAATTAGATTCAATTAGGTTCAAGAAAATCATGCTAGCACATGATTGAGCCTAACATTCTCCTTTTTCTATCATTAAAAGTTGTCTCGACTGAGCCAAATATGTTTGTGCTCACTCAAGTACCTTTACTTGATCTAACTAGAGCTTGTTCAGGTTAGAAAAGGGTTATCTTAATTTATGAATAAATTTGAGACAACACCTATTATTTTCCATCACCTGCTAATTCTTGTCCTTTGATTTTTGTCAAACGTTGACCTTTGACCCTTGGACATCTGCCCATTTGTCATGCACCCATAGGAGAGACTTTTTGATCAATTTCACCTACCATTTGGTAGGTAGATGGAGGGTGCATGCCTAGGATGGCATGCACCCCATGTGGATAAACACTGGAGTCCCATACGGATGGGACTCCAAGTTGCTTCTTGGATTCAAGCTAGGTGACTCTTACCTATAGACTTTGACCAGTCTTAGGTACCATCTAAGGATGAATCTATGAAGCTCTCATCTGATTGGATCAGGTGATGTCATCCCATCAATTAAATTTAGATCTGATTGCATGAAACAACGCGATTGGTCGGGATGATGCAGCAGGGTCTATAAATAAATCCTATCTGCGCCCAACTTTTTGAGAGTTTCTCTTAGACCATGCCCCAAGGTTGCCTCTCTCCCTCCTCCATGCCATCTTCTAATCATCTCTCTCCTCTCCATGCCCAAGGAAGTTGGGCCTTTGGTTTGGTGCGATCCAGGCAAGAAAAGGCTAACGACAAAAGAAGAAGGCAGCACTGCTGTAGAGATGACTGCTGATCTTCAGAAGAAGTTTTGAAGATTCTTCAAATCAGATCTAAATCTAATTTTTGGAGACGTGATAAAGAAGGAGAAGATCTCAAAATCCAGTTTGAGTGGATACCGATAGAGATCATGCATTTGCATGGCTAGATCCAGAACCTCAAGCTATCAGTAGATCATCAATGGATAATCGAATTACCCATATCAAGGTAAAACAAATCTAGATTTAATTTAATTTAATTTTTTTATTTATCAGATCATAGAATTAGATCTAAAAAATATTAAATCTAATTTGGATCTAAGAAAAATTTTTGAAATATGCCTCTTGATCCAATCAGATTTGAACGAATCTGATCCAAAAAATCTGATTTTCTCCTTCAATGACCACTTTGAAGGACAGCCTTCTGAAGAATGATCTTCACTTCTCATTAGAGAAGAAATATCCACAGAACTTTGCCGATATGCTGGCTTGGGTTGAAGATTATGCCCGAGCTAAAGAAGCTTTTAAGCTGCGAGATGATGATGCCACAAGAGAGTGGTAGACGGAGGAATCTTGCAAACCCACACCTATGAAAAAGTCAGAAGAAGGTCGGCCACATTCTAGGACTCCTTCTGAGCATAGACAAACCCGAACACTAGCTCGAGCTTATTGTCCAAGAAGTCTGGATAGAAGGATGCTGCGAAGCCCTCCTTCCAAAAGATTCAATAACTATGCCCCTTTGAATGCTCCAAAAACTTAAGTTCTAATGAAAATTAAGGAGCAACCACCGAGCAATATTGTTTTGAGAGCAATATTGTTTATTTTTTATTTTGTATGGTTAATAGTAGTTGGCAATATGGTAGTTAAAATATAGTTGACTAAGTTTGACCCAGACCAAATCTAGAGCTGAATTTTTTAGGTTGGGGCTAGGTTATACATACTAACTCGAATCATCCATTGAGTCAAAAATTTTGATCATGGACCCAACCCCAACCCGATCTTCTATTGGGTTGGGTTTTAGTCCAACATTAGGACTTGATCAAAAAACTAGGATGTGTTAGGATCATGCATGACCTGATCTATCCTGATCCTTTTGCATCCATAGGTATTATTAACAAGTTACAACTTTTATGGAGAGAATTTCAAAAAACCTATATGCCAAAAACAAAAGAAGATGTCCTTTGAAGCATTAATTACTCACATCTATGTAGAGAAAGAGGCAAAAGGACAAAATGCACTCATAACACAAGGAAGCAATGAATAATCCATCACAACTAAGGTAAATTTTATTTTTATAAATAAATATTTGTTGAATAAAAATTTATCTAAAAATGCCTAATTGAAGCTTAGAAAGAAAAATATGAAAAATTATGGTAGACCTCCTAGATATAATAAGAGCAAAAATTAACCACAAAACAATCAAAATATATATTTGCATATGACAAGAGTTGGCATGTTGCTCGAATTTGAAAATTCTAGAAATGTGAGTCTGAACCTAGGCTAATGTACCTAAGGAGCCACTTGTGGCAATAACAATAGATATAAATATGGTGCACTGTGTTAATAAATAGTGGGCTGATTCTAGTACTAATAGACATATTTGTTATGATAAAGATTGGTCTAGATTTTATACTTTATTTTAGGAGTCTAAACTATTATATTTGATGATTTATGTACCAGCCATGTGCTTGAAAGTGGAGAGGTTGAGTTGAAATTCACCTCTATAAAAGGCTAACTTTAAAATGTATTATACACTCCATCCACGAGAAAGAATTTGATGTCAAATTTTCTTTTCAATAAGGATGGCTTATAGCAAACTATGGAGTCTGATCAATATGTTATCACAAAAAAAGAGCATTTCTATAGGCAAGGGTTATGCTTATGGTGGAATGTTCAAATTGAACGTTGAGAATAATAAATCATCTGTCGATAATTTGTTTATATACTTTTTTCTAGTAATTTTTGGCATACTTGTTTGTATCATATATATAGTAAATATGTATGAATTATAAGTAGTTTAGGATTAATCCCAATGGCGAGAAAAGATTTTAGAAATTGTGAAATATGTAGTAAGGCAAAAATTATAAAGAGGCCTCATAAAAGCATTGAAAGAAATGCAGACTTATTAGAATTAAGTCACAATGATATTTCTGAATTTGAAGGTATTTTAACTCATGGAAGAAATAGATATTTTATTATTTTTATTGACAACTTTTCTAAATACACTTATATATGCCTAAAAATAAAAGTGGTGCACTTGAAAAACTCAAAGAATTTCTTCACGAAGTAATAAATCAATTCGATAGAAAGATTAAAAAATTTAGAAGTGATAAAAGGCAAGAGCATGAATCATTAAGAATAACTCATGAAATTAACTAATCCAACATACTTGCCTACCTTCAATGGTGTGGCTGAGAGAAATAATAGAATCTTGATTAAGTTAACAAATGCCATGCTTATTGAATCAAGTGCTCCCACTAACCTTTGAGGTGAAATGGTTCTAAGTGCTTATCATGTTTTGAATATAGTATCATATAAGAAAACCAATATTACACCATTTGAATTTGGAAGGGACATAAGCTGAATTTGGAATGAGTTAGTTTGGGGCAATTAGCTTATATAATACTAACTAACCCCAAAATATCTAAGTTGGGTATAAGAATAGCCTCTTGTACTTTTCATGGTTATGTAGTAAATAGTACAACCTATAAACTTTTGGACATGAAAAATAATGTGATAATTGAATTCGATGATGCTATTTCTCATGAAGCATTTTAAAAAAAGAAATCTAAAAATAGTAGGGGCCAAGTAGTTAGACAAAATATTTTTATCTATTATACCTAGCTTTTCTCAATCGTCTTTACAGAATGAAGTAAGTTTAAAGTTTAAACCAAGGAGTAAAAGAGCTAGAGTATAGAAATATTTTGGCTCAGACTTCTATATCCATAATGTAGAGAAAAATTCATTTTCTTTGTAGAAAGCTTTATTATCACCTAATGCTATTTTTAGAAATAGGCTGTAAATAATAGAATAGAATCATTGATTTTTAATAAAACTTGGAAGTTAGTTGATTTATCATCTGGTCATAAAACTATAGGGTATAAATAGGTTATTAAAAGGAAGCTCAAATTGGATAAGACTATTGATAGTATTAAACTAAGCTTGTTGCTAAATGTTTCAAACAAAAGGAAGACCTAGAGTTTCTGATACGTTCTATTCAACTACTTGAGTGATATCCATTAGGTTGCTAATTATAGTGGTTGCTGTTCATGATTTGAAAAGTTCACCAAATGGACGTCACAATATCCTTTTTGAATAGGGACCTAGATGAAGAAATTTATATGTACCAACTCTAAAGGTTTATAGAGTTTAGCCAAGAAAGCAAAAGGTGCAAATTGACCAAATCTCTTTATTACTTAAGGTAGACCCCGAAGTAGTTGCTTAAAAACTTTGATTCTTACATGATTAATAATGGTTATAAGTCAAATAAGTGTGACAAGTGCATCTATCATGAATCTTGAAAACACTTACATATTTTTGGTTGCCTTTATGTGGATAATTTATTGATTTTTGGCTTTAATTTGCATATTATTGAAGAAACAATAAACATGCTTAGTAGCCATTTTGATAAGAAATATCTTAGTGAGGCAAATTTTATTTTGGGTATAAAAAATATGAAAATATATGATGGTAATTTTCTTGATAAATTGCATTACATTCAAAAAATTTTGAAAAAATATAACTATATTGATTGCATGTAGATAACTACTTTTGATTCAAGTGCTCATTTGTTCCCCATTAAAAATGAAAACAATGTTATAAATTAAAAGGAATATGCCAATTTGATTGGTAGCTTATATTATGCCGCTGACATCGCAAATGCAGTTGGAGTATTTAGTAGGTTTACTAACAACCTAGATAGAGAATATTAGTATTGCCATTGAATGAATAATGAAATATTTAGTTGGTAGAAAAAAAATATTTTTTGTTTTATCAAAAGTATCATGTAGTACTTGAAGTTTTCAATGATATCGATTGAAATATATTGTTAGGTGATTCTCTCTCTACTACTGGTTATATTTTCACTTTAGGTGGTGGTGCTATCTATTGGAAATAAAAAAATATACTACTATTCCTAATTCAACTATTAAAGTTGAGCTTATTGCTTTGGCTATAACATATGAGGAAGCAAATTAATTGAAAGATTTATTATTTGAAATCCCACTTTGAGAGAAACTAATTCTACCTATTTTGATTCCTATGGTAGAACTATATGCAATTGGCAGAGTGCAAAACCATTATTATAATAGTAAATCCAAACCCATAAGGAGAATATAGAGTACTGTAAGATCATATTTAACTAATAGCATCATTAATGTGGGTTATATTAAATTTTTTGATAACCTTGCAGATCCATTAACCTAAGGTCTTGGTACAAGCAAGGGTCTAGAGCACATTCATGAAAGGAATATGCCCTCAAGCTAATTTATTTTTTGGAATGTTCTTTATCTTCCAGACTCAAATAATGATATTTTTAATAAATAAAGATATTTATTTCATCATATGCAGTGTCTTATTATTTATTATGATGAATCCTATAAATTAGGGCTATGATTTTAGGATTATGATGAGATCATACTAGTGAAATCTAAAATCTTAAAATCCTAATTTAAATATTTTTAGTTGATGGAACATTGAGTTAGGGATCAATGTTTTTCCGATAAGACAAGCACATTCTTTGTATGCTCGATTGAGAGGATGATTGATCTCACAATAACTTGTGTATGACACTAATACAAGAATGTGAGTGCTCATTAGAGAATGAGTTCACTGAATTGATCCAAATTAAGAATATCTAATGGAGTCTTATCTACATGTCAATAGATGGTTCTCATAATAGAATTTGTGCATGTAATTCTTTGACCTGAAACTACCATAGAATCATATATATATAAATCCATATTTTGGTTCATACTCATTCATGACTCAGTTATATACGGGATGATCTGGATATGGTAGATTATATATATGAAGGTTGTGAGTAGGTTAACATGGAATCGATCTCTCCTGGTAAGAGGAAATAGCATCCTACTTGCTTCAGACAAATGATGATTTAGGAAGACTTTGATCAAAACATGATAAAAAATTAGAAATGGTTTCTAATGTTTCATTAAATAAATCATCATCATAAAATTGAAAGAGAAATGAATATGATATTGGGGTTGACATATTTTCATACCCAGAGTTATATTCAAGATGCAAGGAGATCGAAGGATCTAGTTGCATGATAATTTTCACTGAAGGATATTTTTGGTATTTTTATCAAAATTTCACATCTTTTTGATAGTCATGATACATTGCTAGACGTCAATCATATCTTATGGGTTTGATTAAATTAAAATTTTAATTTTAATTATTAAATTAGAAAGTGTTCTAAATTAAGTCAAATTGGGTTGGCTGGTTTTGACCTAAATCGGTTTGGTTGAGTTCTAACGAGTTTAGGTCAAATCATACCCAGACTCACTACTGGTTAGATGTGAAACCCAATGGATCACACATAAAAAAAATTGATTAGACCATGGTCTAATTGGATTAGACCATGTTTGCAAGATGAATATGCTAGCACATGTTGCAAACCCTAGCACCTGGTTTCGAATTAGATTCGAATTAGCTTTCGATTTGGGCTAATTAAGATCCAATTTGAGCCAAATAAGATTTGGTCATGAGTTGGATTAACCTAGATTGATTGGGATTCAGATTGGATGCCACATACCTGCATCCCACGTGCCAGAGAGTCTCTCTCTTATGCGTGGGAAGTCTTTCATGTGTAAAGGACTCTTTGGCGCCGCATGGAATAAGTTGGTGCCTACCTTCTTTGACTTTTTCAATATTGTTATGTCACGTAAACTTTTATATTGGCATGAACATCAGATATGGGCACAGAAGAGTCCTTCTATAGATGAAATTCTTTTTTTTTTCTTTTCGCCCCAGAGTCCTTGCCGCTTTGGACTCCTTGCCACCCACTTCTTCTTTATGCCTCTTGGGATTTTGACTATTCAAAGTACATCTCCATGCCTTCTTGATGAATGGGCATCCCTTTAAGAGCCATTAGATGGCCATCTAATTTGATCCAAACCTTTGAATTATGGCACCATATATTTATGCATCATGACTCTTCATAGAAAAACTACGTAGAATTAGTTCGAGGAGTCCTTCTATTTTAAGGCACCTCTTGGAGTAAGTCTACATAATTTTAAATGGCACAAAATTTAGATGGGTGTGAGATTTGATGATGGAGCATGAGATATTGATGTGGGAAGGGCGTGAAATTTTTAGATGGCACCCCTACGTACATTATAAATAAGGGTGCGCATCAAGAGTCCGTGGGTGTGTGAACATTATCTTTTCTTTCTTACAAGAGTTTCTTTTTGTCCAATTTTCTTTCTTTCCTTCTCTTATCTAGACCTTGTCATTATAGGGACAAGAAGTCATCTTAAGACTAAGAGATTAGGAAGAAAAATTAAAAAGACAAAAGAAAAAGAAAGATAGATAAGGAGAGGCAAGGAAGGTGACATAAAGGCTTAAGAAGGTCTTGCCCTTATAATTAAAGTTCTTATTATTAGAACTTTAATTATATAAATCAGAGGTGCTGGTATCTTGATCAAATCTTTGTGTGGATCAACGTTGGATGGTGAACACGTGGGCACCTGGTGGAAATCCTGACGGACTGCTACCGATGATCAGGGTCAATTTAGGGTTTAGTGATAAGAGGTATGTTCTAATACTTTTTTTTATGCTACAAATGCATGTTATATGATTAAATTGCTAATAAGGTGGTCCTAGGATTCGGGTTTGGTTCATATGATTTCATATTTTTCCTTTGAAATCCATGCTTCCGCCCTATACACCAAATCTATAAGTGGTATAGAGCAAGCCTTATTAGGTTAAATCATATAATGCTTTGCTTATAGTATAATGGCATAAATGAAAAATATGATATAATATTTTTAGCATATTTTAATTTATATGACGAGATCATATTCTTTTTCTTATCATAATGAGATTATGTTGTATATATTATTCTGTAAAGGTTGCCCTGATATAGTGGAAAGTATTCACTATATAATGATGGTTGTCTTAGAATAATTATACATGTTAATATATAAATATATATATATATATTATTCATAATTAAT
Organism: Cocos nucifera; assembly: GCA_006176705.1. NCBI lineage: Eukaryota > Viridiplantae > Streptophyta > Magnoliopsida > Arecales > Arecaceae > Cocos > Cocos nucifera. Next base: position 345,614 of record QRFJ01000417.1, read on the forward strand.
GCTTATTATGCATTTAGTTTGTTTTAAATCAGATATGTGCATTGAGACCATTTAAATCCCTCTATAAAAAATTATATTAAGTTGTAGTATAATTAATCTATAAGCTGAATCAGTCAAGGATATCTAATTGATCAATCGATGTCTAGGATAAATGGTTCATGATTGGATAAAGGAGAACATGCAATTTTTTAATTGGTTTCCGTTGTCTGACCATGGCCAATTTATTGGTGTCTAAGGAAAAGCAAAACGGAGGGACTTTCATTTCTCTCCCATTTACCTGATCGATTTGATTAATTTAATTCTAGATTGAAATACTTAATATTATATTCACTACATTAAGGCCTTCTTTCATACTAGTTTCTTATTATGTCTAGAATCATATTAGTTCTATTGTGTAACCATAAGTTCTATCATGTAAAAAGATGTAATATTAATCTAGTGCATTGAGATGCTTACAGCATTTTGAATATACTACTTTATTGTGTAACCATAAAAGTAGTTGATAGGAATGCGATGTTGTCGTTAAGACATCGTATTTATCAGTTTAATCCGACTTCTTAAAATCATTAAAATTGCGTAGATAGTAGTGAGTCGGGTCGAATCCACAGGGAAGGTAGTATTTTTAGATTTGAAATCTTTGATTTTTTTTGAGAAGAAAAAGAAAATAATTTGAATTTTGAAATAAAAACTGAAGTCGGAAGATTGAAAATAAAAATTAAAAGGTGCAGAAATTTAAATTTGGTACTAAGATCTATTAGTTAGATCTTAGCATCTACTTGCAATAAAATAAAAAATAATAATTAAAATATAAAAATTAAATTATAATAAAAAGCAAGAAATTAAAATACAAAAATAAAATTTTTATTAATTAAAATTTTAGAATTTAAATACATAGAATGTAAAAAATAAAATAGCCTGATCTCTGATCTTGGATCGGCATTGGCAGAAAGATGGTGTAGAAGCTCGGCTCTTCTTCTCGGCACGTTGCTTCGAAGCAGCCTTTAACCCATAGCCTGGCTTCGCCCTATACCAAAGCTTCACCTTGATCGGAGATATTGATTTTTGGAGGCCTGGGATCCTTTTTATAGAGCTAGGAGGGCTGGAAAGTTTGCTTCTAGGCAATGTGGGACTAATGGCCTTTGTAATCATCAAAATCTTGAATAAAATTCAAATTAAAATAGCTTCTGATACATCTCTAATAAATTCTGATAAAATTCAGCCATTCAATAGAAATCCAACAGTCCAAAAATCATCAAAATTGGATGCAGATCAGCTCAGATCGGGTCGGATTAAATTCTAGCCGTTGGATCGGACTTGATGGAGGAAATTTGGCCGCAAATCATGCACCTGAGAGTTTGATCGCCATCGGAAGGGACCGTCGGATCATCACCTGGATCGAGTGCTACCGTCTGATGGTGATCCGCGTGATGTCTGTAGCTGAATAAAATCTGAAAGCAACCACAGCCGTCCGATCCTGACCGCAAACAACCACATCCGTCCAATCGCGCAATCACTGTTTCCATGAACCGCGTAGACCGGACCGCACCGCACACCACAGCCAATCAGCGCTTCTATTGCTCGAGCAAAAAAGACTAAATTACCCTTGTGAGCCGCGATAAATTTCTGTAGACCCTTTAGGGGTCTAGGTCCACCACGTGGCAAGCTCTGATTCGTCGGATTTTGCTGAGCTGGCGGTCCACGCCTGGATCGTGGACCGGCTGATGGCTTCAACGGCTGAGTCAGCTTTGATGGCTTGGCTTGGCTTGGTGGCTCGGCTTGCGGAGCCGACTGAGCCATTTTTTTTTATTTAATTTTTATTTATTTTATATTTTTAAAAATTCATATCTTTTCTATTTTAGCTCCATTTTACTTAAAATTTATTTCGTTGTGATCAAAAAAATGAGCTCTTTCTATTGATGATAAAATTTTATTTTTTAATTTTTATTATTTTTTATTATTTTTTAATTAATTTTTTAATTAATAAAAATATAAATTTTTCAAAAATTATATATAAATTGATTAATAATTTTTAAAAATTAATATAAATTAATTAATAAATTAATATTTTTATTGGTGAATTTATTATGCTTATCACACCCCCCAACTTAAGCTTTGCTCGTCCACGAGTAAAGAAAGAATTTAGTTTTAAATATCTTTTAACTTTAGAGTTTCGAATTTTACCTAAGCAATTTTCAAAATGGCCATTGATATTCAGTAGAGCTTAAATGAGACATATCATTGGAGTATTAATACTTATCAATAGAAAAATTAAGTAAAGAATATTAAATTTTTCAAAACTTTTTCTAAATTATTTTACTTTTATCTCTGATTTGTCTAAACTTTCATATAGGCAGGTGTATTGCTACTTCCGTCCTTCATTTATTGATTTTTATTTTTACATTACCCACTTTTTGATGCGAATATCATTGCTTACTTAGGCAACGGGACCCGGTTACTCGGTGGGAAAACCAATGTTTCTTTTTTTTTTTTTTTTTTTTTTTTAACGTTGTACCACTATTGAGTGTCTTAACTCCTTAAGCTTTCTATTTGATCCATGTAGCGAGTCTTGGGCCAATGACTCCCAAACCAGTTGGCTTTAGGGCACTAGGTATAGAATACCCCTCGGGCTTACTAGCTTGAATCAAATAGGCTACGAGTTAAGACTAGCTTTACAACGAGCTTCTTTGCCCTTCCCACCTTTTGACGCGAAACTCAATACTTGCTTAGGCAAAGAGGCCCGGTTACTCAGTGAGAAGTACTTGGAAACTATTTTATTAAAATAAATTTTTATATGAAGAAACATATAGTTACCCTACATAAGCCTATAAAAAGTAGACTTTTCTTTGATGCTAGTAGAAATAATTAGAAATGCTCCAAGAAAAAATTTTTATGTTCTGGACTTAACTCTTTATTGAATTTTCTTAATACTTGATTCCTCAATATCTCACAGATTCTCTGATCTGTGTATCAATTTTCTTTTAAAAATGCTTAGTTTTATTCGATTCTTAAGCATAATCAAGTATCTAAATACTAAATACTAACTTTTTCGAGGACTTAAAATTTTAAAATTTTTTTTATTTTTCTCTCCCCCAACTTAATCGACATTGTCCTCAATGGAGAAGAAAAAATAAAGGATGTAATAAAGAACATGGAAGAATACACCTAACTCAGTATATTTTTTTTTTAGTCCAGCACATGCCTTTGAAAATTTGAGCTTCCTCCAATTTATTCAAATTATCCTAAAAATAAAATAAACTAAAAAAATAAATTAGATAAAAACTAAATATTGGGTTGCCTCCCAACAAGCGCTAAGTTTACCGTCTTCAGCCAGACACAATGCAGCTCACTATCCTGTGTCGAATATTGGATTGACAAATTCCAATGGTTTTGGATTGCCAATCTCAGAAAGTTGATTTATAATCCCATTATTGATATAATCTTTGTTAATTTTAGGGATATAATTTGTGATTCCATTCTCAGACCCATGTTTATTAAGAATTACTCCTATTTGTTCTTCTAAAATGCTCATGAATGGAGTTTTTGTATTAGGAGTTAAGTTTGATTCAATGGGTGCTGGAATGGTGACTAAAGGCTGATTTTAATTCTGGAGGTAAATTAATGTGATCCTGCTTAAACAACTCCATTGACATTTCATTACATGCCTTTTGATTTTTATAAGAAGAACCAGCTTCTAGGGTTGAAGGGAATAGGACATTAGGTTTATAAGTCTCGGGTAAATCATCTATTCTCTTTTTCCCTATTTCTATCTCATTTAAATTGGAACTAGCATCAGTACTAATTCTTGGCTCGGGTTCTTCTATGTGGTTAGTCTCAGTACTAACCAGTTCCTCTAAATTTTCATTTTGGCTAGCATCAGTACTAGCCTCTCTCACCTGGTCTTGGTATGGGTCCATAAGAATCCTATAGCTTTTAAGTTCAGGAATTACTTTGGTATTCTCAAATTGGGGATTCTTAGATGAAACATTAGATTGATAATTTAATCCAGGTGGTTGGTGGTCATTAGGTGGGTTGTTTGAAATTGGTAGGTTCGGTAGTTGATCTAGTTCTCTCCTCATGTTAGACTCAACTAATTATCCTATTTGAGCTTCTAGTCTGGCGATAGATTGCTGTTGAGTTAGAATCAATTGTTGAAGTTGGTTAAATCTATCATCAGCTAGATTGGTCTGTTGAGGAGGTGGGTATGAGGGCTGATTATAATATGATGGCTGGATAAACTGACTAGGCTGACCATTATTATAGGCATAATTTTGATATTGGATCTATTTTGATAATTTTGCTCAAGTAAAATTTGGGTCTGAGCCTGAGTCTGTTGGGATGTCCAAGAAAAATTAAAGTTACTCCAATCTGAATTATATGAATTTGAAAATGGATCATTAATCAATTTGGAGTATCCTTGAGTAGCTTGAACTTATTCTTGGATAAAATATGGAAACTATGCAGTCATAGGACATTCACTTACATGATGGGTTGGACTAGCACAGATTGAATAATTCTTCTGATAATTAGGAGATTGTTGACCTAGGGTTAGGAGTTGATCTATTTTCTGAGCAAGAAGGTCAACTTTATCTAATTTTTGGACTATTAGATTCATATTAGCCATTTGATTATTATGTTTAATGTGAATCAACCATTCAATTAAGTTCAACTAAATCAGAAAAAGCGATTTTCTACCATGCATGTATTAGTGTAACCCTAATGTATGGTTTAAAAATTTTTAGAATATTTTTTATTTATTTATTATTATTATTATTATTATTATTTTATTATATTAAAAATTAATTTTTTTAATTATTTTTATTTGTTAATTTTAATTTAATTTAATTATTAATTTTTAGTTAGTTTAATTTTTATTTTATTTTATTTTTAGAGGAGAAAGGAGAAGAAAGAAAGAAGAGTTCTAAAGAAGAGGTCCTAAGGAGTCCTAGAACTAAGAAGAAAGAGAAGAATTCGGTTTAATTAGATCTAATGTTGGTTAGCAATCAAGTTGGTCAATCCTGACTAAAGGTTGTCCTAGATCTAGACAGCTCCTAACTGCCAAGGTCACCTTCAAGCCCTCCAAGTGTAGGATTAGCCAATCAACTAGCCAGGTAAGTGTAAGGTCGGTGGGAGTCCCCCCGTTGCTTGCCTTAGACACCAATTATGCTTGGCCAGGTAAGCGAACGGAACCAATTAGAAACCACCTTCCTTCGGGCCCAGTCGTCCCTGAACCACTTTCCTAGACACCAGTCAAATTGACTTATCCTAACCAGGTTCAACTCTTAGGATTCCTTATCCTATTGAGCTCGAGTTCCTAGGGTTGATGTCTAATTGATTTTAATTTAAAGGTTTAGGTCAATGCAGGATGTTGGTTGGTTGTTTGTGGGCTAAGGAAGGGTGATCAAATCCCCACCTTATCTTATTTAATTGGGTATTGCCCTTAATTTGATTTAATATGATATGCAAAAAAAATTCAATCAAAGGGTTCTATGCAATTTAAACTAGATGCATGTAACTAATTATATTCTGAAAGGCTTACCTTGCCTCCAGCAATCACCAAAAAAATAAAAATAAAAATAAAAATAAAGATAAAAATAAAACTAATATGATGCATGCTCTAAGCAGTTAGGATTTCTAATCTTATCATGAGGCTTTTAATTAGGTTTAAATGAATATTTTTTAAATTAATTTAAAAATAAAATAAATAAATAAATAAATAAAAAGGAAAGAGTACTAGGGTTAGAATTGATCTCACCAAGCAAAACTCCTGATTCTTTTTATTCTTTAATCTTTTTTTTTGCAAAATAATAAAAAAAAATTAGCAAGCAATATTTATAAGAAAGTAGAAATTTTATTTATAATTTATTTACAGAAAAATCAAAGAGATCAAAAGTTTAATGTCCGTGCCTTCCCCGACAACGACGCCAAAAACATGATAGGAACGCGATGTTGTCGTTAAGACATCGTGTTTATCAGTTTAATCCGACTTCTTAAAATCATTAAAATTGCGTAGATAGTAGTGAGTCGGGTCGAATCCACAGGGAAGGTAGTATTTTTAGATTTGAAATCTTTGATTTTTTTGAGAAGAAAAAGAAAATGATTTGAATTTTGAAATAAAAACTGAAGTCGGAAGATTGAAAATAAAAATTAAAAGGTGCAGAAATTTAAATTTGGTACTAAGATCTATTAGTTAGATCTTAGCATCTACTTGCAATAAAATAAAAAGTAATAATTAAAATATAGAAATTAAATTACAATAAAAAGCAAAAAATTAAAATACAAAAATAAAATTTTTATTAATTAAAATTTTAGAATTTAAATACATAGAATGTAAAAATAAAATAGCCTGATCTCTGATCTTGGATCGGCATTGGCAGAAAGATGGTGTAGAAGCTCGGCTCTTCTTCTCGGCATCCATTGCTTCGAAGCAGCCTTTAACCCATAGCCTGGCTTCGCCCTATACCAAAGCTTCACCTTGATCGGAGATATTGATTTTTGGAGGCCTGGGATCCTTTTTATAGAGCTAGGAGGGCTGGAAAGTTTGCTTCTAGGCAATGTGGGACTAATGGCCTTTGTAATTATCAAAATCTAAATAAAATTTGAATTAAAATAGCTCTGATATGTCTCTGATAAATCTGATAAAATCCAGTCGTTCAATAGAAATCCAACGGTCCAAAAATCATCAAAATCGGATGCAGATCAGCTCAGATCGGGTCGGATTAAATTCTGGCCATTGGATCGCGCTTAACGGAGGAAATCTAGCCGCAAATCATGTGCCTGAGAGTTTGATCATCGTCGGGAGCTTTCTGGACCATCGGATCATCGCCTGGATCGAGCACTGCTGTCCGATGGTGATCCATGTGATGTTTGTAGCTGAATAAAATTCAAAAGCAACTACAGCCGTCCGATCCTGACCGCAAACAACCACATCCGTCCGATTGCGCAATCACTGTTCCCATGGACCGCGTAGACCGGCCGCACCGCACACCGCAGCCAATCAGCGCTTCTATTGTCGAGCGAAAAGTCTAAATTACCCTTGTGAGCCGCGATAAATTTCTGTAGACTCTTTAGGGATCTAGGTCCACCACGTGGCAAGCTCTGATTCGCCGGATTTTGCTGAGCTGGCGGTCCATGCCTAGATCGTGGACCGACTGATGGCTTCAACGGCTGAGTCGGCTTTGATGGCTTGGCTTGGCTTGGTGGCTCGGCTTGCGGAGCCGGCTGAGCCGTTTTCTTTTTTATTTAATTTTTATTTATTTTATATTTTTAAAAATTCATATCTTTTCCATTTTAGCTCCATTTTACTTGAAATTTATTTTATTATGATCAAAAAAATGAGCTCTTTCTATTCATAATAAAATTTTATTTTTTAATTTTTATTATTTTTTAAATTATTTTTTAATTAATTTTTTAATTAATAAAAATATGAATTTTTTAAAAATTATATATAAATTGATTAATAATTCTTAAAAATTAATATAAATTAATTAATAAATTAATATTTTTATTGGTGAATTTATTATGCTTATCAGTAGTTATATTTTAATTTTGACTGTATAGAAATGAAGGGTTCTACTTAAACTAGAACATTAAAGTTTGTTGAGCTAACACAAGGCTATTAATATTTTAGAGACAAAAATTTTTGACAGTTGCATAAAATGCAATTGGAAAGAGTTTCCTACCTTTGAACTTATAATAGGTTTGTTGTACAAACACAAGATTTTTTATAAGGAATTAGGATCTTATTCTCACTAAGAAAATCAATAAGAGGGTTATGATTTTTAATGGAAGACATAATTAAATTAAAGTTCTAATTTAATTATGTTATGTCATCATAAATTATTTGCTTATATATTGTTCTTTATTATGTAGATTAAATGGCTTCTTCACTTTCATTACGTTCAATTTTGGATTCAAATAAATTGATTGATCAAAATTATGTTGACTGATTGAGAAATCTAAAAATAGTACTCAGTCAAGAAAAACTCTCCTATATTCTTGATGCCCCTGATCCTAAATCATTAGAAAATGATGCCATGGATGAAGATAAGTCCACATACAAGATGTGGCAAAATGATTCCCTTACTGTCAAATGCATCATACTTGCCTCTATGAATAATGAATTACAGAGGCAGCATGATAGCATGGACACTCAGTCCATATTGCTGAATCTAAAAGAGCTTTATGGAGAGTATAGTAGGACCGCTAGATATGAGATATCTAAGCAATTATTTCATGCAAGAATGATAGAAGAAATATCCGTACAAAATCATGTTTTGATGGTAATTGATCTAATCACTTGATTAAGTCAATTAGGTTTTGTAATGGATGGAGAGTTAAGTCAGGATTTGATTCTGCAATTATGCCCATAATTATTTTCTCAGTTTGTCGTGAACTATTACATGAACAAACTAAATTCTTCATTGCCTGAGCTGTTAAATATACTCAAGATAGCAGAAAGCCATATCAAGAAAGATAAGGCTCTTCTTCTTCTTATGGAAGGGATCTCCAAGAAGAAGGCAGGCAAAAAAGGTTTAAAAAGAAGGTTGAATCCTAAAAGTGGTATAAATAAGAAGAGAAAGGGGAAGAAGGTCTTCGGACAAATGACCTATTTTCACTGCGGCAAAGCAGGACATTGGAAGAGGAATTGCAGGGCTTACCTTACAACCGTGAAGTCTGGTGCAAATAATGCACCAAAAGGTATATATGAGATAAATACTATATTATCAATAAATTCTTCCATTTCAAATTCTTAGGTATTAGATATCGGCTGTGATTTTTATATCTGCAAATCTTTGTAGGGGCTACAGAAAATTAAGAGTTTGAAGAAAGGTGATTTCAAGCTCTATGGCGCTAGAGGAGAGTCTATCCAAGCAGAAGCCATAGGGACAAATATATTGAAGTTACCTTATGAAAAGATCTTAGAGCTTACAAATTGTTATTATATGCCTAAGATCATTAAAAATATTATATCTATACCCTTATTATTAAAATAAGGTTATAGTCTTAATGTAATGTGCGAAGGTTGCTCGATCAAATATTCTAATGAAAATATTTGTTTTGGCATATTTAGCAATGATTTATTGACTCTATGTTTGGATGATAATATATTTCATATTGATGAAAATAGAAAACGTAAGAGAGATGACATAAATAATACTTTACTTTGGCATTATCGATTAGGTCATATTAGTGAGGCTAGGATTAACAAGTTATACAAAGAAAAGTTCTTTGATCCTTTTGATTATGAATCATTGGAAACTTGTGAATCATGCCTCATGGATAAAATGACCAAGATTCCATTTAATGGACATAGAGAAAGGATAAATGAGTTATTAGGACTTGTACATATGGATGTATGTGGTCCTATGACAACTCAAGCCAGAGGAGGATACTCTTATTTTATTACATTTCACTGATGATTTATCTAGGTTTGGATATGTGTATCTTATGAAACACAAATCAGAAGCCTTTGATAAATTTAAAGAGTATCAAAGTATGGTCGAAAAATAAACTGGACAATGTATAAAAATCCTTCGATCTGATCGGGAGGAGAATACTTATCTAGTGAGTTTCTAGACTATCTTAAAGTTAAAGGGATTCTCTCTGAATGGACACCTCCTTATACACCATAATTAAATGGTGTAGCCAAAAGAAAAAATCATACCTTATTAGATATGGTACGGTCCATGATGTGCTTCACTGATTTACCTATTTCCTTCTGGGGTCATGCCTCTGGAGACTGCAATTTACATCTTGAATAGAGTACCTTCTAAATCTGTATCTAGTACTCCATATGACATATGGAGAAGTAAGAAACCTAATCTTAAGTATCTTAAGATATGGGGTTGTCCAGCTTATGTCAAAAGAAATTTTGGACATAAACTTGATGCTAGATCAGACAGATGTCTATTTATAGGATATCCTAGAAATAGTATAGGATATTATATTCTACCATCCTACTGAACAAAAGGTATTTGTAAGTAGGCATGCCATTTTCATGGAAAAAGAATTTATCCTAGAAAAGGGCAGTGGCAGAAATATTGAACTTAGTGAAGTTCAAAAAAATAAATAAAAATTTCTCAACCAAATAATCATATAAAAGAACCAAAAACACATAACTCCTATCCGTAGGTCTAAAAGAGTACGAAATACACCTGTGAGGTATGGTTTCATTATTGAGAATAATGAAGCCCAAGTCATTGAAAATGACGAACCTCTGACCTATACGGAAGCAGTCAAAAGTAAGGACTCTTACAAATGGCTGGCTGCCATGCAATCCAAAATGGAATCCATGCACACCAACAAAGTATGGACTTTGGTGGATGCACCAGAGGATATAAATCCTATTGGATGCAAATGAATTTTTAAGAAAAAGATTGGAGCTGATGGTCAAATTGAAACTTATAAGGCTAGATTGGTGGCTAAGGGTTTTTAGGCAAAAATAGGGGATTGATTATGATGAAATATTTTCACCTGTTGCCATGCTCAAATCTATTCGGATTATGCTTGCTATAGCAGCATACCACGATTATGAAATATGGCAAATGGATGTAAAGACTGCCTTCCTTAATGGTTTCCTTGAGGAGGAGGTCTATATGTCACAGCCTAGAGGGATTTTAAGTCAAATGAGAGAATCAAATCAGGTATGCAAGCTTAAGAGATCCATTTATGGATTAAAGCAAGCATCAAGGAGTTGGAACATCCATTTTGATGAAATAGTAAAAGAGTTTGGTTTTTTATCAAGAATGTTGATGAACCATGTGTGTGTACAAGAAAACTAGTGGGGAGAACCATAGTCTTCTTGGTTCTGTATGTAGATGACATACTACTCATTGGAATGATATCCCAATGTTACAATCAGTCAAATTATGGCTATCAAATAAGTTTTTCATGAAAGATTTGGGAGAAGCATCCTATATACTAGGAATAAAGATCTATAGAGATAGATCTAAGAGGATGCTAGGCTTGTCCCAATCAAGGTACATTGACTTAATACTGAAAAGATTCAGTATGAATGGGAGTAAAAGAGGTTATTTACCCATGAGTCAAGGCATACATCTCTCTAAAAAGATGTCTCCTAAGACACCTGAAGAGAGAAATAGAATGAGTTCTATTCCTTATGCTTCGACTGTTGGATCAATAATGTATGCCATATTATGTACAAGGCCTGATGTTGCTTATGCTTTAGGTATTGCAAGTAGATTTCAAGCTGACCTAAGAGAGAATCATTGAAAAGTTGTAAAAAATATTCTTAAGTACTTAAGAAGGACTAAAGATATTTTTTTAGTATATGGAGGTTCTGATTTTAAATTAGAAGCATATTCTGATTCTAGTTTTCAATCAGACCTAGATGATAGCAAATCCATTTCAGGATATGTATTTACTCTGAACAGTGGAGCAATGAGTTAAAAAAATACTAAGCAGCCAACTGTAGCTGACTCAACTACTGAAGTAGAATACATAGCTATAAGTAAAGCCACCAAGGAAGCTGTCTGGATGAAGAAGTTCATCACTGAATTGGGAGTTATTCCTAAAATTAAAAATTTAGTACCACTTTACTATGATAATACTAGAGCTGTAGCTCAAGCAAAGGAATCAAGATCTCATCATAAATCCAAACACATTCTGAGATGCTTCCATCTCATTCGAAAAATTATTGAAAGATAAGATGTAGTCATAGAACGAGTGGACACAAAGAATAACATAGCAGCCCATTTACTAAGGCTTTACCACTGCAACTGTTTGATCACCACCTTGATTTATGGGATTAAAATATAAGAACGATTGGCTTTAGTGCAAGTGGGAGATTGAAAGGAATATGCCCTCAAGCCAATTTATTTTTTGGGATGTTCTTTGTCTTCCAGACTCATGTAATGACATTTTTAATAAATAAAGGCATTTATTTCATCATATGCAGTGTCTTATTATTTATTATGATGAACCCTATAAATTAGGGCTATGATTTTAGGATTATGATGAGATCATACTAGTGAGACCTAAAATCTTAAAACCCTAATTTAAATATTTCTAGTCGATAGGACATTGAGTTAGGGATCAATGTTTTTTTGGTAAGACTAGTATATTCTTTGTATGCTCGATTGAGAGGATGATTGATCTCACAATAACTTATATATGATACTAATACAAGAATGTGGATGCTCATTAGAGAATGAGTTCACTGAATTGATCCAAATTGAGAATATCTAATGGAGTCTTATCTACATGTCAATAGATGGTTCTCATAGTGGAATTTGTGCATGTAATCCTTTGACCTAAAACTACCATAGAATCTTATATATATAAATCCATATTTTGGTTCATACTCATTCATGACTCATTTATGTATGGGATAATCTGGATATGGTAGATTATATATATGAATGTTGTGAGTAGGTAAACATTGAATCGATCTCTTCTGATAAGAGAAAATAGCATCCTACTTGCTTCAAACAAATGATGATTCAAGAAGACTTTGATCAAAGCATGATGAAAAATTAGAAATGGTTTCTAATATTTCATTAAATGAATCATCATCATAAGATTGAAAGAGAAATGAATATGATATTGGGGTTGACATATTTCGATACCCAGAGTCATATTCAGGATATAAGGAGATCGAAGGATCTAGTTGCATGATAATTTTCACTAAAGAATATTTTTGTTATTTTCATCAAAATTTTACATCTTTCGGATAGTCATGATACGTTGCTAGACGTCAATCATGTCTTGTGGGTTTGATTAAATTAAAATTTTAATTTAATTATTAAATTAGAAAGTGTTCTAAATTAAGTCAAATTGGGTTGGCTGGTTTTGACCTAAATCGGTTTGGTTGAGTTCTAACCAGTTTAGGTCAAATCACACCCAGACTCACTGCTGGTTAGATGTGAAATCTAATGGATCACACATAAAGAGAATTGATTAAGGATCTAATTGGATTAGACCATGTTTGCAAGATGAACATACTAGCATATGCTGCAAATCCTAGCACCTGGTTTCGAATTAGATTCGAATCAGCTTTCGATTTGGGCTAATTAAGATCCGATTTGAGCCAAATAGGATTTGATCTTGAGTTGGATTAACCTAGATTGATTAGACTTCAGATTGGGTGCCACATACCTGCATCCCACGTGCCAGAGAGTCTCTCTCTCTTATGCGTGGGAAGTCTTTCATGTGTAAAGAACTCTTTGGCGCATGGAATAAGTTGGCGCCTATCTTTTTTGATTTTTTCAATATTGTTATGTCACGTAAACTTTTATATTGGCATGGACATCAGATATGGAGCGCAGAAGAGTCCTTCTGCAGATGAAATTCTTTTTTTTTCTTTTCGTCCAAGAGTCCTTGCCGCTTTGGACTCCTTGCCGCCCACTTCTTCTTTACGCCTCTTGGGATTTTGACTATTCAAAGTACATCTCCACGCCTTCTTAATGAATGGGCATCCCTTTAAGAGCTATTAGATGGCCATCTAATCTGATCCAAACCTTTGAATTATGGCACCATATATTTATGCATCACGACTCTTCATAGAAAAACTACGTAAAATTAGTCCGAAGAGTCCTTCTATTTTAAGACATCTCTTGGACTAAGTCTACATAATTTTAAATGGCGCAAAATTTAGATGGATGTGAAATTTGATGTTGGGGCATGAGACATTGATATGGGAAGGGCGTGAGATTTTTAGATGGCACCCCTACGTACATTATAAATAAGGGTGCGCATCAAGAGTCCGTGGGTTTGTGAACATTATCTTTTCTTTCTTACAAGAGTTTCCTTTTATCCAATTTTCTTTCTTTCCTTCTCTTGTTTAGACCTTGTCATTATAGGAATAAGAAGTCATCTTAAGACTAAGAGATTAGGAAGAAAAATTATGAAGACAAAAAAAAAAAAAGATAGATAACGAGAGGCAAGAAAGGTGATATAAAGGCTTAAGAAGGTCTTGCCCTTATAATTAAAGTTCTTATTATTAGAACTTTAATTATATAAATCAGAGGTGTTGGTGTCTTGATCAAGTCTCTGTGTGGATCAACGTTGGAGGGTGAACACGTGGGCACCTGGTGGAAACTCTGACAGACTACTACCGATGATCAGGATCAATTTAGGGTTTAGCGATAAGAGGTATGTTCTAATACTTTCTTTTATGTTATAAATGCATGTTATATGATTAAATTGCTAATGAGGTGGTCCTAGGGTTCGGGTTTGGTTTATATGATTTTATATTTTTGCTTTGAATCCATGGTTCCGCCCTGTACACCAAACCTATCAATTCAGAGGGATGAGATTAGAGCTCATAAAATCATGAGCCACATTCAAGGAGACTTAAGCCATAGACCAGAGATCTTGTAATTGGGTTCAATGGGAAGGATGAAACATATAGTGGCGCACAAAATATACAAGACTGTAACGTACTAGCTAATAAAGCTTATGTCAATTCCTAGATTGTTATATATGGATAGTGATATTTTATTTCTCCTAAATAGTCATAGTTCAAGTTTGAAATTACTACCAGCTCTGGAGTAGATGTTGCTATTTTACTAAGTGAAGGCTCAATGTGGAGCATAATTTCATGAGATATAATAATTCCTCCTTGGCTAGTAAACTTTCTTCTTCTATTTTCATATTAAAACTAGCATAAAACCCATGTAAGGCATCGGATATTTTTTATTTAAAAATATTATTTTTATTAATTATAAAATTAATTAGAAAATAATATATGTTTTATTAATATATAAAATATTTATTTATTAATTAATATTTTCTTAATTTTACTTGAAATATTTTTAATATATTTAGTCATCTATAAATATTATTAATAAATATTATTTTACTAAAATATATATTTTTATTAAAATATCATCATCATCATCATCATCATCATACTGAAATTATAATTAAACCAACCACAAAAATGCTCGGAGAGTGTAAGATGATGCTCTTCTTTTGACCTTTTCTTTGCTTCTACATGATAAAATTCTCTATCACAAAATATCATAATATTATTTTTGGGCTTATATGCCTATTATGGTATACTTTAAAATACCTGCGATGGGATAGCATTATGAGAGGCATTCCATATGAGATCCATCTCTTAAATACTATAACTTTTGATTAATTATGTAATCAAGAGAGTTTTGAATTTACAAAAAAAAGAAAAAAATCATATACACATGGCGAATGGAGGCTCTATTAGTACAAATGTCTCTATTTTAATATATATAATGTATATATATTATATAGGTGGAGGAATGTTGGTGCATTTTATTATTGAAATAAAAAATAATTTTTAATAAATTTTAAGATAATGGGGGGAAATTTGAATGGATGGAAGTTTCTTATTTTGACATCATTACTCATGTGCATAAGACTTTCATGTATTAACTCAATTTGTCATGTGCTAATGAGGACAATTATTCCTATTGTTTTTATAATGGAATATTCAATTCACTCTCCCACTACTGATATGTTAAAAGTCTAATTATTCTTATATTTTATAATATAAAAATTTATCATCCTTTCACTCTAACCTATTACTTCAGCTAATAATAGACCATTAATATGGGAAGGCTCTATAAGCTTATAAAAAGACCCCTTATCATTAGCGTCCGTCACATATATAATACACATAATACATTATACAATTCATCCTTATTCTAATTACAAATAAAACTTGAGAGTTCTCTAGCCAAGAAAAGATATTCTCTTGGTGGTACTTTAGGCTCAACCTCTTATACAAAGTTAGTCTTGAGCCATACAGTGATCTAGTTAGGCTGTTATATCTTGGAGAGGACAAGTCAAAAAGATCTATTGCACCGGTTTGTGGGCTTGCCAAATGCAGGATCTAAAAACATGTTAAAAGGAATGAGATTTCTGAACCTTAGCCCAATTAGTGCCATCATCCTCGAAGAAAAATTCTTATTCTCTATTGTATTCTTGCTTCAATTATTGTATTTTGCACCAATGGTTGGTTTATCAGAATCTCGGATCATCAGCACATGGGGCCTAGTCCTCCACAACCAAATTAATAAATCCTATAATATAGGTCTGACTAACTAAATAATTAGGTCCGGTAATGGATCTTGTCCCATGACCCACCTGGAGAATAAAGCGAACCAGTGACCGAGATTGTGGTGTGGATCTCAACTGGGGAAGTCATCTCTAGGTTTTATTTATCAAGGGGGGGAAGACATCCATCCACTTCTTTAGTTTCAGGTTGAATAGTTCAGTTCTGAGCATCAACGGTAAACTGCCACGAGCGCCGTCCATCCATAGATAATCTTATTCATATTATAGTTCATAAATCAAATAGCTTTGCTTCCTTTAAGAAAACCAAACAAACAAACAAGACCAACTATTATTATGCACATGGTGGCATATGTGCAGGCACCATATGTATTAGCCTCTGCATTTCCGCATGGTTCTTCACAATCTATTATTATTCAAAGAATTGATCAGTCTCTTTAGTGTGACCATCTGCTAAGTCCTGCATACATTAAACAATGTCTGCAGCTTCTCCCGAAAGCATGACGAGATGAACCCTAAGCTTGTCTTGAGTGGGAATATTTTACCATGAACATTTTATCTCTCATTAACCTTCCAGCAGTCCAGTGGGGGTAATGTATGATGATTAGGGGAAATTACCATGTGGTCATGCATGCAACCAATCACATTAGTGATGTATCGAGATGCATACTTGATGAACCGGATTTATAGAAACGAGCAACAGTGATTGGTGGCATGCACGGCGGCATGGTGCATGGGAAATAATTTCTAAATGATTGGGGTTCAAATCATGCGTTGCTGATCTTTCCCTACAGCCGACAGGCTTTGGGTCTTCTTTAGTCAGTTCCCTCGCTTGATGGACAGTATCAGAACACTGGCATATGTGCCCCCATCATCATGTGGCCCTCCTAATTAAATGAGGAATCCCTACCATCCAACCTCCCTCACCAGAAAAACCTACCAACTGCCAATACCCATCATCTCGTGTTATGTCTATTATAGGGAGCACGTCTGAGCTTGGAATTGTAATGGCAGAACCTACCATTACACCATGGGGGAAGGCTAGAAGCCCAAGATCCAGAACAAACTATACTTCCCCCCTTTTAGGCCTTCTTGTTTAATTCACTAAATCTATTCACTAAACGAAGAAGTAGGTTATTATTAGGAGTCAATCGGAGATAAAAAGTACAAAAGAGTTGATGCAAGTTAGATACTCCGGCCTCTTAGATTAATTCTTCTCCTTCTAAGAATCCCTGGTCTAAGAAAAGCATCCAAAGAACACAAGTGGTTAATAAGACTTGTGGGTCCAAGAGGAGGAATGCTAATCATTGAACGGAATAAAACGTGCGAGGCATGGCTCCTTATTTTATCAAAGAGTTGCCCCCTCAACCATGGAATGGAGGGGGTCCCGGCCATGGCTCGGGCACTGTAGGACGGAGTCACATGGCAGGTGAGGCATGAACCATATGAGAGGAACATATGAGGATTTCATGATGGTGGGACCTCACTGAGATCATCATATCATAATTTATAATTCTTGTGCTGTAGCAGTTAGCAAATCAGAATGAACATGGTATGAGATTGAAACAATGGGTTTTGCCTCGTGGTTTAGGAAAGAGTGTTAAAAAAAAAAAAAGAGAAAGGAGAAATTAAGGAAACTATGAAACACCTATAGTCTATAACAATCCCATTAATACAAATCCTTGCCTTTTTGAAAGGTCTAATCCATTTCTTTTAGAGGGAGTGTTTAGGAGGGAATCACCCATTCCGAATAAGAGTTTTGCACGCTATCTACTCACTAGTGCAATGCTACTTTCTAAGTTTTCTACCCATTCTAGTTGGGGGGTCCTCTTTTTGACCTCATGGATGGGCACATGGCAGAGGAAAATTGGATGTTTCCGGTCCAACCAAGTCAGCCTCGTCGGTGGAAAACATTTGACCACTCCCCCACGCAAGATCGATCGCCACCTAGAAACTAGAAAGCATTGAGGATTCTTTGTGTTCATGCACCTGGCCCTCTCTTTTTACTACCAAGTCCTACGCATCGCAATAATCTTTTCAACAATGTGGAGAAACGTGCATTGTGTAGGGCAACTCGTGAATTTGAAACGTGACCAACCCTTGACACACAAGGAAAGAGATCGAGCAAGAATAATATCTATATGTAGCTTCTCGTTTGACGAAGCAAAGTGAAATGTGCAGGTCAATCAACGCATGCCTCATTTAAGAAAAACCCTACTAGTTTGAAAAACTTCATATAATCTGCATAGTTGTAGCACATGCACCATCAATATAATCACATTTTAATTTAATTTAATTTAATGTTGTTTAAGCTAGCCATTCATCTTTATGACATAGCCTAGCATCACGAGTGTCTGCACAAAAGCATTGTATTAACCATTCCATTGCAAGGTAGGATCGAACATACAAGTCCTTTTAGTTGTAAAAACTAAAGAACATTTGCACATTGCCTTTATGAAGCGCAAGAAGTATAGATCTTAGGTAGTGAGCATGCATGTGAGATCGATGCTCCTAGAGTATCAAGACATAATGGTGGACACTTGTCTTCATCGTGTGTATAATGCCACTCATGTAGCTAGCACCCTGCGAATATCAATCACAAGTAATCTAGACTATACTGATAGAACATTATTGAGAAATATATTGGCATTGGGCTGCTTAATTATCCATGTTTTAATGATCGATGCACGTAGCTGGGTTTGGAAATAACATGCACTGTGTCCGTATATAGCAACACTAGGTCTGGACAAGTCTGAAAGCGTCATTGATAGGGTCAAGAAGAGATCCGAAGTCAAGTTTGCCGGTTTGCTTCACAATTAATTTAATTCATTGCAACAGCTACATGATTAAATAGGGAAAGATATATATATGCATGGTAGGTAAGCTATCACACATGGTATATGGACCCAGTGAAACGTCTCACGATCTTGTTTCTTCTTCCATGCATGTTTTCCAAGTCTAGTCCACGTCCAGAATATTCCAATCTTTGGCAACCAAGTTTTGGGTAGATGATCGAGTTCCGGGTGGTTGGCAAAGAAGGGGAAGAAAAGTAGCGAGCGAGACGTGCCGGACTCCACCTCATAGCATTCCCTTGGGAGATGGCCCCCCTAGAAGACAAGGTGTAGCCACCCATGAGTTCCTTGTGGTCATCAGCTGAGAAATGGAACATATTATAAGGTATCGCAGCGTTAGAAAATTACACCAATAGTTGGGGAGGATGGAGTAGGACAATGATGACTAGACTAAGTAACAAGGATTACAAGCTTAGAAGCTTTGCTATCCTTTTGCATGGATTCCAATCTTTGATTTGTTTGAGATTTTGACTTGACTTGGTAGCTAGTTTATAACAACTAGCCAAATTTAAGCGATAACATGATAAGGGAGGCATCATCATCATCAAGTCAAGGACCAAGGAAGGAAGACTGGGGGAGGTGGACAAGCATGCAACGGTTAGTTTACGGCCAGTGGGGCCCAAGTCCCATCCACTGTCGGGTAATTGTCGGAATGGCCCAACCGAGTGCTGCGTGTCCCTCCGCTTAGGCGGTGGGTTTTGTTTTGTTTTGTTATTTTTGGCTAAGTGTAAAAGGACTTCTGTTTAGTAATTGCACAAAAGAGAAGGTGGTAGCGTGCGTGGGTTAATTACCAGCCTCCCCCTTCCTCCAAATACTCCCACCAAGTTCTTTTCTTTCTTGTAAGTGGAGCGGGGGGAGGGAAATGAAATACTTCATAAGAAAGAGACAACTTTGCAAGTTATCCTCTAAAAACATACAAAGAGCATAAAATGAGGATTGAAGATGTTACTTGGATCAAATTATAAGGACATCATATACAATAATAACATAGTTTCCCTAGATGAATTGTACAACGCGGTTCATAGTATATGAATACAAAGATGATGACTATATATGTTATTTTGTCTCATCACTCATCATATATTTGTTATTGCATTTGAATTTTATCAACTTTATCTTTCATTTTGTCCGGCCAAAGCATGTAAAATTAAGTGATAGATTTGAGCTGAAGCATTGGTCGCCTGATATGGACTAAAGAATGGTAGATGATTTGTATATCAAGATGATCAAGGAAGTTGACTCTTGACTATTGATAAAAGTACATTGACATGTCTGTCATGAACACAAAATAGTCTTATGTTAGCTTGTGCCCATTTCTTGAAATGAAAAGTTTTCATGGGACTCGCAAACAAATGCTGCATAAGATATGTTCCCTTTTATTCCATATAATTCCATATATATATATATATATATATATATATATATATATATATATATATATATATATATATATATATATATATATATATCGTAGTGGAGGCATGCATTTTGTAGATAACCATACCAAATATTGCATGTGTGCTCATGCTTCCAACATGTTGCCGGACCAGCCATAACTAATTTTTCATAACAATAATGCACGATAAGTATCATATATAGTCTGATGTGCCATATATATATCATCTCGTGTTGCATGGTAAATGATATTGAGACATATTATTTAGTAATTGATTATGCTTCCTTCTTGTTCCATATATATTATAGTGGAGATATGCGTTAAGTAAATAACCATAATAAATTTTCATCAAACTAATCATAATAAATTTAAATATATGGTTGTGCTTTTATCACGCTGCTAGACCGGTCATGTGTAATTTTCATAACAATAACATATAATAAGTATCATGTGCAGCCAGATGTGCTACATCCTTATCATTTCATGTTGCATGGCAATTGATGGTGAGACAAGACGACACAATACCCGGAATCATTTACGTTTCCTCTTAGTGTTGATGTGACACTCAAATCACCTTTGTAGATTAACTCAAAATACCTTGGAATTGAAAACGCACATGTGCTTGCAATTACTACCCCTTTTTATCTAAATTTTTTTTTCCATGCATATCGAGTCAGATACTTGACAAGAAATAGAAAGTTTGCATCCTTGATTCCATCATTTCCATCCAATTGGTCGGAAACCATCTTTTTTTTACTTAACCACACCTTAGTATTGAAGAACTTATATAGCTACACAGCATGTACCATGTGACCATGCATGCCACCGACTACAGCCACTTATTCCTATCGCAATTTACCAAGATGAGCACTTAATGAATAATAAAGCCTACATCGTGATTGATGGTGTGCATGACTACATGATGCATGCCATGTAGGATACGGTTTCTCCGCTTATACGTTGCTTGGCTAGAAACTACAAAAGATATTCTTAGCCAAACCATCCTCAAGTCTGACGCATATCATTTGACTCATATTCTAAATCCTTATCTAAAGAACGGGCAGCGCCCACCCTCTTAGCGTACGTGTTAAATGTGACAAAAGACAGCATTTGACAAAGATTACAAATATGCATGATCCCATATTACGAAGCATTGGTTGTATGCATGAAGCATGAAGTGATCAAATCAAATCATCTTTGTGGGCGGAATCCTACCACTGGCTAGGACCCTAAAAATGATAATAATAAAAGAAGGGTACAACAAGGACATGAAGCTGAATTCAGTTGTTGAGCCCTACACGATTGATTAATATTGCATCAGCCTGCAGACCTAACATGATGTGAGTTATCGCATGGATTACATTAAGAAAAAAAAAAGATCTAGCCATTTCAAGTCTTCACGTTAGGTATCTCAACCTTTTTCCAAACCACCACAGACTCGAGATCCTAAATTGAGTCAGATAAAATAGATATTACATTGGTCCAATGGAGAGTAGAGATCATGCTACCTCTTTCGTAGAAGTTCAAGATTCCTTTACGTTATTAAGTCCTGTAAGTTTAGTTTTTCTTTAATTGGTCGTGGGAGTTAAGTGGGTCGAGCTTATCTTTCAAGGCCTAACCTAACATTCCTCCTGATGTCATGCATGATAACAGAAATCTACAAAAGAACATAGGCTTATGACTTTATTCGGCTTGTCCTTCAACCGAAGTGGGTCAGTAGCTTATCCGTATTTCTTGTTCGGAGCTCAGTTGCTTTTAGTCCAGATATTAAAAGTCTAGATCAAACTATACGTTGGTAGTATGTATACCATAATCTACTGTGACAAGCTCTTGAAGGGAGCAAGCAACAGAGTTTAATTAAGTTACATTATGTTTGGACTGTAATTTTGTCCTCTAGCATAAAGTTTGGATTACGAGCTCTTTGAGAACTTTGAAAGTCCAGAACTTAGCTAGGCTAGCTCTAGTGATTATTTTGGGGTCTTTCTAATACGGCAGATTAGATTTTGGGTACGAGCTGGTAATTAGCCAACCTAAAAATATTCTTAATAACTAATTTCCCCACAGATGGGAGGTAGACACAGAAGCTAATTGAGAAACCCGAATCAGTTCACTGATGTGAACTCAGATAACTAATACTTTCCTATTGACTTGGTCAAGCCGTTAGGCTTTACCCCCAAAAGTCCATGATTTGGTTGGGTTTACATTCCTCTCTGCAAGCCATCTGGCAAACTCTTGGCAATCATATCAGTTGCCGCTCAAAATCTGATCTAGCTGAGTGGGCTTGAAGGAGGATGGCCCTAAGCAGACAACCAATAGTAATGCTCCCAATCTTCTGAATCTGCTTCCCCCCAGCTACTAAAAATCCTCCAGTAGATCCCGAGCAGCAGAACTTGGTGTATGTCTTCTTATTTCCTTTCTTAACTCCGCTACGGAAGTGAGATTGACCTTCTTCTTCCTAATAGACTGCCTCTTATGATCCCATTACTTGTATCTCCTTTCCACTTATGTTGCTTGTTTGTCAAGCCATTTTTATCCTGTTTTCAAAGTCATTAATGAAGATTTCTTTTACTCATACCTCCACATGTTATTGCGCCATATTTCTTTGTTGTTCGATATGACTGGGTTTTCTTATCGCCCCTCTTATTGACCAATTCGATTGCTCCTAGCGGATAACAAGATTTTCTATGTAATGTAAGGAACATGCCCCCATTGTTGCTTTTGTCGAGGTTGTAGACTTAGGCATATAGCCATAATTTGGAAGTTAGAGCATATGTTGTGGACGAGGTCGAAAACTTCAAGTTTTTCTTGGGCCATGTTTGAAGATCAATTCAAATCCTCACCCCTAATCTATGCATGACTTTTAGTCAGTGGGCCTTACCCAATTTGTTGTTGTTTTGGGGTTTGGCTTCATCTATCCAATGAGTTGTTTGACTTATTGAATTTTTCGTAGAAGGTTGGCTCTTCATTCTAGTGTCTGATTCATCCTATCCGGATGGGTGGTTTATTTGGCTCACCAGGTCTTCTATCAGTTGGGTCTATTGCATAACTATCACTCAAGTGATTAAGCGAATGTGCTTCCTCCCATATGAGCCTAGCATTGGCTAGGTCTTTTCTCTTAGTTCTTGGCTTGTAATAGGTTGGTGGCTCCTTGGAGAGCTCATCCTAACCTAAGGCGCTGGGTATGGTGTTGGAAAATATGTTCCAAAGCCAATCATCAATCTATTGATCGTTGAGCTACTTTATATTTATAATTGATTTTTTAATAAATAAAATATATTTTTGATATTTTTCATCACAAGTATTCATCTTCTAACGAACTCCATTGCTGTGATGAAGTCCTTAAGACTATTTAGCTTTGATAAAGAGAGAATTTATCGATTAGTCCTTAAATTTGTTCACGATCAAATGATAGGCTATTAATAAGGATGGTAGCATCTATCGAGCATAGGTCGCTGTATGCCATATAGATTGGTTATTCTCTTAATCAAGAAGTATGGAGACACTAGTATGGTATATAGGTGAGAGGTATAGGTACATCGTCATTGAACGTGATCAACTTTAGAGCTTTTTGCTGTCGAAAATGTCTCTAATGGGATATAGGTATAAGTGTCCCTTTGATCTGAGATTATCTCAGTGACCTGCAAGCAACTCACTGTGCTTTGGTATCGGACTAACTAAATTTCTAATTCAATAACGGAAGGCTTCTGGGCACAGTCAAGTACTTATAAAGTCAGAGTGTGATCAAGATGGGATTGACCACTCCAAAAGTTGAAGAAGAATGTATCACTGTATTTTAATATAGCAAAATCTTGGTCAGGATAGTCCATCAGATGGATTTAATATTTTGAAATACAATATGGACAATCTGATCAGAGTGGACAGTTGAACTCTGAGGTGTCCTACAAGCATTTTGGTCAAGGGGATGAATTATATGAAAACTATATTCGCATCGGTTCTAAGAATGTTATTCTACACATTCGACCTATCTGGCCGTCAGATACCATTGCTAGATAGTCATTTTGATTGGTACAGAAATCTATTTCTGTGCTACCAACTTAGGTTTGGACCTATGAGGTCACACACATTAGAGCTCATGATCTGATCGGATGGTTGATCAACAATTAAAAATCATTCTAGGGTTAAACAATTAATGTGATTGGTGTTTAACCTAGTACAAGTATTGCAAGAGGATCGATTAGCAATTAGATTGCTAATTGACTTAATTTAATTAAGCTAGATGACTGAGATTAAGTCTAATTAAATATAATTTAATTAAATTTAGTTTGATTTTGATTGGATCAAGTCTTATTGACTTATTGAATTAGCCAAGTGCAAGGTAGAACTACTTCTAGTCTAACTAGGACTTGGGACAACCTAATTTTTTAATTTGATCAAAAAATTAAATCATAATTTAATTTAATTTAATTTAATTAAGTTTTTAAATGAATTAGGGTCTTATTTAATTGAGTTAGTTTACTTTTGATTTTATTTGATTAAAAGATCTTGTTTGACCAAGTCAAAATAGAAGTCCTAGTGTGACTAGGACTTCCTAACCTTGCGCCACCTTAGCCCATGCCCTCCACGCCCATTTTTCTTTATTTTTTATGTGAGATCTCTTCTCCCTGATCGTTATGCATGCCCCTCTCTCCCTTCTTTTCTTATAAGGCAATTTGTTGAAAGACCAAATCAAAAGGGGAGTTAGTTTTGCTTTAGGATTCTATGAGATAGAATTCTTATTGACCAAAACATCTTTTCTTGAGTGTCGCCCCCTCTTATATTAATTATTCTATTATTCTACATGAGAAACCTCTTTTTTGTGCATCCTCCCTTGCTGGTCCATGCCCAAGAGCTGGGCACCCCATATCTTGCCCTGTTTGATCTTTTCTTGTCTAGTTTTTGATCTAGACAAGGACTCTTCTTTTTTTTCTCTATATATTGGATGAATTTTTGACTAAAATTTTTATGGGATTTAGAGCTTTAAGAGAGATTTTTGATGCACAAAAATCAGAGGAAGAGGATCTTTGGGCATGGGGTTCCATAGGCACCAAACTAGGTATCTAGGTGAGAGAAAAGAGATGAAGAAGAGGATCTTCTTCTAGGGCTGTTTTATTCTTCATCTTTCTTTCTTCTTTTGAGTTTTTTCTGAGAAAGTCTCAGATCAGAAAACTCTCCTCTTCCTTCTCATATTTTAGAGAATCCAAGTTTTGAAGAAGAGAGTATCGGATCGACCGTCGAAGAAGGATCAGCACGGTACAAGCATGCTGTGCTGATTTCCTGCATCAGATTTCATATTAGAGTTCATAGGCTCGTGTGGACGACTCCTAGAGGCCGGACATATGTGTATCTCATGACTTCATCCTCAAGCCTGGATCAGCAAGTTAGAGCATCTAACTTGCACAGGTAATAAATCTGATCTATTGATTTCATACCTATATTAGATGTAGTATAGATCTAGATTGATATGATCAATCTTTTTTTCTTCTTTTTATTTTTAATTTTTAATTTAATATCATGCCTTGATCATATAATATATCTGAGATCTAGGTATTTACATATTTATTTAAATAAATATTTAATTTATTTAAGTCTTTCGCTGTCTGATCCTAAAAAAGTTTCAAGATCTATCCATGAAATCCTAGATCTGGTTTCTTCATATGGAACCATAGATGGTCTCTTGGGAACTTTCTTAATATTTCATTCGCAATTTGGCTGTTCAGCTCTTCGACCAAGCTTGTAATAATAACAGGGGGTGATCTCCTAGGATACTTATCTAATCTAAGACACTGTTGTGCAACACCACGGTGGTCTCTTAGGAGACTCGTCTGACATTTTGTCAATGATTTGGCTCTTGGGTATTTTAACTAGGCCCAAAAGAATCTTGGTTGGGATCATTGATGACTTTAGCCATTGTGTTGTATTTGGCCGATGATTAGAATTGCCAACCTGCATTACTTGGCTACTTTTGGAGTCACCAAAGTAAACCTTTTTATCATTAATGACAAAATATATTATAGAGTCAAATATATAACTCTTATTGATAGTACACACCAAGGTAATCAGAATTCTAGATTAGGGGGATTGGTGCTCCATTTAGTTGTTCCAATTGATAAGTGCTAGGTCAAATTACTTTTGTAACTCGATATGGTCCCTCATATTTGGACACAAGCTTTTAGCAATCACCTTGCCGAGTTGCCTCAGCTTTCTAGAGGATGAGGTCTCCTAATTTAACAAGCTTGGTTTTTGACTTCGGATTTATAGTACAAGCTATCCTCTATTAATAGGAAGTCATTCTAATGTGAGCCTACTCTCGAGCTTCATCCAATAGATCCAAGTTAGGATGGAGGTTCTCGATGTTGGCCCACTCATTATATATCTCCAATCAATAGGATGGGGTGCCAATATATATTGGAATAATAACTTCCATGCCAAAAGAAACATTAAAGGGTGCCTCTCTAGTTAGAGTCTTGGCCATAGTACGATAAGCTTATAAAAACTAGGTAGGTCGACCATACAGAGGCCTTTGGCTCGATCAAGCCTGATCTGCAAACTCTAGCTTCTATATTGGTTTGACAGTGTCTAACTTAGATGAGGCAATGGTCAATGCTGAGCTTAGAGCAAAAGTCCCTAAATCAAGCATTATCAAATTATCAGCTATTATCGGTAATAAGAACCTGAGGAATCCTAAATCTACAAATGATATACCTCCATACAAAGCTTCGTGCATCATCTTCAGTGATCCGAGCAAGACTTTTTGTCTCTACCCATTTCATGAAATAGTCAACATTAAGGATAAGGAATTTCCATTGCCTAGTTGCCTATAGGAAAGGCTACAAAATACTGATTCCCTATTGGGTGAATGGCCAAAGGGCACTAATCGAGGATAAATACATAGCTAGTTGATGTTGGATGTTGGAGTGTCTCTAACATTGGTCATATCTCTTGACGAACTTGGTGGTATCCTTCTACAATATAGGCTAATAATATCCTTGCCTTAGCATTTTATGCATGAGGGCCCGACCCCCTATATGATTTTCATACATGGTTCGCCAAAGCGCTCTGTATTGGATGGTTCAGAGAGTACCAAACATATTGGCAGCTAGCCAGTGTAGTTTAGACATTTGATTCAAAATGCCAATAGAAATAAAGCAAGAGAAAAGGAAAGAGAGAAAGAGAGAGAGAGAGAGAGAGAAGGGAAGGATAGGAAAGACAAAGATCGGTGGTGGCCTACCGATGCAATGGAAGGCCGTCGAAGCCTTTGGCTACAAGATGCAAGAAGAGAGAGATAGAGAGAGAGAGAGAAGAGAAGGGAGGGAAAGGCGGTGAGGAGAAGGCCGCCATGGCCACCAGATGGCCCAAAATAGTCCACGATAGCCATGAGGCTGTTTTGGGCCATATAGTAGCCATGGTGGCCACTTGACGGTCATGACGATCATCCAATGGCCCTTCAGTGGCTTCCCCCACTACCTTTTCCTACCTTATCTTCTCTCTATTCTACTCTCTCTCTATCTCTCTTTGCTCTCAATTTCTCTCATAGAGAATGATGGAGCTTGGGAGAACTCGATGGTCCTTCAATGGCCTTTGGGCTCTCTTCGCTGATTTTTCTTTTCTTTCCTTCCTCCTTTCTCTCTCTTTCTCTCTCTTTTCCTCTCCTATTCATCCCTATTTTAATGTCAATTCAGGACTCATACCACTGATCGGCTGACATGAAATCTGATATCGAGTTGACGATCCTTACCTCCATGTATATATTTATGAACTTCTTGGAGGGCATGCTTAGCTTTTGTAAGTCGGAGGCACTTCAGATATGGTAATGTCAAAGACTTTTTTTTATAGTTGCTCTCAAATCAAAGTGTATCAAGTTGCCTAGTACTCAAGTCATCGGCCATCTTTCCAGTTGGCAAGAAGGTTTCCTTCCTTAAGATAGCTAATAGTTGCATCCATCCAACTTGGTTCAATGGCTACCTGAAGTACCTGGATCTAGATTTCATTTATACTTGGTCTTTCAAATACTTCAAAGTAGGTTGATTGAGCTAAATCAAAACATTCTAAGCTAGTGAGTTTGGAAAGGATATCTGCCTCCATGTTTTTTGCTCAAGGTATTTGTAAGATTTCAAAATTTTCGAAGTAAGAGAATATCACCTTCACTTTTTGCAAATATCTTATTATTGTTGGTTCACGGGCCTCATAATCTCCTCAAACTACGATTTACCACTAGTTGTGGGTCACTATAAGATTGAAGTACTAAAGTTAAATCTTAGGGCATATTTGGCCACAATTCCTTCTAGGTTAGAGAGAATAACCCAACCCCACATCCACACACAATGGAGGATCCATCTGAAGGAAAAGATCAATTTTAGAACTAGATTCCCAGGGATCGGGTGAATAGATTCAAGTTTAAAATAAAATTTTAAATATCAAAATACCTATGATGCACAGCAGATTTTGGAATTTCTTGAATCTGATGCCTGTAAGACCTGAAAGCATAGGTCTTTTACTTCGTGCGCATCCCAGGCAACATAGAAAAGAGGGATGAATATTTGGACGTCTTATCTTCTGAAAAAGAACAAAGGGAGGAACAAGATCTGAAAGAACTCTTCTCTAGATCTTTCTTGAGACATTCTCATGCTAAGAAACAAGAATCAAGAACTCTCCATGCCTAAAGAGAAGAAGAAGGACAAACCTTCTTGCCGCGTACCCTCTCTAGCTCTCTCTATGTTGCACAAAACAAGAGCATATTCACAATACATGGCCTACAGTATGGGGTTCCCTCCCTTTTATAGTTGACACTCAAGGGTTTAGATCAAACCCAATTTGGTTAGGACTCTTAGTCCTAACCATATCCAAATATGAATACTTCATGAAGAAGTATTGGCGCCACATAGTGGCGCCCTCTCTTCCTCATGCCCACACACAAGAGGGGGGGTGCACAAATCAATGCCCCCTCCTCTTGGTCAGCTACAAGGAGAGAGAGCTCCAGTGCATTGGGTCTTTAATGATCTAATACATTTCAAATTCGATTTGAATCTAATTCAAACCATATTCAAACCAATTCAAATAGACTGCTGATCCTAATTTGATTAGGGTTCAAGTCTAAGTCTAACTTGAATTTTCAATCTGATTAAGCATAATTAAATTATGTTTAATTAAATTAGATCTAACTTGAAATAATTAGTACTTGAATTTATTTTTTCATGAATTCTTTAGATCAAAGATTTGATTATAATCATCCCCAGAATTAAACTTGCACCTTATGTCTATTGCTAGCTAGACATAGTCAAATGTTTAATCCTGTATGACCTCTAAATTAATTCTCAATTAAGCTAATCTATTTATTCAATTAAGTCAAGTACTTCCAAATTGATTAATTAGATTATAGATCAATTTTTTCCTATATTGCATGACTTAGTGCGTGACTCCATAGGTTTGAATACTAAGCCCATAGCATAGGAACTATTTTCTATACTAATCAAAGTTACCATCTAGCAATGGATCCCGATATTTAGATAGATCGAATATTTGCAAAGCAATATTCAAGAACCTCAGCGAATGGTTACTATATGATTCATTCCTTTGATCTTGAATGCTCGGGATGACCTAGAGTTTACTGTTAACCCTAAATGAATCTTCCACATTATATTTTAACCTTTCAAATTCATTATATGGATTATCCTGACCAAGGCTTTACTAAATTGAAATACAGTGATACATTATCTCCAGTAATTCAGAGGAATCAATCCTATCTTGACTCATACACAAACTTTGTAAGTACTTAGTTATACCGAATAACCTTCTATCACTGCATTAGAAATATAGATAGTCTAGCACCAAAGCATAGTGAGTTATTTGTAAGTCATCATGGTGATCTCAGATCTGAGGGACACTCATGCTCAGACCCATTGCAAGTTGCTCTTGATAGTAGAGGACTCATTAAATGAGTTATTATTCAGTGATGATGTACTTCTACATCTTATCTGTATGCCATACCAATATCTCTACACTTCTTAGCTAAGAAGACAACCAATCTATATGGCACACAATGATCTATACTTGATAAATGTTATCATCCTTCTTAATGATGCATCATTTAATCATGAATATGATTTAAAAAATACATGATAAATCCTTCTTTATCATATTATAAGTAATTCTAAGGACTTTTATCATAATACAGGAGTTCAATATAAAAGATATACTAACTTATGATGAAAAATATCAAATAATTTTTATTAATAAAAAATTTATATATAATTATAATAAAGAGCTCAATCATTTACAACCTAAATGATTGACTTTAGGATACTATTTTTCAACAACTCCTACTTGGACTAAAACCAATTGAAACAGTATCGTATACCCATCTTCGACTTGTAGTCTTCGAACTTCTTAATTTTAAGGGCTTTAGTAAATAGGTCTGCTAAGTTATCCTTTCCATCGATTTTTTGAAGCTTGACATCACCTCGATCCACGATCTCTTATATAGAATGGTAACGATGTAGAATATGATTTATTTGATGATGTGCTTTTGATTTTTTTGCCTGAGCTATGGCTTCAGTACTGTTGTAGTAGAGTAGAACTAGACCTTCAAGGAAAGGTGCCACTCTAAGCTTACTGATGAATTTTCTTACCCACATAGCTTTTTTTTGCAGCATTGGATACTGTAATATACTCTACCTCATAAACTAAATCAGCCATTGTATGCTGCTTGAAACTTTTCTAATAGACCATTCCATTATTTAGGATAAAGATGTATTCAGATATACTCTTTCTATCATCATGATCTGACTAAAAATTAGAATTAGTATATCCCATGAGTTTTAAGTCAGATTCTCCATAAACAAGTCACTAGTTCTTGTATTTCTTAAATACTTAAGGATGGTTTTCGTAACCTTCCAATGGTTCTCACCTAGGTCGAACTAGTATCTGCTGACTATCCCTAATGAGTATGCCACATCCAATCTCATACATGTCATGGCATATATTATAGAACCTACTACAAAGCATATGGTATTCTACTCATACACTCTCTCTCTTATAGAATTATCGAACAATCTTTTTTTTAGAAAAAAATTTCATGGTGTATCTAAAGATAGCCTTTTTTGAAATTCTTCACGTGGAACCATTTCAATACAGTATCTATGTATGTGGACTGGAACAATCTAAGCAGTCTATTAGATCTATCTCTATAGATCTTCATATCTGGGATGTAGGATGCTTCTTCTAGATCCTTCATGGAGAATTATGATGATAGCCATACTTTTATTTTTTATAAAGTAGGCTGTCATTCTCAATTAAGCGAATATCATCTACATACGAAACAAAAAATACGACCACTGAAATATTCATCCATTTGTACATGCAGGATTTCTCTCTATTCTTAACAAAGCCACACATTCTGATCATCTTATCAAAATGCATGTTTCAATTTTAAGATGCCTGCTTCAATCTATAAATGGATCTCTGATGCTTGCACACTTTAGACTCATTTATAGATCTAAATCCTTCAGGTTGTATCATATACACCTCTTCTTCTAATTCTTCATTTAAGAAAACTATTTTTACATCTATTTGCTAGATTTTATAGTCTAGATATGCGGCTATTACAAGCATGATCTAAATATACTTAAGCATTGCCATAAAAAAAAATTATAGAATTTGGTGTGGTGCTCCCAAGCCTTGGGAGGCCACAGGAGGAGCCAGAGTGTTGGCTCCGAAAGACTAGGATAGGTGTAGTCCTAGGACTAGGATAGGAGTTATTCTAGGATGAAGGCGGCATGTAGCCCTGCATGGGCTTGAGGTTTAGGTATGAGGATCTTGAGGGGCTTGGTAGGTATTTTGGAGATTTGGAACATAAGATGGAGCAAAGAACCAAAGCCAAGAGAAGAATCAACCAAGGTAAGGGGCTAACATACAGACGGACTAGCTCAGATATGTAGTCGAGCCAGCTTGGATGGAGATCGAGCCAACTCGGGGTGTAGTCGATCCAGCTATCTCAAGCAAATAGAAGATAGAATTCTGATGAGACACAGTCAAGCCAGCTCGACTCCTGACAGAGCCAGCTCGATGATGGTGAATAGAACTGGATGGAGTTTTTTGTTTGGGATCTTAAGGCTTGGTTTAATAAGATCTTAAGATGGCTAACATATTTATGGGTTGGGTTTAGATCCAGGGGATGAGAGCATGGGAGACATGGGTATACATGGACTTAGTGAGTGCTTTCATGTATTAGATTAGCTAGGAGAGTTTTTGATCGGACCTAATAGCTATGTATAAATACATAGATTGTATTAGAATTTTATAATATGTATTAAAATATAGATCTTTTCTTCCTCAATCTTCCTTCTCTCTTCTCTCTAGAGTTGCTACCCTAAGGGGGGCACCTCCCTCAAGCCCAAGGAGGGAGGCACCCCATCACAAATTTGGATAGGTGGATCAGTAGTCTACTACCTTAAAGGATGTCAAAGTTCTCCTCATGTCCATACCAAAGATCAGGAGTTTTTGCAATACATGGTATCAGAGCTAGGTGATGCCATGGTGATATTACAATAATTGATATCAGAGCCTGATGGTGCATGAAAATGAAGGAAAAGTCATACAAGGTGAAATCAAGAATCTACATAAGTATTCTATGATATGTCTCAGATCTATCTTTATTATTACTGTGGTTTGGCCAATCGAAAGTAGCAGGTTGAAGGTAGAGGCTGAGAGGATTAATGGGAATGACTTTTTTCAGGTGAAAGGTTTGGGTGCATGATTTTTTGATCGATCTTGGTTGGAGAGACCAGAATGTATGATGGATGAAAGGGTTCTCTAGGAAGATGGATAGTGTGAGGCTGTTTGGTAGATGAAGAGAGATTTTCCAAGAGATAATAGTCAAAGAAGAGCTGAAGAGGCGACTATACATCCTTCGATTGTAGAAAGATGAGAGAAGTAGTCGGGGATGCATTCAGTAATTCAACTAGAGCATGAATTTGTGAAGCCTTGGAGGTGATGGAGATGGATGATCCATGGAGGACTAGTAGGTCAATGCTGGATGGCTGATCTTGGATCAAGTTTCTTCTATAATAGTATTAGGAAGAATCACAATTCAGATGGAGGATGGATTATATGCAACAAGAGAGAACCCAGATGCCTATGAGGAGGTAGCACAGAGATGAGGCAGGGAGCACTAGAGTGCTATAGTAGTACTATCCTAGAGGCACTGGGCCTAAGAGAGGCTCGATGGTGCAATAGTCAAGGAAGGTATCTCAGTAGAGAGCATCAGGAGACATTTCAAGAAGATTGAGAGCAGGTCTTAGGGAGAGCTAGAAAGTCTCAGAAGCCTTAGGATGAGATAGATGGATCTGAGCCTAGGACAAGATTTGAGTTGTAGTTCCTCCGGGCGTAACTGAAGTGATAGCTGGTGCAGAGGCAGAAGAGGAGAAAGCTAGGGTGGAATTTTTTAGGATTCAGTCACTAAGTTTAAATAATTAGATGAGCTCTTAGATTTTGAAGGTGCCTATGGGTTGCGGAGGTATTCGAGATTCCTTCAGAGGAGTTCGTGGAGTGTGGAGGGTCCAAAGGGACAGCGATGGTATTTGAGGTGTAGCGGTAGGCTCAATAGTGCAATGTTGAGTGGTTGGCCTTAGAGGACTCGATTATAGAGTCAGCTTCTGCGGCATCAAGTGGACAACAATTTTAGGTGAAGCACCAGGTAGAGGTGGCTTTATCGATGGAGATGTAACACGAGTTCAGAGCGGAGGAGTGTAGGAGGATCAATATCCTAACACCAACGTCAGAGATGCATAATTCTAGGTGGAGCGACACGTGCAGAAAAAAATTGGCAAAGTTCTGAGGAGATCATGTTAGGATATGCAGCAAGTGCCGGTATAGAAATGTTGTGGGATCTCAGGAAAAGTCTAGGATAATTGATGCAGCTGCCAAGCAGATGAATTCCTATAATTCTAGGATGGTGCGAAGAAGTAAGCTAAGGTCATTAGCAATGGAGGCAGTCATCCCAAATGCCTCAAGGGTACATAATAGCTGAAGAGGATTGGTGGAGGTGGTGTTTGCATAAAAGGTTGTCACGATACACAGTAATAGTGGGATCATGTAGGAGAACATTGTCAAGTGTGCCAAGACTTAGGCGCATCAAGGTAGAGATTGTAGGATTTGGTGTGGTGGTCCTAAATGTTGGAGGGCTACAGGAGGAGCCAGGGTGTTAGCTCCGAGAGACTAGAACATGTGTAGTCTTAGGACTAGGATAGGAGTTGTCTTAGGGTGAGGCAACATGTAGCCCTGCACGGGCTCAAGGTTCAGGTATAAGGACCTTGAGGAGCTTGGTATGTGCTTCGAAGATTTGGGACATAAGGTGGAGCAAAGGATCAAAGTCAGGAGATGAATCAGCTAAGATAAGGGACTGACACATAGATGGACTGGCTCGGATATGCAGTTGAGCTGGCTCAGGCTGAGATCGAGCCAACTCAGGGTGTAATCGAGCTGGCTGTCTCAGGTAGATAGAAGATAGGATTTGGATGAGGCATGGTCAAGCCAGCTTGACTCCTGACAGAGCTGGCTCAATGGTGGCAAATAGAATTAGATGGAATTTTTTGTTTGGTGTCTTAAGGCCTGGTCCAATAAGGTCTTAAGGTGGCTAATACATGTATGGGTCAGATTTAGATCCAAGGGATGAGAGCATGGGAGACATTGATGTACATGGGCTCGGTGAGTGCTTTCACGTATTGAGTTAGCCAGGAAAGTTTTTGGTTGGATCTAATAGCTATGTATAAATACATAGGTTGTATTAGGATTTTATAACATGGATTAGAATATAGATCTTTTCTTCCTTAATCTCTCTTCTCTCTTCTCTCTAGAGTTGCCACCCCAAGGAGGGCGCTTCCTTCAAGCCCAAAAAGGGAGGCACCCCATCATAGATCTAGATAGGTGGATTGATAGTTTTCTATCTTGGAGAATGTCAAAGTTCTCCTCAGGTCCATGCTAAAGATCAGAGGTTTCCACAACACGTAGTATCGGGACTAGGTGATGCCCTGGTGATGTTACAACAAAAATGTCTCATTGTAGTCAATATCATAACATTGATGATATCCCTTAGCAATTAGATAGGATTTATAGGTCTCCAACTTTCGTTCTGTGCCCTATTTTTTTTTTGAAAATCCACTTATATCTTATGGATTTTATTCCTTCAGGTGAATCAACCAATGTCCATTCATCATTGACCTTCATGGACTTCATTTCAGATTTCATGGCTTCAAGTCATTTCTTAGAGTCAGACCTCTACATTACATCTATATAGATGACTGGATCCTCGTTGTTCTCATTGAGCTCGATAGGATCTTCATCTTAGATCAAAAAATCAAAGTATCTATCCAATTGATGTGGTACTTTATCGAATCATCTTAATGGAGCTGGTACATTAGGCTTAGGGTTTGATCTAATCAAATCTGATTTAGGTTCAGTTACTTATGTCGATTTTTCTATCTATCAAACTTCGTGAAGCTCAACCTTAGAGGCATTAGTTTCTTCACTAAGAAACTCTCTTTCTAAAAAGATTGCTTTAAGGCTAATGAATACCCTTTGTTCATCTGCAAGGTAAAAATAATATTCTTGGTTTTTTTCGGGTATCCTATAAAAAGATATTTGTCAGACCTAAATCCAAGCTTGTCTATTATTAAATTTTGATATAAGCTAGACACCCTCAAACCCTAAAGTATGAGAATATTGGCTTACATCCTATCCATATCTCATATGGTGTTTTAGTTACAG
This sequence comes from Cocos nucifera, assembly GCA_006176705.1. Taxonomy (NCBI): domain Eukaryota; kingdom Viridiplantae; phylum Streptophyta; class Magnoliopsida; order Arecales; family Arecaceae; genus Cocos; species Cocos nucifera. The sequence continues at coordinate 381,635 of QRFJ01000417.1, forward strand.
ACTTACTTAGAATCCTATTAATTACATAACAAGCCGAATCGAGTGCATATCCCCAAAAGATGATTGATAGAAAAGTCCATCATGGAATGAACCATATCCAACAAGGTTCAATTCCTCCTTTCAGTTCTAACAGGGTCCATTGGTAGAGAATCCCATTCTCTTCCAAGCATGTCAAAAACTCACTAAAGAGATACTCACCCCCTCGATCAGATCAAAGAGTTTTATTACTCTTTTTAGTTTGTTTTTCGATCTTATTATAGAGTTGTTTGAATATTTCAAATGATTTAGACTTATGTTTCATAAGAAAAACCTATTCATACCTCGATTGGTTATCTATGAATGTAATGAAATACTGATATCCATCTCTGGCACTTGTGCCCATTGGTCAACATACATCAGTATGTACTAGACCTATAAGTTCACTAGCTTGTTCACCTTTTTCAGTAAAAGATGACTTAGTCATTTTGCCAAGCAACTAAGACTCATAGATTGGTAGTGATTTACAATCACCGACTTTGAGAATTTTTTCTTGAGTTAGCTTGTTTATCCTATTCTTGTTAATATGACCTAGCCTACAGCATCAAAGATATATATCGGAGACATCATTTACTCTACCACATTTGCTAGATGTGTACATTATACTAATAGATTGTGATAAAGTATAAATGCCATTGTTCATTCATAATAATAATACCATTCATAATGATATTGCATGAATTTTATTTTATTAAAATTTTATAATTGTTCATCGCCAAAAAGCCTATAAAAATAATATTTAATAAAAAAGAAGGATAAAAATGATAATCACTAAAAATAATGATATTAGACTCAAATACAAGCTCGATAATCCTCAATGCTAGAACTAGAACTGGTCTTCCATCTCCATCATTAAGAAATCTCTCATCTTTTTCAAATCTTCTACTGACCTACAAATCCTGCAATGAATTACAAATATTAAAGGAGCTTCCAGTATCTAATATGCAAGTAGTAGTATCATAAATAGAAAAATTATAAGATGTTATCATATAGTTACCTTATGTAGCAACAACCTGCTTCTTTTTTTTGGCCTATTCGGGTCCAATGAGGCAATGTATAGATGATAATTTCTCTTCCAGTATCCTAGCTTCTTACAGAAGAAGCATTCTACCTGACTCTAGTCGGACTTGGGCTCTTTGGTCTAACCGAGCATAGTAGTCCCAGCATGCTGCTGCACCTTTTTATTTTTTATTTATTCTTCTTCTTCTTTCATTTTCCAAAGGGTTGATTACTAGAAGAAGATCCTTCCACTATATTCACCAATTTCTTTTAGAGTTGGTGATCCTTCTGAAAAGTCTGTAGCAATTCCAGTAAATCATGGTAGTTTACTATAGGCTTCATCATTTTAAAATATTTGAGAAAAGGGAGATAGAACTTGGGCAATGAGTTCAGAATTACACCTTTTCCAAGCTGCTCCTACAAGAAAAATCTGATGCTCAGGTGCTCAAGCATCTCATCATGTATAGTACATAATCGATGATTGATGTTCCACCCCTCATTTTGGCATTGAAAATAGCATAATTAGTCTTGTGCCTCTTAATATTGTTGGGGGCACGGAAGGACTCATTCAATACTTGAAGCATGTCCTCCGATTGAGCATCCTCAAACTTGTGACTAAACTCATCATTTATTACCACCTGCGTTATGCAGCACACCGTGGTCCGATCATTCTACCACTTTTATTAAGTGTCGTAAACTATACCATGAGTGTTTGGTGCGGGCTCCTCAGATGCTAGATCTGTTAGAACGTACAAGATCCGTTCGTGCTCTAGGACTATCTTTAGCTTTCGATACTAGTTATTGAAATTAGATCTCATTAATTTATCACTATCCAATAATGATCGGAGTGATAAAAAGTGGACATATCTGAAAGAAAAAGATAAAGATCAATTAGTATATGAATTATTTAATCCCTAAGACATGAAGTTTAGTTTAAAGGTTCTTCCACTATTTTGTATGAATTGATAGTCTCTACCTCCAATTTGAGAAATTACATTAATCCTTTAGCAAGTACTAGAATCTACACAGACTACACACAAGCTCGACTTTAGCTGGTTAACCCATGTGCATCCATGGATAGGTTCTTAACCAATTACTTCTCTAAATAATATCTATTAATTAATTTTGCCTCAGGTTCCTTTTCAGTAGGCTTTGGCCTCCACTAAAAGTTCTGGTTAGGTTCAACTATTAATATGACTACACTTAATGCATCTAACCAATGAATGATCAAGCTTGACTTTGACTGGCCAATCTAACCACCTATCAGTAAGACACAATTGAATTATCATATTAGAAATGATAATTCTAGTAGCGGATTAGCATCAGGCCTTTGGGCCTCCAATGATTATTAGACCAATGGACTCATTATCACCCAACTCAATAGGAGGCTATGAATTTATTACCTACATAGCATTTTTATTTTATGGACCTAATAATTTAGAAAATTTTATTATTTATTTTAAGAGGAGAAGAGAAAAGATTAACTAGAATCAATAATCCTACCACTAACTTCATGAAGTCTCAAAAAGGATTAATGGCAAAACTAGTTTAGGAGCACCTAAATCAGCCATACTGATTTAGCTTAATAGCATGGGTCAGCTGGAATTACTAAGTGATCTAGTCAAAATATTATCCATCATGTTGGTCAGATAAGTGAGATTAATGGGAGGGATATGCCATTAACTCACCATAGACTCAATCTATGCGAGTACCTTCCAATTAAAGACCATCGATCAAGACTATCAAACTTATCTTAGTCATCAACTGGTTAATTAATTTAGCTTCGATCAACCTAATAATTTGGGCTTGGCCACTGAGCCATAATCAAATCCATTTGGTAAATTAAAATAATTGACTTAATCAACTACAACTATTGAATTGATCTATAAAGAAGAATCGATCTAATCATAATCAACTATTTGTTTAGATTTTATCAATTATTCTAATCAGTGTATTATTTATATGATTTCTAATCTTAGGTTTAACTCAATTATTAGGACCTGCTTTGAGCTAACCCATTAACCCAAGATTTATGAAATATGGCCTTAGATCTTAGAGTCTCAAATCTAGATCTCTTAATTTTAAATTAAGTATGTGAAACATGTGTTTCAATTTATAAGGCTATTTTACAACGATTTTATGTGAAGCATGCATATAGTTTTAGATCTTTAAAACTAATTTTCAGATCATGCTTTAACAATTAAACATTACTAAATCTGATCTAAATTGCATATATGCATCGTATAAATCATGGCATCTTTTAGATCAATATCTATTGCATCATATGCATCACATAATCTTGATCATATTATTTCTAATCTTATTAGAACATAGCATCATACATTTATCTCAGATCTAAACATCTGATTATATAGCATATAAAAGAAGAATTCAGATCTGAAATCATACAAAAAATCTATTCAAAAATTCATATGAGAACATAAAAGAAAATTCTGCACAAAAATTCTGGTTAAACCTACTTTGATGTTGTGCAGATATTTATTTAAAATTAGAACTCTATCAAAATAGATTAGTTTTAGATCTTGATTAGAGCTACTAACAACCTAAATCATTCTTCAAAAGATTATATTAAAATAGATTTTAATCAGATTATTATTCCAATAAAAATTTTGCACCAGAAAATTCTATTATAACAAATTTATAATAAACTATTTCAACCATTGATTAGTTTCTTGAAATTTGTGATTAAAACCAAAATAAAAAATTCATATCAACATGTTTAAATCAGATATTACTATCTTACATAAAATTTTAGGATTACATCTTTGGTGTAAACACTATAGAGTAATTCTATGCATCACATTATCAAAACCTTGGGGCTCTGATACTAATTGAAGGGAAAGATCTAATTCAGAACCGGATTTTCAAGGATCGGATAAATAAATTTGAGTTTAAAATAAAATTTTAAAGATCAAAATTTCTATAATGCAAAGCGGATTCTGGAGTTTGTTGAACTGATGCCTACAAGACCTGAAAGCGTAGGTCCTCTACTTCGCATGCATGCTAGGCACTGTAAGGAAGAGGGATGAATATATAGACGTTACACCTTCTGAAAAAAAACAAAGAAAGGAATAAGAATTGAAAGAACTCTTTTTTAGATCTTTCTTGAGATGTCCTTATGTCAAGGAACAAGAACAAGAACTCTCCATGCCTGAAGAAAAGTAGACGGACGATCCTTCTTGCCGCCCACCCTCTCTATCTCTCTCTATATCGCACAAAACACGAGCACAATCACAATATATGGCTGGCAGCCTGGGGTTCCCTCCCTTATATCGTTGATGCCTAAGGATTTAGATCAAATGTAATTTGGTTAGGACTCTTAGTCCTAATCATATCCAAATAGGAAAATGAACAAGTATTGGCGCCACATAGTGGTGTCCTCTCTTCCTCATGCGCACACACAAGAGGGAGGGTGCACAAATCAATGTTCCCTCCTTTTCTTGGTCGGCTACAAGGAGAGAGAGTCTCAGTGCATTGGGTCTTTAAGGATCTAATCCATTTCAAATCTAATTCAAATTTAATTCAAACTATATTCGAATCAATTTCAAATAGACTGCTCACCCTAATCTTATTAGGATTCAAGTCCAAGTCTAACTTGAATTTTCAATCTAATTAAGTCCAATTAAATCAAGTTTAACTAAATTAGATCTAACCTAAAATAATTAGTACTTGAATTTATTTTTTCATGAATCCTTTGGATCAAAGATTTGATTATAATCATCCTCGGAATTAAACTTGCACCTCATGTCTAGTGCTAGCTAGACATAGTCAACTATTTAATCCCATATCACCTCTAACTTAATTCTCAATTAAACTAATCTATTTATTTAATTAAGTCATGTACTTTCAAATTGAACAATTAGATTATAGGTCAATTATTTTCTATATTGCATGACTTAATGCATGACTCCAAAGGTTCGAATACTAAGCCGGTAGCATAGGAACTATTTTCTATACTAATCAAAGTTACCATCTAGCAATAATTTTCAATATTTAGATAGGTCAAATATTTGCAAAGCAATATTCAAGAACCTCAATGAATGGTTACTATATGATTCATTCCTTTGATCTTGAATGCTCAGGATGACCTAGAGTTTGCTATCAACCCTAAATGAATCATCCATATTGTATTTTAACCTTTCAAATCCATCATATAGATTATCTTGGCCAAGGCTTTACTAAATTAAAATATAGTGATACATTTCTCCAGTAATCCAGAGGGATCAATCCTATCTTGACTTATACACAGACTTCGCAAGTACTTAATTATACTAAATAACCTTCTATCACTGCATTAAAAATATAGATAGTTTAGTATCAAAGTATAATGAGTTGCTTGTAAGTCATTATGGTGATCTCAGGTCTGAGGGATACTCATGCCTAGATCTATTGTAAGTTTCTCTTGATAGCAGAGCACTCATTAGATGAGTCACTGTTTGGTGACGATGTACTTCTATATCTCACCTGTATGCCATACCAGTGTCTCCACACTCTTTGGATAAGAGGATAACTAATCCATATAGCACACAATAACCTATACTTGACAAATGTTATCATCCTTCTTAATGATGCATCATTTGGTCATGAATATGATTTAAAAACTACACGATAAATCCTCCTTTATTATATTATAAGTAGTTCTAAAGACTTTCATCATAACATAGGAGTTCAATATAAAAGATGTACTAACTTATGATAAAAAATATTAAATAACTTTTATTAATAAAAATATCATATAAAGAGCTCAATCATCTACAATCTAGATGATTAGTTTTAGGATACTATTTTTTAATAACTCCTACTTGGACTAAAACCAATCAAAATAATATCGTATACCCATCTTCGACTTGTAGTCTTCAAACTCCTTGATTTCAAGGGCTTTAGTAAATGGACTGGCTAAGTTATCCTTTCTATCGATGTTCTAAAGCTTAACATTAGCTCGATTCATGATCTCTCAGATAAGATGGTAATGATGTAGAATATGCTTTATCTATTGATGTGCCTTTGGTTCTTTTGTCTGAGTTATGGCTCCAGTGCTATCGCAGTAGAGCAGAACTAGACCTTCAAGGAAAGATGCCACTCCAAGCTCACTAATTAATTTTCTCAATTAGCATTGGATGTCATAATATATTCTGCCTCACAAACTGAATCAGCCATAGGTGCTGCTTGAAACTTTTCTAGTAGACCGCATCGTTATTTAGGATAAAGATATATCCTAATACACTCTTGCTATCATTATGATCTGACTAAAAAGTGGAATCAATGTATCTCATGAGTTTCAAGTCAGATTCTCCATAAAGAGTCACCGATCCTTGTATTTTTTTAAATACTTAAGGATTATTTTTGCAATCTTCTAATGATTCTCACCTAAGTCGGACTGGTATCTGCTCACTATCCCTAATGAGTATGCCACGTCCGGTCTCATACATATCATGGCGTATATTATAGAATTTACTATGAAGCATATAATATTCTACTCATACACTCTCTCTCTTGAGGGTTTATCGGACAATCCTTCTTTGAGAGAAAAATTTCATGGCGTATTGAAAGATAGCCTTTCTTAAAATTCTCCATACAGAACCATTTCAACATAGTATCTACGTATGTGGATTAGAACAACCCAAGTAGCCTATTAGATCTATCTTTATAGATCTTCATTCCTAGGATGTAGGATGCTTCTTCCAGATCCTTTATGAAGAACTATGATGATAGCCATATTTTTATTCGTTATAATGTAGGGCTGTCATTCTCAATTAAGAAAATATCATCTACATACAAAATAAGAAATACGACCATTGAATCATTCATCCATTTGTATGTGTAGGATTTCTCTCTGTTCTTAACGAAGCCATATATTCTGATCATTTTATCAAAATGCATGTTTCAACTTCAAGATGCCTGCTTCAATCCATAAATGGATCTTTGAAACTTGCGTACTTTAGACTCGTTTGTAGATCTGAACCCTTCAGGTTGTATCATATACACCTCTTCTTCCAATTGTCCATTTAAGAAAGGCATTTTTACATCTATTTGCTAGATTTTATAGTTTAGATATGTGGCTATTACAAGCATGATTTGAATGGACTTGAGCATTATCATAAAAGAAAATATCTCATCATAGTCAATATCATAATATTGACAATACCCCCTGGCAATCAGATGGGCTTTATAGGTCTCCACCTTTCCATCTATGCCCTAATTTTTTTTGAAGATCCACTTACATCATATGAATTTTATCCCTTCAGGTGGATCAACCAATGTCCATACATCATTGACCTTCATGGACTCCATTTTAGATTTTATGGCTTTAAGTCATTTGTTAGAGTTAGACCTCTGCATTGCATCCATATAGATGATCGAATCCTCGTTGTCCTCATCAAGCTCGACAGGATCTTTATCTTGGATCAAAAAATCATGGTATCTATTTGACTGATATGGTACTCTACTGGATCATCTTAATAAAGCTAGTACATTGGGCTTCAGGTTTGATCTAACCAAATTTGGTTCAGATTTAGTTACTTATGTTGGTTTTCTGCCTATCAAACTTTGTTAAGCTCAACTTTTGAGGCATTAGTTTCTTCACTAAGAAACTCTCTTTCTAAAAATATTTCTTTAAGGATGACGAATACCTTTTATTCATCAACAAGATAGAAATAATACCCTTGGTTTAAAGATATTTGTCAGACCTAAATTTAAGCTTGTCAATTATTAAATATTTGACATAAGCTGGACACCCTCAAACCCTAAAGTATGAAAGTACTGGCTTGCACCCTATCCATATCTCATATGGTGTTTTAGTTATAGACTTACTCAAAATTCTATTGATTACATAGCAAGCCGAATCGAGTGCATATTTCCAAAAGATGATTGATAGAAAAACCCATCATAGAATGAACCATGTCCAATAGGATTCAATTTCTCCTTTCGGACATTCCATTATATTGTGGTATTTCAAAAGGGATTCATTGGGAGAGAATTTTATTCTCTTCCTAGCATGTCAAAAATTTATTGGGGAGATACTCACCCCCTCGGTTAGATTGAAGAGTTTTAATACTCTTTTTAGTTTATTTCTTGACCTTATTATCGAATCATTTGAATATTTCAAATGATTTAGACTTATGTTTCATAAGAAAAATGTATCCATACCTTGATTGATCATCTATAAATGTAATAAAATATTGATATTCGTTCCTGGCACTTGTGCCCATAGGTCCACATACATCAGTATGTACTAGACCTAGAAGTTTACTAGCTTGTTCACCTTTTTCAGTAAAAGATGACTTAGTCATTTTATCAAGCAAATAAGACTCATAGGTTGATAGTGATTTATAATCACTAACTTCGAAAATTTTCTCTTGAGTCAACCTATTTATCCTATTCTTATTAATATGATCTAGCCTACAGTGTCAAAGATATATATTGGAGATATCATTTATTCTATAGTGTTTGCTAGATGTGTACACTACACTAATAGGTTGTGATAAAGTATAAATGCTATTGTTCATTTGTTCATTCATAATAGTAATACCATTTGTAATGATATTGCATGAATTTTATTTTATTAAAATTTTATAACCGTTCATGGCCAAAAAGCCTACAAAAATAATATTTAATAAAAAAGGACAAAAATAACAATCACTAAGAAAAATGATATTAGACTCAAATATAAGCTTGATAATCCCTAATGCTACAACTAGAACTGATCTTTCATCTCCAACATTAATCCCTCACCTTCTTCAAATCTCCTATTAACCTGCAAATCTTGCAATGAATTGCCAATATTAAAGAGATTTTCAGTATCTAATACCCAGGTAGTAGTATCATAAATAGAAAAATTATAAGGTATTATCATATAATTATCTTGTGCAGCAACAACCTGCTTCTTTTTTTTGGTCTGTTCGGATCTAGTGAGGCAATGTATAGAGGATAATTCTTTTTTTAGTGTCCTAGCTTCTTGTAGAAGAAGCATTCTTTCTAACTCTAGTCAGACTTGGGCTCCTTGGTCTAATCGAGCATAGTGGTCCCAGCATGCTGCTGCAGCTTTTTATTTTTCTTTTTATTCTTCTTCTTCTTTCCTCTTCCAAAGGGTTGATTACTAGAAGAAGATCCTTACACTATATTCCCCAATTTCTTTTGGAGCTGGTGATCCTTATGAAAAGTTTGTAGCAATCCCAGCAAATTATGGTAGTTTACTATAGGCTTCATCATTCTAAAATGATGGAGAAAAGAGAGATAGAACTTGGGTAGTGAGTTTAGAATCACACCTTTTCCAAGCTACTCCTACAAGAAAAATCCAAGTTTGCTCAAGTGCTCAAGCATCTCAATCATGCATAGTACATGATCAGTGACTGATGCCCCATCCCTCATTTTGGTGTTGAAAATAGCACAAATAGTCTTGTGCCTCTTAACATCATTGGGGATGCTAAAGGACTCGTTCAATATTTAAAGCATGTCCTCCGGTTGAGCATCCTTAAACTTACGACTAAACTCATCATTCATTACCACCTGCATTATGCAGTGCACCATGGTCTGATCATTCTACCATTTTTGATAAGTGTCATGAACCATACCATGAGTGTTCTGAAGGATAAACCCTATTTTTCCAGCACAGGATTGTTCAGATCTGATTGGATTTGAAGGAATATTTCAAAAATTTTTCTATGATCCTAATCAGATCTGAGATATTTCGGATATAATGCTAAAGATATGTTATTAAAAAATCAAAATAAAATTAAATCTAATTTAATTTTATATCTTATTTTGGGTAATCAGATTACCCTATCATAATACTGATTGATCCTGAGATTTTGGAAGGAGCCATGCACGCGCCTGCCCTCTACCGGTGTCCACTCGGATAGGATCTAGAGGTCTTCTTCTTTTGAATCTCCTCTTCAAAATTCAGATCTGGATCTAATCTTGAAGTTCATCAAAACTTCTTTTGAAGAAGCAGTAGTCATCTCTTTCAGTAGTGTTACCTTCTTCCTGATCTGGATGCATTTCTTTCTTGGATGTTACTTGAACCCATGCCCAACTCCTTGAGCATGGAGAGGGGAGAGAGAGGATTAGATGGGGCATGAAAAAGAGAGAGAGGTAGCCTTGTGGCATGGAAATTATGCAAGACTTCTTAACCCTAGGTGCATATAGGGTTTAAATAGATCCTGCTGCGCCATGCAGTGCCACATCATCCCGACCAATCAGAGGTCTTCATTCAATCAAATCTAAATTTGATTAATGGGATGATGTCATCTAATCCAATCAGATGAGAGTCTCTCAAAAATCCACATAAGTGGCGCCAAGACTGGATAAAACAAAAAATCTTTGGCGCCTGGGTATTTAAACCCATCAAGAAACCCTAGAGTCCTATCTGTATGGAACTCCATCCCTTATCCATATGAGGCACACGCCTAGGGCGGTGTGCACTCTCTCTCTTACCTCTTTTAGTAGGAGACAAAAGCTCCAAGTGCTCTCCTATAGATGCATGACACATGGCCCTATGTCCAAGTGTCCAAGGTCAACTGTTGACCTATGTCCAAAAATAGAAATTAGCAGGTATTATCTTAAATCCATCTAATGAATTAAGATCATCTTTTTCTGATCTAGACAAGCTCCAGTCAGACTAAGATAAAGTTTTGAGTGAGTCCAAATAAATTTGGCTCAGCCGAGATGAACCAAAATGATTATAAAAGGAGAATATTAGACTCAATCATGTGCTAGCATGATTTTCTTGAACCTAATTGGATCTAATCTAAATTAATTAAACTGAGTTAGTCCAATTGATGACATCTAGACCTAAATTCTTATTTGTATGTTCTAGTTAGGTTTAGTTCTATATGGTAATGAGACATGTGGCGATCTCTATCATCGACATCATCGAAATACCTTTTGATGGACCAAAACTTTTTTGATTCATATAGTTAAAATGATCGATCATCTAAATCATTCTAATTGCTTCCAAAATTTACTAGTAACACCTAGTAGTATATGGTGGCAATCCATTAGAACTGAAAGTAAATCTCTCGGTGGAGCTACCTATGTGATTGGATTCTTCTATCTTGAGCCTCGACAAGATTAGGGTTAAGGTGAACTCGTCAAACCCAATATCCATCATATGAATTAATCATTCGATTTGAGTCCAATATAAAACTCTAATATAAACTCTTTTTATCATCTACACTCTGCCATGGCCATGGGCTTAAGGACTTAATCTCATAATTATCAGAGGGCTGCTTTGAAGGAAAAATGTTATTTTCCTTGCATAGGATCGTTTAAATCTGATTAGATCAGAAGAAATATTTTAATTTTTTTTTTTATAATTCTAATCAGATTTGAGATATCTCAAATCTGATCCTAAAGATCTAATATTAAAATTAAAATTAAAATTAAAATTTAATTTAATTTAATTTCATACATTTATTTTGGGTAATCAGATTATCTTGCAATGATTCTGATATGTCCTGAGGTTCTAGAAGGAGCCACGTACGTGCCTGATCTCTACCAGTGTCCACTCAGGTAGGATCTAAACATTTTTTCCTTGCAAATCTTTCTTCTAAAGATTAAATTTGAATCTGATATGAAGAACTTTTAAAATAATTTGAGAAGGCTGCTTGTCCGTCTTACGAACACCATCACATAGATCCTGAATCTTGTGCCAAAAACCTTAGACCTTCAACTCAGATTTATGCCTAACTTTTTAGGCTTGTAGAAGAGAGGGAGAGAGAGGATAAAGGGGGCATGGGATATTTGAGAGCTGGCTTCTTTGGGCATGGAAAATATATTTTGTGCGATGCTTCATAATGGCATAAGAAAGGTTTCTCAAATCCAACACCATCTAGAGTGCTTCTTTAACCAAATCACTTATTATTTGATCAAAGGGACTTTAGGGATTGTTCTCCATGAAAAGCCATCAGATCCCATCTAGTATTTTCACCAAAATTGATTCAAAAAGTGGGTGACATGAGTAGATAAGGAAGAGTCCATTATGCCTAGGACTCTTCCTTTAAGAGTTTGATTTAAATCAAACTCTATCAAAACTCTATCAAAAATCTACCATAAATCACAAAATTTAGCACACCCATAGCATGACTCCATCCCTATCACATATCCAAAAACTAGATCAAAACAATTTCTAAAGAATTTTCTAGAATCCTTTGATTAGTTGACCCTCAACTCTCTCAATTAGGTCAACTTTTGACCCTAGTCCAATTTGACTATGAATGGATTTAATTTCTATAACTAATCTAACTTGGACTTATTCTTGTTAGATGAAAATAAATCCATTCAAGATATAAGAATGAGTCAAATCAAATTTGACTCAGTTGCGATAAATCAGAAAGATTACAAAAGGAGAAAGTCAAGCTCAATCGTGTGCTAGCACGATTACCTTGAACTTGATTGGATCTAATCTAAATCAATTGAATTATATTAGCTCAATTGATGACATCTAGATCCAAACCCTTATTTGTGTGATCCAGTTAGATTCAGCTTCGTATGATAATGAGACATGTCATGATCTCTATCATCGACATCATCAAAATACCTTTCAATAGACCAGAACTATTCTGATTCATATAATTAAAATGATCGATCATCTAAATCATTCTAATTGCTACCAAAATCCATCAGTGATACATAGCAGTATATGATTGCAATCCATCAAAATTGAAAGTGAACCTCTTGGTGCAGTTATCTGTGTGATTGGGTTCTTCTATCTTGAGCCTCGACTGGATTAGAGTTAAGGTGAACTCATCAAACCCAATATCCATCATATGAATTAATCATTCAATTCGAGACTAATGTGAAATCCTAATAGAAACTCTTTCTATCATCTTCACTCTACCATGGCCATGGGCTTAAGGACTCAATCTCATGATTATCATAGGACAGCTCCTCATCTACCGAGGTAGATAGATCTCCTATTAGTGTAATCCAATTTCTATAATGAACATATTATAGCCAACATATACCTTAGGATTTCGAATAGCTAGGAGATCGAGTTATGGTGTAGTCAAACTATAACACCCTCAAGGTGAGCTACTGATGCACCTTAGGTCAAAAAACTAGATACACCACTGCAACATCGAGCTAGTCATCGACGAGAAGGTAGACTTTCTTATGATTGCTCGAGGTGGTCATTCTCAGTATCCTCATTCTCTAATGAGTACCTATACTCTCACTCTGATATCTCCACACCATAGACTCAAGATACATCTATCCTAAGAAAGTGATCGTACATCAACCTTTCGGATCGATCATCATCCTTATAATGATTCTACGGTCGAAAGTTGTTTATGAGTTAATTATGAAAATTCATATCTCAAATTTTTAACTCTTGAAAATATGAATTGCCATTACCATTAACTCAAAGAATGTATCACAGATACTTTAAATACACACTATGATAAAAAATAATTTTTTTTATTAATTTATAGTTAAAATTTTAAAATTTTTCTTAGAAGTGTATTATAAGTGTTTAGCCAATCTGACTTCTAAGGCACACATCTAACAAACTCTCACTTGACCTAAAGCCAATTGGCTACAAATCTAAGTCCCATATTCTCAAGATGGGCTTTGATCTTCTGCTGGCTCAATGGCTTTATCAATGGGTTAACCGTATTATCTATAGTGTTGACTCTCTTGATCTTGACGTATCCCTTCTCAAGGTAATCATGGATGAGGTGGTATCATTACTCTAGTGAGACATCGGCTCCTTAGCAAGGGCTATGGCGCCATTATTGTCATAGAATAGAGGGATGGCATCTGATGGCATCACTTCGAGCTCTGTGGCAAACTTCTTTTATCAAAATGCTTTCTTTGTAGCTTTCGATGCAGCGATGTACTCTGCTTTCATGGTGAAATCTACTATCATCGTCTACTTGGAACTCTTCCAGCTGACAGCACCACCATTGCACATAAATAGACTTTCAGAAGTCGACTTTCGATCATCTATATTAGACATAAAGTTTGAGTCTGTATAACGTTGGACATGGAGTTCTCCATTACCAAAAATCAAGAATATATCCTTAGTCCTTCTCAAGTACTTAAGGATACATTTTATAGAAGTTCATTGCTCTTCACCTGGATTCGACTGATACCTACTCATGACACTCACAGCATGGGCAATATCAGGTTGTGTACATAGCATGGCATGCATTAGGCTCCATATTGCTGAAGCATAAGGGATCTTGCTCATGCATTCAATCTCCTCAGGTGTGCTAGGGCACATCTTCTTGGAGAGATAAATGCCATGTCTGAAGGGTACTAAACCCCTCTTGGAGTTTTCCATGCTAAACCTTTTTAAAACCTCCTCTATGTACATTTTTTGTGAGAGCCCCACCATCCTATTCGGTCTATCCCTATAGACCTTAATTCCCATAATAAAGGATGCCTCTCCTAGATCTTTCATAGAGAACTTCTTAGATAACCATATTTTGACTATAGTCAACATGAGAATATCATTCCCAATTAGGAGGATGTCATCTACGTACAGTACGAGAAAGACAATAGCGCTCCCACTAACCTTTTTGAAAATATAGGACTCCTCCTTGTTCTTGATAAATTCAAATGATTTGATTACATCATTGAAATGAGCATTCCAACTCTGAGATGCTTGCTTAAGTCCATATATGGACCTTTGCAGCTTGCATACTTTATGATCATTATCACTGGATGTGAATCCTAGCGGTTGTTCCATATAGATATCTTTATCAAGATGTCCATTTAAGAATGCCATTTTCACATCTATCTGCCATATTTCATAATCAAAATAGGCTGCAACAGCAAGCAATGTATGGATGGATTTGAGCATGGCTACTGGCAAAAAAATATCCAGATAGTCAATGCCTTCTCATTGATTGTACCCTTTTGCTATGAGCCTTGCTTTGAATGTCTCTACATTTCCATCAGCACTTATCTTTCTCTTGAAGATTCCTTTACACCCAATAGGTACTATACTTTCAGATGGATCTACCAAGGTCCAGACTTGGTTCGAATGCATTGAGTCAATCTCTGACCTCATTGCCTCTAACCATTTCTCGGAGTCAATATCTGATATCACCTCATCATAAATTTTGGGATCATCACCATGAATCCCGTTTCCTATGAGGAACATTTTCTCCACGTCTTCTGATATAGTACCTAAGTATCTTTTAGAAGGACAAAAAAATCTATTTGATCTATGAGGTGGAGGAGGTAGTGTCTGGGTTGGCTCAATCTGATTGGATTCCATAGGTTCCTTAGCTCATTTCTCATCGGAGACTTTCTCCTTGAGTCTAATTTGTCTTCTAATGCCACCATCTAGAATAAACTATTTTTCAAGAAAGATGGTGTGTCAACTCACAATCACATTATGATCTTTTGGGAGATAAAAATAATATCCTAATAACTCTTCAGGATATCTAATAAATCAAGCTCTAAAGGATCTAGACTCTAATTTATCCACCTGTTGTCTCTTGACGTGGGCTGAACAATTTCAAATTCTAAGATGACTCAGACTCGATTTTCTATCATGCCATATCTCATACGATGGGGTAGGAACGATCTTTGAGGGAATCCTATTTAGTAAATATATAGCGGTCATCAGACTATGTCCATAAAGAAATTCAAGAAGGTCCGTCAAACTCATCATGGATCGGACCATATCTAATAGGATCTAGTTTCTTTGTTCCAAAATTCCATTGAGTTGAGGCATTCCAGGTGGAGTCCATTGAGAGACTATGCCATTATCCTTAAGGTAGTCCAGAAATTTTTGACTAAGGTATTCACCTTCTCGATCTGATCGAAGAATCTTAATGGATTTTTCTACTTGCTTTTCTACTTCGAGTCTGAATTTCTTAAATTTTTTAAAAGCTTCAGACTTATGTCGCACCAAATATACATACCCATATCAAGATGAATCATCGATAAAGATGATGAAGTAGATATAATTGCTCCTGGCCGGCACATCAAATAGGCCGCATACATCAGTATGTACTAGAGCAAGTAGGTCTGTGGCCCTTTCCCCATATCCTATAAAAGAAAGCTTGATTATTTTGCCATAAAGGTATGATTCATAAATCGGATATGACTCAGAAGTCGATGGACTCAATAGTTCGGATTTCTCTAATTTGTTAACCTTGTCTTTAACTATATGATCTAGCATAAGGTGCCAAAGATACCTATCGTTTAGATTATTTCTAGATCATTTTGATCCTATGGCATTCACGTATTGCTCGATATTGAAAATATAAATATCAATATTGCAAGCGCACAATGTTCCAGGCATCACCTAGCTCTGATACAAAATGTTAGTGCACCAACTGGCATCACCTCTCCTTGATACCAATTGATGTTCCATGATATCTCTCAAATGCCAATCATCCTTGGCATCACAAGCCTCAATACCATGTTGTGGAAGCTTCTAATCTTTAGCATGGACCTGAAGGAACCTGTAACATTCTCTATGGACAGCAAACCACCGATCCTCTACCTTGATCTGTGATGGGGCATCTCCCTTCTTGGGCTTAAGGGAGACATCCCCCTTCTCTAGGGCTTCTTCAAGAATCCTAGGGCAGAAACTCTAGAGAGAAGAGAAGAAGAGAGTTGAGGAAGAAAATGTCTGTATTCCACTATATTATGAAACTCTAATACAACCTATGTATTTATATATAGCCATTAGGCTCGACCAAAAAACTCCCTGGCTAATCCAATACATGAAAGCACTCATCGAGCCCATGTACACCCATGTCTCCCATGCTCTCATCCTCTGGATCTGGACCCGATCCATACATAAATTAGCCCTCTTAAGACCTCTTAAACCAAGCCTTAAGACCCTTAGGATCAACCCAGACCCTAGCCCAAAATAGATCCTCGCGTAACTCTACCCACGGACTTAGCCGGCTCAATCTCAGCATTGAGCTGGCTAAGTTTCACTGGATCAGCTCAGCCTAAAATTGAGCTAGCCCAGTTCTGTGCCATGCTAGTAGTTCCGAACGTGCAGCTCTCTATTTTGCCTGTGCACTAAGACTTAGCCGACCTAGTTTTGGACTGAGCCGGCTAACCTACAGAAAATGTTCTTTCTACGGTCTTGATTCTCCAACTTTAGTTTCTTGCATAATCTTATGTCTTAGGACTTCGAAGCACTAACCAAGTCCCTGAAATCCCTAGAGCCAACCTCCTGACTCCTCCCGTGCGCTCCCAAGGCTTGGGAGCACCATAAATCCTCATAATTTCCTTCTTGGTGCTCCCAAGGCTTGGCAAACCACTCGACAATGACCTCCTACACAATCATACTGTCCCTGTGCACTCAACAGCACTTGTGCAAACATCTCCTCCATCAATTTTCTTCAGCTATTGTGCACCCTTGAGGCCTTTGGGATCACTGCCTCCACCACTGAATACCTATGCTTGCTTCTTGGTACCATCATAGAATTATAGGATCCCTTCTGCTTAGCAGCTACATTACTTTTTTTGGACTTTCTTGAAGAACCTACAGCATTTCTGCACTAGCACATGCGGTACCATCTAACACGATCTCCTCAGAGTTATGCCAGTGCACCTGCACGCGCTGCTTCACCTAGAACTATGCATCACCGGTGCTCTAAACTCATGCCAAATTTTGTCTCCACATGTGAAGCCACCACTGTGGAGCTCCATTTATATCCGAAGTCCACCAGATGCCATAGAAGCTGACTCTGTCATCGAGTCCCTCGAGGCCAACCACTCAATGCTGCACTGTTGAGTCTGCTATTGTACCTCGAACACCGTCGCTGTCCCTTCGAACCCTTCATGCTCCGTAGCCCTCTTCAAAGTCATTTTGAATACTTTCACAACCTGCGGGCACCTCCAAAACCCAAGAGCTCATCTAACTCTTCTGAATCCAGTGACTAAACCCTAGGGAATTCCATCCTAGTCCTTCTCTTCTGCCCCTACACCAGCCATCGCTTCAGTTACGCTCGGTGAACCATCCTCCATCTAAACCGTGACTCTTCCTGATGCTCCTGTAGAAAAAATCAAATCCATAATACTTTTGGCTACTTGAGATGCCTTTGGTGCTCCCTGAGAACCCCTAGATCTCCCTGAGACCTGCACCTGGTCTCCCTAAGATACCACCGACACTCTCTACTAAGATACACTCCTCGGCTGTGGCACCACCGAGCCTCTCTCAACCCCTGTGCCTCTAGGGTAGCACTCTAGTGCTCCCTAACTCATCTTTATGCTGCTTTACAGCCATCCAGCCCTAACCTGCTAGATCTTCATGGATCATCCATCTTCGTCATCCCCAAGGATCCATAAATCCATGCTCCGATCGAACCACTGAATACATCTTCGACTACTTTCCTGCCTTCCTAACACCGAAGGACGTATAGTCGCTTCTTCAGCTTTCCTTTGATTATTACTCCTTGAAAAATCTCTCTTCAATAGTCCTACACTACCCATCTTCCTAGAGAACCCTGTTGCTCTCTACTGAGATACCTCCCTCGGCTGCTACATCACCAAGCCTCTCTCAATCCTGCATCTCTAGGAAAGCACTACTGCAGCACTCCAGTGCTCCCTACCTATCACATAATTGTCATTCATTCTGTCCTTTCCACCAAGATCGATCAGCAAATCATGCACCAAATCCTTCCATCCTGGGAAAATCCCTTCCCATTAATCCTCTCAACCTCCACCTTCAATCCACTGCTCTCGGTTGGCCAAACCATAGCAATAACAAAGGTAGATTTAAGACATACCATGGAATCCTTGTGCGAATTTTTGATTTCACCTTGTACAACTTCTCCTTCCCTTTCATGCACCATCAGGCTCTGATACCATATTATCATCTACAACGTTCCAGGCATTACCTAGCTCTAATACCAAATGTAAGGGCACCAACTGACATCACCTCTCTTTGATACCAATTGATATTCCATGATATCGCTTGAACACCAATCATCCCTGGCATCACAAGCCCCGATACCATGTTGCGGAAGTTCCTGATCTTTAGCATGGACTTGAAGAAACCTATGACATTCTCTATGGGCAGCAAACCATCGATCCTCCACTTGGATCTATGATGGGGTGCCTCCCTCCTTGGGCTTGAGGGAGATGCCCTCTTTCTTTAGGGCTTTTTCAAAAATCCTAGGGTGGCAACTCTAGAGAGAAGAGAAGAAGAGAGTTGAGGGAGAAAAGGTCTGTATTCCACAATATTATGAAATCCTAATACAACCTATGTATTTATACATAGCCACTAGGCTTGACCAAAAAACTTTTCGGCTAACCCAATACATGAAAGCACTCATCGAGTCCATATACACCCATGTCTCCCATGCTCTCATCCTCTGGATCTAGACCTGACCCATACATGAATTAGCCTTCTTAAGACCTCTCAAACTAGGCCTTAAGACCCTTAGGATCAACCCAGACCCTAGCCCAAAATAGATCCTCGTGTAACTCTGCCCGCACACTAAGTTGGCTAAGTTTCATTGCGTCGGCTCAGTCTGAAACTGAGCCAACCTAGTTCTGTGCCGTGCCAGTAGTCTCGAATGCATAGCTCTCTATTTTGCCTGTGCATTGAGACTTAGCCGACCCAATTTTGGACTGAGCCGGCTAACCTACAAAAAATATTCTTTCTACAGTCTTGATTCTCCGACTTTGGTTTCTTACTTCATCTTATGTTTAGATCTCCGAAGCACCAACCAAGCCCTTGGAATCCTTGGAGCCAACCCCCTAACTCCTTCCGTAGCCTTTCAAGGCTTGGGAGCACCATAAATCCTCACAAATATGTAACTGATAGAGACCATTTATAAGAAAACCACTTACAATTTTATTTCTTTCATAAAGAATATTACAATGATCCTTAAGAAAATTAATTACATAGCCTTCTTGTGCTAAACATGAAATAAAAATTAAATTTCAGTTGCTGCATGCACATAAAAATAGTTCCTAAGAACTAAATCTAATTCTGATGGTAATCGTAGAGAGTAGATTTTCATAGCTACAGCACCAACTCTTGCATCATTTTTGATGCATAGGATCATCTTACCATCTCTTAGCCTCCTGCTATCCTCAAGATCCTACATAGAAGTGCACAAGTAAGCACTAGAATTAGAGTCAAGCATCCAATTGGATGCAGAAGAAATCATGAGGTTAGATTCTATAACGAGCATAACTCTAGAAGGACCTATCTTCTTCTTATTCTTTAGACTGATTAGGTACAAAGGGCAGTTCCGTATTCAATGGTCGTCAGTGTTACAAAATTTTTTTTTTGCTTATCGGCCTTCTTCTTTGGCTTTGCCTTCTTCTTCTTTCCACCATCTACCTTCAATTTCTTCACGGACTTCTTCTTCTTTTCAAAAGACTTTCTCTTGGAAGAAGTCCACTCCACAGTAAGTACTGAGCCTTTAGAATCTTTCATAGAAAGCTCAGCAGTAACCAGCATTTTTATAAGTTCAGCCAAGGTATTCTGAAGTTTATGCATATGGTAGTTCATAATGAACTACCCATATGCATCAGTCAAGGACTGCAGAATTATATCAATCTGTAGATCTTGATCTAACATGACACCGAGTTTCTTAAGCTCTTCTAAGTCCTTGATCATCATGAGATAATGATCTTGGACTGACTATCCATCACCCATTTGAGCCTTAAACAGTCTTCTAGTGACTTGATATTTAGCTGCGTGACTCTATTCACCAAATAACTCTTGCAGGTGAACCAACATTTGATGGATAGTCTTAATGTCTTCATGTTGGCGCTGGAGCTCATCAGATATCAAGTCCAACATATAATACCTGGCTTTGTTATCTTCATCCATCCACTTCTCTAGAGATGCTCTCTGATTAGTAGATGGACGGACTGATAAGGTGGGAGGATCCTATTCCAACACATGAGTCAACTTTTTAAAATCCAAAATAATTTTAAAATTTTGGAGCCAATCCTTGTAGTTGGATTCGGTCAGTCTATGGGTATCCAGAATACGGGCTAGTGGATTAGACGTAGATATTTTTCTGGAAAGAGTTAAAATTTTTAGTTAGATTTTATAATTAGATTTAACAAAGTTATTTAGGGCTTTCATTTTTAAACAAATTAGGCTTCCACTATTTACTCGAATCCTTATAATTTCTTGGTAGAGATGCAGAAATCTCTATGACTATTGATTTGTAGTGGATGGTGCGGTCCTACCGACTAGCTCATCATCTCACCTAACAGTTATTAGTGATGGATCAATCGATGAGGGAACAACTCTTGTCCAATGATTTTTTAATCATGGTGCACCCAAATCTGGTCTCTAATTCATGAATCTTATCGTGTCTAGAATGTTGATCCACTCCTTAGTTAAGTCAGACCCACCATTTGCATGAATTGAATTCTTGATTGGGTCCCTCACCGTATCCAAAATATTAAGCCCAACCCATCCTCCAACCCATAGCATCCAATGCCTAATAGACATGGTTGCATCTTTTTGGTGTAATTGAACCACTGTATCCAGCTGAGAACAATCAACCTCGAGAAGGACCCATACATCTACAATAATGGAAGACCTTAGACTTAATATTTTCTTAGGAAGATTTAATTTAGGTCTCTTTAAACTTAACTTGACTTAGTGATAGCAATTATGACAAACCTAGTGTCATGGGTTGGCTTGAATTATTAGCCACCTCACATTAGAACTGGATCGACATAAATGGATAGGTAAGTGAGATCAGTAGAAGGGATATGCCATTAACTCGATAAGAATGCATTCAGATCGAACAGCTCTCAATTAAAAATTAGTTGGTTATATTTGTCAGACTTACCTTAGATACCAAATTGTCGAATCAGAATCAATTAGATTAGCCTACAATCCAAGCTTGAACTATGAAGCCAAATTAGGTCTTGACTTGATCGAGTCACAACTCAATATGATTCGATCTTGATCCAAACTTAATCCTATTAGACTGATCAAATCTAAGCTTTCTTTGATCCCATCTAATCAACTCTTGGTTCAATTTGATCAACAGTTAGACCTAATTGAGCTACCCATGTCCGAACCCAATTTTATGAATATATCTTAGATCTAAAAATTTATAATTTTTAGATCTAATTAATTTTATAATCTTAATTTTTAATTAAGTTTTGGGTTCATGAATAAAATATGTAATAAAATCATAGGATTTCAGAATCTAGGATTTTGCAGAAAAATAAGTTTTAATTTCTAATTAAGAATAAACGCGTAGCACCGCTACATATCATAAGAACATCCCATCGAATGGAAGGAGAGGACCTTTAAATTCTATTTTGTTCTTATGATTGGATGGCCAAGAAGAATGCCTTAATCAAAAATATAATTTCTACTATAAACTAGTTAGATCTAAATCATATATTGCATATACAATTAATGATCTAACTTATACATATTTTGCATACATCTCATGTATCATAACTAAATCAATCATGCATACTTTTAGATCTAAAATATTATATATTAAATCTAAAAAATAAAATTTTAAATTTGATCATATAAAAAATTAAACTATTCTAGATATTTTATAGAACTATTCTATAACTAGTCTAAGTATATATCTTTCATATCTCATATAAATAAAATAAAATTTAAAAATTTTATTTTTATTTTTTAGGTCTAATTAAAATAATTATAATATTAAAAAAATAAAAATAAATTAGATCTAAAATTATATTAAATTAAATTAAATATATGATCATACTAGACTACACATAAAAATATTCTATATGTCTAGTCATGCATCTCATACATATTAGATCTAAATAATTTAATTTTTAATTTTTTGATTTTAGATCTAATCACATTTGATGTGGCATCTAAAATTTTTTAATATTAGATCATAAATAAAAATTAAATTAGATCTAAAATAGATCTGATGAGAAGCTACCTTGGCTTTGATACCAGTTTAAAGAAAAATACTATTTTTCTTGCATAAGTCATTCAAATCTGATTAGATTTGAAGAAATATTTCAAAATTTTTTTCTATAATTCTAATTAGATATAAGACATATTGAATTTGATTCTAAAGATCTGATATTAAAATTAAAAATAAAATTTAATTTAATTTAATTTTGTACCTTTGTTTTGGATAATCAGATTATCCTGCGATGATCCTGATTTGTCCTGAGGTTCTGAAAGGAGCCACGCATGCGCTTGGCCTCTATCGGTGTCCACTCAAGCTAGATCTAGATATTTTCTCCTCATAAATCTTTTCTCCAAAGATCAAATTTGAAACTAATCTGGAGAACTTTCAAAATAATTTGAGAAGGCTGCTTGTCCGTCTCACGAACACCGTCGCATCGATCCTGAATCTTGTGCCAAAAACCTTAGACCTTCAACTCAGATTTATGACTAACATTTTAGACTTGTATAAGAGAGAGAGAGAGAGGATAGAGGGTCATGGGATATTAGAGAGCTGACTTCTTTGGGCCTGGAAAATATATTTTGTGCGATGCTTCATAATGGTGTGAGAAAGGTTTCTCAAACCCAACGACATCTAGAGTCTTTCTTTGACTAAATCACTTATTATTTGATCAAAAGGACTCTATAGATTATTCTCCATGAAAAACCACCAGATCCCATTTGGTTTTGTCAACAAAATTGATTCAAAAAGTGGGTGACATGAGTAGATAAGGAAGAGTCCATTGCGCCTAGGACTCTTCCCTTAAGAGTTTGATCCAAATCAAACTCTATCAAAATCTAGTAAAAACTCCACCATAAATCACAAAATTTAGCACACCCATAGCATGACTCAAGCCCTATCAAATATCAAAAAATTAAATCAAAAGGATTTCTAGAGAATTTTCTAGAAGCCTCTGATCAGGTGACCCTCAACTCTCTCAATTAGGTCAACTTTTGACCCTAGTCCAATTTGACTATAAATGGATTTAATTTCTATAATTAATTTGATCTGGACTTATTCCAATTAGATGAAAATAAACTCATTCAAGATACAAGAATGAGTCAAATCAAATTTGACTCAGTTGTGATGAATCAAAAAGATTACAAAGGAGAAAGTCAGGCTCGATCGTGTGCTAGCATGATTACCTTGAACCTGATTGGATCTAATCCAAATCAATTGAATTAAGTTAGCTCAAATAATGACATCCAGACCCAAACCCTTGTTTGTGCGATCTAGTTAGATTCAATTTCATATGGTAATAAGATATGTCACGATCTCTATCATTGACATCATCGAAATACCTTTCGATGGATCAGAACTTTTTTGATTCATACAATTAGAATGATCAATTATCTAAATCATTCTAATTACTTCCAAAATACATCAGTAACACCTAGCAGTATATGTTGGCAACCCATCAAAATTAAAAGCAAACCTCTCAGTGTGGTTACTTGTGTGATTGGGTTCTTCAATCTTGAGCCTCGACTGGATTAGGGTTAAGGTGGACTCGTCAAACCCAATATCCATCATATGAATTAATCATTTGATTCGAGTCCAATGTAAAATTCTAATAGAAACTCTTTCTATCATCTTCACTCTACCATGGCCATGGGCTTAAGAACTCAATCTCATGATTATCATAAGGCTACTTCTCATCTACCGAGGTAGATAGATCTCCTATTAGTGCAATCCAATCCCTACAATGAACATGCTATAGCCAACATACACCTTAGGATTCCAAATGGCTAGGAGATCGAGTTATGGTGTAGTCAAACTATAATACCCTCAAGGTGAACTGCTAATGCACCTCAAGTTAAAGAATCAGATACACCACTGCAGCATCGAGCCAGTCATCGATGAGAAAGTAGACTTCCTTATGACTGCTCGAGGTAGTCACGCTCAGTGCCCTCATTCTCTAATGAGTACATGTACTCTCACTCTGATATCTTCACACCATAGTCTTAAGACACATCTATCTTAAGAAAGTGATCGTACACCAACCTTTTGGATCGATCATCATTCTCATGATGATCCTACGATTGGGAGCTATTTATGAGTTAATTATGAAAATTCATGTCTCAAATTTTTAACTCTTGAAAATATGAATTGTCATTACCATTAACTCAAAGGTTGCATCACAGACACTTTAAATATACACTATGATAGAAAATAACTCTTTTATTAACTTATAATCAAAATTATAAAATTGCTTTAGAAGTGTATTATAAGTGTTTAGCCAATCTAGCTTCTAGGGCACACATCTAACATGCTTCTTATCTATCGAGGTAGATAGATCCCCTATTGGTGCAATCTAATTTCTATAATGAACATGCTATAGCAAACATATACCTCAGGATTTCAAATGGCTAGGAGATCAAGTTATGGTGTAGTCAAATTATAACACCCTCAAGATGAACTGTTGATGCATCTCAGATCAAAGAACTAGACACACCACTACAGTATTGAGTCAGTTATCAATGAGAAGGTAGACTTTCTTGTGATTGCTCAAGATAGTCATGCTTAGTGCTCTCATTTTCTAATGAGTACTTGTACTCTCATTCTGGTATCTCTACACCCTAGACTCAAGACACATGTATCCTAAGAAAGCGATTGTATACCAATCTTTCGGATCGATCACCATCCTCGTGATGATCCTACAATTGAAAGCTGTTTATGAGTTAATTATGAAAATTTGTCTCAAATTTTTAACTCTTAAAAATATGAATTATCATTATCATTAATTCAAAGGATGTATCATAGACACTTTAAACACACACTGTGATAGAAGACAATCCTTTTTTTTAATTTATAGTCAAAATTATAAAATTATCCTTAGAAGTGTATTACAAGTGTTGGTGCAGAATCTGGTTGACGCTGGATTGAGCTAGAGTCAAGGAAGATAAGGTCATCGTCGGTGACCTGAAAAATAAAGTTTCATCCAGAGTCGATGGTGGTGGCTCCGATAGGACCCTCCGATGATCCAGTCAGCTCTTCTAGTCAACAAAAATAAAGTGCTCAAGAAAGAGTTTGGTAGAATTTTGGAAAGAAGAAGAGAGCTTAGACCAAACGTATCTAGAGGATCCATTTTTTATAGATGGAGCTTGTAGCGGATTGATATTGACAGCTGTAGCTGTCTGATAGCGAGCTGCTCGAGGCCTGGTGGAGTCTATCATGGAGGGGGCACCATTTGTAGCACCACCTATAGCAGACTGATGGTGATAGCCATCACCGTTCGATAGTGGATCGCTGTCACCTGAAGCAAACTGATAGTGATAGCTACAGCTGTCCGACAGCTGGCTGCTCAGGGCCATGCGAGAGCGGCATCACCTACAGTGGACTGATAGTGACGATCGTAGCTATCTAGTACTGAGCCACTCGAGGCCGCATGGAGGGGTGAAGAGCTTTGACTTATGTCAATTTTAGAGAAGTTTGGACTCCTAATGGGAATATGGCTAGAGGGGATCATTCGGAAGGAGTTCGGCTCCTATAAAAATTTGACTGAAGAAGGAGTCTGGAAGGAGTTTGGCTCCTGTAGAAATTTGACTAAAGGAGAGATCCAGAAGGAGTTCGGCTCCTATAGAAATTTGACTGAAGGAATTCGAAAGGAGTTTGGCTCCTGAAGGAATTCGATTGAAGAAAAAATCTGGAAGGACTTTGGTTCCTGTAGGAGTCCGATCGAAGGAGAGATTTGAAAGAAGTTTGGCTCCTAGAGGAGTTCGACTGAGGGAGAGATCCAAAAGAAGTTTGGCTCCTATAGAAACTTGACTGAAGGAGGAGTCTGGAAGAAGTTTGGCTCCTATAGAAATCTGACTGAAGGAGGAGTCCGAAAGGAATTTGGCTCCTGTAGAAACTTGACTGAAAGCGGAGTTCGAAAGGAGTTTGGCTCCTGTAGAAATCTGACTGAAGGAGAGATCTGGAAGGAGTTTGGCTTTTGTAGAAATTTGACTGAAGGAGTTCGGAAGGAGTTCGACTCCTATAGAAACTTGACTAAAGGAGTCTGAAAGGAGTTCGGCTCCTATAAAAATTCGACTGAAGGAGAGATCCGAATGGTGTTTGGATCCTGAAGGAATTCGATTAAAGAAAAAATCTGAAAGGAGTTCGATTCCTATAGGAGTCTGACTGAAAGTAAGATCCGAAAGGAGTTTGGCTCCTGGAGGAGTCCGACTGAAGGAGAGATCCTAAAGGAGTTTGGCTCCTATAGAAACTTGATTGAAGGAGGAGTCCGGAAGAAGTTCGGCTCCTGTAGAAATCTAACTGAAGGAGAGATCCAAAAGAAGTTTGGCTCCTGTAGAAATTTGAGTGAAAGAGAGATCCGAAAGAAGTTCTGCTTTTGTAGAAACTTGACTAAAGAAGGAGTTCGAAAGGAGTTCGACTCCTAGAGGAATCCGACTGAAGGAGAAATTTGGAAGGAGTTCGGCTCCTGTAGGAGTCCAATTGAGGGAGAAGTTCGATCATTGGATGAGTTCGACTGGGGCTTGGCTGCTGAGAAATTCGGCTGGCTGAACGAGTTCGACTAAGGTTTGGCCGCTAGGATAGTTCGGCTGGGGTTCGGCCATTGGAGGAAAATTTTCGATCGAAGCTCTTTTGTGATTACCAGTTGCATTAGGCCAAGCATCAAACTAGACTTCGATGGGAGCGGGGTTTATCCCCAATAATAGTCCCCCCACTTCCAAGTTCGAAACTCGAAGGAAGGAAGTACAAAAAAGGTGACTGTCGAAGTCCTTTTTTGGGCTCTACATCCATTGAGATTGAAGCTCGAGAGAGATCTTATCTCCAGTCGAGGTTGATGTTGAAGTTAAGGCTTGGAAGAGATCTTACCTCCAACCAAGGTCTAGGAAGATCTTGTCTCTTGTTGACATTGCGGTTGAAGCTCGTGTGAGATTTGGTCTCCTCCCGAGGTTGAAGAAGATCTAATCTTCTGTTGACATAGAATCTTGGGAGAGATCTTATCTCCAACCGAGATCCAAGGAGATCTTGTCTTCAGTTGATATTGCGGTTGAAGCTCGTGGGAGATCTGGTCTCCTACCGAGGTTGAAGGAGATCTAATCTCCTATTGATGTTGAAGTTGGAGCTCGGGAGAGATCTTATCTCCAACTGAGGTTGACGTTGAAGTAGAGGCTCGGGAGAGATCTTGCCTCCAATCAAGGTCCAAAGAGATCTTATCTCCTATTGATGTAGATGTTGAAGCTCGAAGGAGATCTTATCTCCAGTCGAGGTTGAAGGAGATCTTATCTCCTGCCGAAGTTAAAGCTCGGGAGAGATCTTATCCCCAGTCGAGTCAGGGCCTCTTTTCTCACCTCATCTAAAATGAACAAGACCTTCGACTTTGCTCACGTTAGGATAAGGTTCTCCTTCTATTCCTAATGGGCTATGGGGGCACATAAGCACCGTTATCGGGGCCTCTTTTCTTATCTCATCTAAAATGAACGAGACCTTCAACGTGCTCATGTTAGGATGAGATTCTCCTTCTATTCTTAATATGATAACAGGAGCACAAATGGACCGTTGAACAAGCCTCTCCCCTCCTCCTATCTTAAATAACTGGAGGTCTTCGGCGTGCTCATGTTAGGACGAGGTTCTCCTCCTATTCCTTACATGGCAATAGGAGCATAGATGGGCCGTTGAATGGGCCTCTCCCCTCCTCCTATCTTAAATAATCGGAGGAACTTGGCATGCTCATGTTAGGATGAGGTTCTCCTCTTATTCCTAATGATAAGTGATAAAAATATACTAATAAAACTATTAAATTATAAAATAAATTAATCTATTTCTTTAAAAATTAATATTTTTGTTAATCTTATGTAGGAAAGAAGGCTACCAATATGAAGATCTTATTTTTTTGGTTCAGATGAAATAAATTTCAGGCAAAACGGACTTCAAACGAGTTTGAAATTGAATTTCAAAAAAAAAAATCCGATCCAGCTCAAATCGGTTCAGAAAAACCAGCTCAGTAGATCGTCCAATTTGACCACACCAGCAGACCAACCCACTGATGCAGCGCTGACGTCAGGATGATGTCAGCATTTTTTGCGGCGCACGGTGGACCGACTTAAGGGCATTTCGGAAATTTCATATGAAGAAGCGCGCTCCGATTGACTGAAGAATGCGACGATCCATGCAACACCGAACTTGCACATGATCTACAGAGGATAATTTAGGAATTTTGTCTAATCTAATGGGCACCATTCACTGAGATTTGATCGAACGACCGACATGCATGCACTGACGAACGGCATACATAGCTCCCGATCGAGATTCAATGGCTGAGATTCATCCTGATGTTAAGCTAAAGATCAGAAACCTTCTTTGTGCACGATCGGACGGCCCAAATTCAATCCAACGATTGATCCAACGGCTGGCATGAATTTTGACTTGATCTGGGATATTTTAAAAGGTTTTTAAGTGATTTTTGGATGTTTGATCAACATCTAACGGTCAGAATCATGTTGATCAAATGGTCAGAATCATCCAGATCCTAATTTGAGTTGTTTTGGAAGTCTTAAACCTAATTTTTAAAGGATTTCAGGAAAAAATCAATCTCTAGGCTATAAAACCTGCTGTTGCCGTAGAAAAAAAGAAAAAGGGGAGAGTGAGAGAAATAAAAAGAGAAAAAGAGAGAGGAAGAGTCAGAGAAATAAAAAAAAAAAGAGAAAGAGAGGAGAGAGATAGAAAGAAAAGAGAAATTTGTGAGAGAAAGAAAAGGGTTTTCAATTTTTTTCTTTCGATAATCAGAATATTGATCAAGGAGCATCTTCTTCTTCACCAAGTTCTCCACATCAAGAGCGACGGACAATCAATTTCAGCAATCAAACAGTCTAATTTTTTTATACTTTTTATTTTATTTGCTATTTTTGAATTTGTTATCATGAACTAAATTTTCTTTTACTAAGGCTAAGGTGTAGCTACTCTTTTGATGCAATATTTAGTATGATTTATTTTTAATCTTAAATTTTATTCATGAGGAGTATATAAATTTGATCTTAATGCTTTTAGATTACTGGCCATATTCTAATTGATCTGATAAACATAGATGTTACGGACTAAGTACATCTATGTTATTGCTTCTTGATTATATACCTTGTATTATGAATCAAATTAGAATTCATATGCATGCAAAAATTTTAGTGCACTTTGGACGTAACGTATTTTAATTAGAGGGTTTCACAAAACTTAATGCATTAATATTTATTTAAATTGTACCTGGACCAAAGGGTAATTAATAAATATTGATAGTTTTGCTATGCCTGGATCAAAGGATAGTGAATAAATTAGAAGACTCCACCGTCATATGAAATAAAATTAATCTAATAACCTGAATATTGTATTGACTGAGTTGGTGAACCAATTGCCTTAGTAACACATTGCTCTTAAGTTTAAAACCCTAATAATTACACACTCTCTATTTTCTTAAAATTTTAATTATTTCTTTATTTTGTTCTTTAAATTCTTATTCTCATAAATCGATCTTCTAAATAAAGCATAGGAAAGAGCTTTTCAGTACTTATTTTCCAATCCTCTAGGGATGATACTCTACTCATTCACTTTATTACTTGATCGACTGGTGCACTTGCCATAGCTATAAATTAGCACGCATCAAGTTTTTGGCACCGTTGCCGAGGGATTGTGTCTAAAATAATATTAAAATTTTGATCCTAGCTTTACTTTAGAAATTTATTTTTTTAATTATTTTATTTTAAAAAAAAATTTAGTGCATGACACGTACTGGACATAGTAACTTACTACCTTTAGATCCAGAAATTGAAAGGACCATTAGAAGACTACAACAAGAAAGAAACATGGCAGCTGAAGATCCTAACGACATCAATCTAGGATTGGATATGGCGATCGAAGGACAGCATGAAGCTATTCGACCAGTACATCATCCATTAAATGATTACATCACACCATCTATAGCCGATGCAGCTTCGAGCATCAGGAGACCGCCTAGTGCGAGCAAACAACTTCGAAATAAAATCGGCGATGATCCAGATGATTCAATCAACTGTCCAATTCAGTGGACACGTGCATGATGATCCGAATGCCCATATTTCTAATTTTCTTGAACTTTGTGATACTTTTAAAATTAATGGGGTGTCGGATGATGCTATTAGATTAAGGTTATTTCCTTTCTCTTTACGGGATAAAGCTAAGAGTTGGCTTCATTCTCTTCCTGCAGGTTCTATCACAACTTGGGATGTCCTAGCCCAAAAATTCTTAGCCAAGTACTTTCCACCTTCCAAGACTGCTAAGATGCGCAACGATATCACTTCTTTTATGCAGATGGACATGGAGACACTATATGAGGCTTGGGAGCATTTCAAGGAATTGCTGAGGAGATGTCCACATCATCAACTATCCGTATGGCTTCAGGTACAAACTTTCTATAATGGTTTATCTCCTACTAATCATTCTATGATTGATGCAGCAGCAGGAGGAACCATTAACCAAAAAATGGAGGAAGAAGCCTTCGATCTGATCGATGAGATGGCATCAAATAGCTATCAAGTGGCAGACAGAATGCATGATGCCAAAAAGACTAGCAGCTGTGCAGGGAGTAGATTGCGTGCCAACCTTACTAGCTGAAATTGCAGCCCTTAGAGCCGAAGTCAACAACTTAAAGGGAACAGCTATGCATGTTCAGAGCATTACTTGTGACCTGTGTGGAGGAGGACACGATACGAGCAATTGCCAGACAGGATAATCCTTTTGCTAAAACAACTGATACAGCTAATTATATTGGTAATTTTTTTTAGGCCGCAACAAAACAATCCCTACTCCAACACATACAATCAAGGGTGGAGGCAGCACCCAAATTTCTCATGGAGCAATCAAAATGCAGCACAACAGCCACCCCCGGGATTCCAAGTACCTGAAAAGAAGTCCAACATGGAAGAGCTGATGGTCAAATTTATGCAAAACCAAGAAGCAACTATAAAAAATTTGGAAGCCAAACTTAGGCAGGACCAAAGCAGCAGCAATTCGAAACTTGGAGATGCAAATAGGTCAAATGGCTAAGATAATCTCCGAGAGACCTCAAGGGATCCTTGCCCAGCAACACGGAGACCAATCCAAGGGAGCAAGTCAATGCTATCACCCTAAGAAGTGGTACAAAGCTGGAGGAGCCACATCAGAAGAAAGAGACTGAAGAGCCAACTACAAATAAGGAACCATCAACTAAAATTCGTCAGTCACCAAAACAACCAGCAGATGGATGGTCTCCAGGTATACGATTTGCTGATCCAAATGTGAAGCCCTACGTGCCGCCACTACCATTCCCAGAGAGACAAATACAGCATCCAGATAAGGAAATTTTCTAACTTTTTCAAAATTTAAAGAATTTACATATTAATATTCCTTTTGTAGATGCTATTACTCAAATGCCCAGGTATGCCAAGTTTCTCAAAGAAATCCTAACAAATAAGAAAAAGCTGAAGGAGCATGAGAGAATAAATTTGAATGAAGAATGCTCAGCAATACTTCAAAATAAATTACCACAGAAGCTAAAAGATCCAGGGAGTTTTACTATCCCCTTGCATTATTGGTGATTGTAGTTTTGATAAAGTTTTATGTGATTTAGGAGCAAGCATTAATCTCATGCCTTTTTCTATTTTCAGAGAAGCTGGGTCTAGGAGAACCAAAGCCTACCACTATTACTCTTCAATTAGCCCGATAGATCCATTAAATATCCAAGAGGTATAGTGGAGGATGTCTTGGTAAAGGTAAACAAGTTTATTTTTTCTGTTGATTTTATTGTTCTTGATATGGAAGAAGATTATGATGTACCCCTTATTTTAGGGAGACCCTTTTTAGCTACTGGAGGAGCTTTAATAGATGTTCAACAAGAAAAATTAATTCTTAGAGTCCAAGATGAACAAGTTACTTTTAATGTTTTCAAAGATACTAAACATCCTGATGATAATCAAACTTATTTTCTAATTGATATTATTGACAATCCATTATATGAGAATTCTGTAGAAAATAGGTTTGAGACTATAAAAGCTGAGCAATGTCAAATTGAAAGAGGACTCGATCAAACATGAAAGTATTCCAATTGAAGTGGCACCAGATTGATCCACTTTAGAACTCAAAGAAAGTCAAGCTGAAGACTATAAATCAGAACTACTAGATAGGTTGTTTCTTTTCTTTTTAGTTTTGATCATTTTTTTTTCTTTTATTTTTTAGTAATTTATTGTTGCTCTTTTACTGCTTTGGTGTGTATTTTCAATTTTGCAGAAAAATCAATGAGAGCTCAAGCAAAATTTCAAAGCTCCAAAGAACCAGACTGAACCAAATCAGGTGTATTCCTTCCTATCCTTTATTGCATCCTTTATTTTTCTTTCTCCTTTAAGACAATGTAGAATAATAAGTTAAAAAAAATAATAAAATAAAAAAAAATAAAAAACCATGTGTCAAGAAGAAAATCTTGAGCAAGATAGACTGGATAAGTGATAAAAGATAGAATTATTTGCTAATGAATGTAATGAGTTAAAGAAGTAGATTAGTTGGTCAACTTTTAGCAGCCTACTTAGGTCATTAAAAGACTATTAGCACTTTCTAATTGCACATGCACACTAACAAGGCAAAGTAGGTATTGATTATAAGGCCAACTGAGGATTCAATTATCACTAAAAATTGGTAATTAATATACATTCTAATCAAAAGAAACTTGAATTTAAGGAAAGAGCTACCTGCCTAAAAATAAAGTGCAAAAGATAGAGTATATGTGGATTGCCCAAAGCCTAGTAACTGGGTCTCTGCACCTAGGTCAAGTGTGAAAATTCACGTAAAATGGTGAAGGAAAGGCCAGGATGCTCAGCACAGTAAAAAAAAAAAAAAAAGGAAGGCAGTGTGAAAGCTACCTTAATTCATGAGTATAAAATTGAGAATGTATAGAAAATTGACCAAAATAGGTGATAAGAGAGGATACTTTTGTTCTTTTAATTTAATACTGAAATGCTAAAGTTAGTCATCACGAACACAAGTGCTATAGATCTTTGATGTACTCTAAGAAAGTTTTTAATTGTATTGACTGAAAAATTTGCTTCTGAAGCTCAATGCTTAGTTAGCAGTATTTTCTAAACTTTTTGACCTTTAAGTCCTAGATTTTATCTTTGTGATGGATAATCTTATTGAAATATGGTATTAAATAAAACATTGCTAAGGAACTAGCAATGACTAAGTTGGAGGGTGTGATAAGTGGTAAAAATATACTAATAAAAGTATTAAATTATAAAATAAATTAATCTATTTCTTTAGAAATTGATATTTTTATTAATCTTATGCAGAAAAGAAGGCCACCAATATGAAGATCTTATTTTTCTAGTTCAGATGAAATAAATTTCAGACAAAATGGACTTCAAACGAGTCTAAAATTGAATTTCAAAAAAAAAAGAAAAAAACTCGGTTCGGTTCAAATTGGTTCAAAAAAACTGGCTCAGTAGATCGTCCGATTCGATCGCACCAGCAAACCAACCCACTGACCCAGTGCTGATGTCAGGATGATGTCAACATTTTTCGCGGCGTACGGTGGACCGACTTAAGGGCATTTCAAAAATTTCACATGAAGAAGCGCACTCCAATTGGCTGAAGAATGCAGTGGTCCATGCAACATTGAGCTCGTGCATGGTCTATAGAGGGTAATTTAGGAATTTTGTCTGATTCGATGGGCATCTTTCATTGAGATTTGATCAGACAGTCGATATGCATACGCTGATGAACGACATCCGCAGCTCCCGATCGAGATTCAACGGTTGAGATTCATCCCGATGTTAAACTAAAGATCAGAAGCCTTCTTTGTGCATGATCGAACGGCCCAGATTCAATCCAACGATTGATCCAATAGTTGGCATGAATTTCGACTTGATCTAAGATATTTTAAAGGATTTTTAAGTGATTTTTGGACCGTTTGATCAACATCTAACGGTCAGAATCATCCAGATCCTAATTTGAGTTGTTTTGGAAGTCTTAAACCTAATTTTCAAAGGATTTTAGAAAAAAATTGATCTTTGGGTTATAAGACCTACTGTTGCCATAGAAAAAAAGAAAAAGGGGAGAGTGAGAGAAATAAAAAGAGAAAAAGAGAGAGGGAGAGTCAGAGAAATAAAAAAAAAAGAGAAGAGAAACAGAGGAGAGAAATAGAAAGAGAAGAAAAATTTGTAAGAGAAAGAAAAAGATTTTAAATTTTTTTCTTCCGACAATCAGAATATTGATCAAGGAGCTTCTTTTTCTTCACCAAGTTCTCCACACCAAGAGCGACGGACAATCAATTTCAGCAATCAAACAGTCTAATTTTTTTATGCTTTTTATTTTATTTGCTATTTTTGAATTGGTTATCATGAACTAAATTTTTTTTTACTAAGGCTAAGGTGTAGCCACTCTTTTGATGCAATATTCAGTATGATTTATTTTTAATTTAAATTTTATTCATGAGGAGTATATAAATCTGATCTTAATGCTTTTAGATTACTGGCCATCTTCTAATTGATCTGATGAACATAGATGTTACGGACCAAGTACATCTATGTTATTGCTTCTTGATTATATACCTTGTATTATGAATCAAATTAGAATTCATATGCATGCAGAAATTTTAGTGCGCTTTGGACGCAGCATATTTTAATTAGAGGATTTTCACAAAACTTAATGCATTAATATTTATTTAAATTACACCTGGACCAAAGGGTAATTAATAAATATTGATAGTTTTGCTATGCCTGGATCAAAGGATAGTGAATAAATTAGGAGACTCCACCATCACATGAAATAAAATTAATCTAATAACCTAAATATTGTATTGACTGAGTTGGTGAACCGATTGCCTTAGTAAGACATTGCTCTTGAGTTTAAAACCCTAATAATTACACTCTCTCTATTTTCTTAAAATTTTTAATTATTTTTTTATTTTGTTCTTTAAATTCTTATTCTCATAAATCGGTCTTCTAAATAAAGCATAGGAAAGAGCTTTTCAGTACTTATTTTCCAATCCTCTAGGGATGATACTCTACTCATTCACTTTATTACTTGATCGACTGGTGCACTTGCCATAGCTATAGATTAGCACGCATCACCTAACATGGCAATAGGGGCACAGATGGGTTGTTGAATGGGCCTCTCTCCTCCTCCTATTTTAAATAATCGAAGGTCTTCGGCGTGCTCATGTTAGGATGTGGTTCTTCTCCTATTCCTAACATGGCCACTATTAATTGCTTCTTTCTTGTTATTACATAGTTTTTGCACTGAGAAATAATAATATTGAAATAGAGAAGTTTTATTGAAGGAAAGTTACTAGTAGTACATCCTCAGATTTTTTGAGTTCCAAGATCGTAGGAGCGTTGTTCCTTTGAGCTCTTTTAGATGATAAGTTTTGGATCGGATGACCTCCACCACTTCATACGGGCCTTCCCAATTTGGGGCAAGCTTTTCCTGGCTCTGAAACTGAGAGATGGTGGCTCGCCGAAGCACTAAGTCTCTCACTCTGAATGTTTTACTTCTAACTTTGGAGTTATAGTATTAGGCCACCCTTCATCTATAGGCCACCGTCCAAACTTGGGCTTCTTCTCTTCTTTCTTTCGGTAGATCGAGATTGACTCTGAGATCCTATGGATTATTCTGCACATTGAAGGCCATGACCCATGTTGATGGAAGTTTAATCTCGATTGGTATGACTGCCTCCATTCTAAAGACCAAGGCAAATGGTGTTTCTCTAGTTGGTAGCCTTTGAGTAGTTCGGTATGCCCAGAGGATGTGGTAGAGTTCATTCCACCCAGGCCCTCTTTGTTCTGTTGAGCCTTGTCTTGATACCTTACAGCAGGATCCGGTTGGTCACTTCATCTTCTCCATTTTTTTATAGGTGGGCTATCGATGTGAAGTGATGGGAGATGTCTAAATCTTTGCAGAACTTGACAGACCTCATCCCAGCGAATTATCGCCTGTTATCCATTATGATAGTGCGGGATAGACCAAACCGATAGATGATTGACTTTCAGATGAAGTCCCATACCTTAGCCTCGGTGATTTTTGCTAGTGGTTCGGCTTCAACCCATTTGGTGAAGTAGTCGATCGCGATCAAGAGGAACTTTTATTATCCAAATGCCGTCGAAAAAGGGCCAAGTATATCCATTCCCCACTATGCAAATGTCCAAGGTGCGCTCAGTGGAGTAAGCTCGGAGATCGGCTGTCTTTGTATGTTTGCATTCTTCTGATAGTGGTCACATTTCTTGACATATTCCATGGAGTCACAGTATAAGGTCGACTAATAGTACCCTTACCAAAGTAATTTTTATGATAGGGACCTAGCTCCTATATGACTTTCATAAATTTCCTCATACACTTTCCATAATGCGGAGTTGGCCCCTGAAGGTCGGAGATATCTCAGCAGCGGTAGCGAATACGACCTCTTATACAACTTGTCTTCATACAAAACGTACTGGGAGGCTTAATTCCTGAGTTTCTGAGCTTCTTTTGGATCACGAGGAAGAACTCCCACTTTAAGATAGGCAGCTAATAGGTCAATCCAGCTCGACTCAAGCTCTGTCTGCATAACGAGCTGTGATTCCTCCGAGCTTGGGCATTTTAGAGTCTCAAAAAATACTTCTTTGCATAGTTCGGTCGGGGCTGAAGTGGCCAATCTAGAGAGGAGGTCGGCTCTTGTATTTTCTACCCTTGAAATTTATCGAATGCCAAAACTGCCGAAGGTCATGGTCAAATTCTTTACTTTCTCAAGATATTTCATCATACTTTTCTCTTGCACTTCATAATTGCCACTAACTTGGCTGACCACTAATTGAGAATCACTGTAGACTTGAAGCCAGTCTACTTTTAACTCCCTTGCTATTTTCAATCCGACGATCAGCGCTTCATATTCGGCCCCATTATTAGTTACTAAAAATTCGAAGCATGGCACGTACTCGACGATGACTCCCTCGGGGCCGACTAAGACTAACCCCGCACTTGCTCTGGTGGAGTTGGACGAACCATCCACATACAGAGCCCTAAAACCTTTGAAAAGGTTGGCACTCTCTTCGGAGAGGCTCGGTTGTGACAATAGAGTGCCGGTCTCATTTGGTTCAAGCTCGGTGAGAATGATAATTCTACTATAAAATCTATCAATATCTAGGCTTTGATTGATGGTCGGGGTCGATAGTTGATGTCAAATTTTGTAAGCTCGATTGCCCATTTTGCAATTCTCCCGAAAGCGTCCGTTCGATGAAGGACTGCTTTTATTGGTTGGTCCATGAGGACCATTATGGTGTGCCCTTGAAAGTAAGGTCGGAATCTCTTGGTAGTAATTAGAAGAGAGTAAGTCAATTTTTTTAGCTTAGAGTACCTGGTCTCTACATCCCTCAGAATTTGGCTTATGTAGTATATCGATTGCTGCATCTTCGCTTCCTCCTTGACCAGGATTGCTGCCAAGGCCGTCGGGGAGATTGCTAGGTATAGAAATAATTCTTATCTGGGTTCAGGCTTTACTAGCAGTGGGGGTGAGTCGAGGTAGTTTTTAAGCTCCTTAAATGCCTATTGGCACTCCGCCATCTAGTAGAAGTTCTTCAGTTGCTTAAGAACTCAAAAGCAGGGTATGCATCGCTCAGCCGATCTCGAGATGAAGCATCTCAGGGATGCCATTTTTTCGATCAGGCGTTGAACTTCTTTGATTATTTTTGGAGCAGTCATCTCCTGAATAGCTCAAATTTTCTTTAGATTCGCTTCAATCCCACGCCTTGACACCATAAACCCCAGAAACTTTTTTGATGTCACACCAAAGGCGCACTTGGTCTGGTTCAGCTTCATCTTATGCTTTTTGAGTGCACTGAAGGTCTCTTCAAGGTCGACGAGTTGGTTTATAGAAGCTTGGCTTTTGATGAGCATGTCATCCACATACACTTCCATATTGTGGTTGATCTGCTTCTTGAAGATCTTGTTGATCAGGTGCTGGTACGTTGTCCTTGCATTTTTGAGTCTAAAGGGCATAATCCTATAACAATAAAGACCATGGTCAGTAATAAAAGCAGTTTTCTCCTCATCCTTCAATGCCATCCGTATCTGGTTATAATCGGAGAAGGCATCCATGAAGGTGAGGAGCTCAGAGCCTGAGGTTGCATCTACCAGTTGATCGATCCTACGTAGAGGGTAGCTATTTTTTTGGATAGGCTTTGTTCAGCTTTTTAAAGTCTATACACATCATCCACTTGTTGTTTGCCTTTTTGATGAGGACCACGTTTGAGATCCAGGTCGGATGTTAACTTTTTGGATGAATCCAGCTTGGAGGAGCTTGCCTACTACTTCTGCGATTACTTTCTGCGTCTTTGGGGCATGGTTGTGCATCTTCTCTTTTACCGATCGATACTTAGGATCAATGGCCAGTCGATGTTCCATAACCTCGGCATCAATTCTTGGCATATCTGCTGGGGCCCAAATGAAGACGTCCATGTTATTTCTAAGGAAGGTGACGAGTTGCTCTCGAACCTCGTCCATCAGATTGGAGCTGATCTATACAGCATGCTCTGCATTCCCATCATTTAAAGAGCATAGATATGAGGTCCTCTATAGGCTTGCCCTGCTCCTCGGTGAGGTCATCGCAGACATCTAACCCGTCAATAGGATAAGGGTCGAACCATTCTTCCTTTTGCAGGATAATTGAGTAGTAGTGCCTCGTCAGAGCTTGATCTTTCTTGACCTCTCCGATCCAATGACTTGTCAAAAACTTCATCTTTAAATGATAAGCTGATACCACTGGCCGAAGTGCATTTAGACCAGGTCGGTCGAGAATAGCATTATAGGTAGATGGAGCCTTTACGACTAAAAAATCAACCTATGCCTTAGCTAGCTTCGGGTGTTATCTTGCAGTCATAGCGAAAGTTATTATACCCTCGACTGGTACGACATCATCAGTGAAGCCTATCGACGGGAAGTTCATAGGTTCCAAATGGTTATTGAGTAAGAACATTTTTGAGAAAGCATCATAAAATAAAATGTTAGCCAAGCTTCTATTATCTATCAAAATATGACGTACATTATAGTCGGCAATGTTTAAAGAGATTACAACCACGTCATTATGCGGAAGCTGGACTCCTTGAGCATCTGCCTCAGTGAAGGTTATGGATTCTTTAGTTCTCCATCTCTTCACTGATCCCTCAGATCTACTGGCCTTTTCTCATCGAAGTCCCTCTGAGATTGTGTTGATAATGCCGAGAGATGGTTGATCTCCTTGTTGTTCCTCCCCCCTTGGTGGTTCAGGCTGCAGTAGTGCCCTTGGCCAATCTTTCCGCCCTTCAGGTTGATACCGTAGGAATCGACCGAGTCTGCCTCACTTGATGAGCTCCTCGATCTCATCTTGGAGTTGAACATACTCTTCAATATCATGATCATGGTCACGATGATAAAGGCAGAACTTGTTAGGATTATGCTTGTCGGGGTGAGTATGCATCCTTTTCGATCATAGCAGTTGCTCTCTGATTTTCATCAGTACTTGGATTTTTAAAGCATTGAGAGGGGCGTAGTTGTAAAATCTTCGGAGGGGTGAACCCCGCCATGCCCTTCTATCGGAGCTTCCCTGCCTCTGAGCCCAGGAAGGAGTTCGGGCTCGCTTGCACTCAGAGGAAGTTTGGTAGCACGATCGAGCTTCACTCGACTTTTCTTCCACAGTGGGTCTATCCAGCTCGCCAATTCGTCGCTCCCCAACAGCTTCATCATTCTTAGCCTTGAAGGCCTCTTCAACTCGGGCATAACCATCAGCTCGAGCCAGCATATCGGCAAAGTCCCTGGGGTACTTCTTTTCTAGGGAGAATAATAAATTATTCTTCTAAAGGCCACCCTTAAGTACGGCCATCGCAACTGACTGATCCAAATTCTAGACCTCTAATGCAGTAGTATTGTTGGTGCAGAAATCCATCTTCGTCGGAGGTCGTCGGAGTCGAGGCCGCTGAGGTCGCCGCTGGGGACCTGCAAAATGAAGTTCCGTCTGGAACCGGTGGGGGGTGGCTCCGGCAGGACCCTCCGACGGTCAAGTCAATTTTCGTCCAAAAGTAATGGAGTGCTCGGAATGAGTTCCGGAGCTTAGAGATGAGGAGGAGAGCTTAGAGAGTCGAGAGTTCAGAGAGCTTAGCCTTAGCGTGTCGGGAGGGTCCTTTATATAGTGGAGCTTGATGGTGACAACTGCAGCCGCATGCTGGCGGGCCGCTCGAGGTTCGGCGGAGTCAGTCTCATTGGTGCCGTGTGCGGCGGATTGAGGGTGACAGCCATCGCCGCCTGACAGTGGGTCGGCGGATTGAGGGTGACAGCCATCGCCGCCTGACAGTGGGTCGCTATCGCCTGCGGCAGACTGACTGATGGTGATGGTTGCAGAGCTTGCCGAATGAAGGGTTGAAGGCCTTCGTGTGCCCATTTTGGAGGAGTTCGGGCTCCTGAAGAAGAAGATAGGAGGGAGTTCGGCTCCCATAGGCGTCTGGCTGGAGGTATGCAGCTAAGGCTCGTCCGCTGAAGAGTTTGGCTGCTGAGAATCCAAAGCTCGGCCGTTTGGAGGTTCGACCGGCTGTTGGACTTCGACTGAGGCTTGGACACTTGAGAGTTCGGTAGGAGCTCGGTCGGCCGAAGTTCGATGAGGGCGACCGCTGAGGAGTTTGGTCGAGTGACGACTGCTGAGGAGTTCGGGCTCCTGAGTGACGACCGCTTGGGGATTCCGCTAAAGCCCATCCGCTGAGGAGTTCGGCCACTGAGAGGACTTCATTGAAGCTCGGCCACTTGGAGTCTGTCCGAAGGAGTTCGGCCGTGGGGAGTCCGAAGGAGTTCGACCGCCCAGGAAGTTTGGTCTCGATGCTGGGAGTCCGAAAGAAGCTCGGGAGCTGACCAGTTCGGCCTGCTGGAAGAAGTTTGGCCATTGGGAGTTCGGTCGCTTGGCAGTTCGGCCGACTGAAGGAGTTCGGCTAGACCAGTGCGCTGAAGCTCTTCTGTGCCTACTGGTTGCATTATACTGAGCGTCGGGCCGGGCTTCGGCAGGAGTGGAATTTATCCCCAACAGTAGCCCCCCACTCCCGAGTTCAAAAATTGAAGGAAAGAGTACCAAAGCAGACGACTGCCGAAGTCTTCTTCTAGGCTCCGCATTTGTTGCAGCTGAAGCTCGGGGAGAGGTCTCATCTCCAGCCAATGTTGACGCTGAAGTTGAGGCTGAGGCTTGGGGGAGACCTCATCTCCAGTCGATGTTTGGAGTTGAAATGGAACTCGTTTCCAGCTAAAGTCGATGAAGCTGATGTTGAAGCCGAAGTAAATCTCGCCTCTTGTGGTCGAGGTTGGAGTTGAGCTCCTCAGAGGCGACATTGTCTTCATCAGCTGAAGTTGACTCGAGGGAGACCTCCTCTCCTGCGGCCGAGGTTGAAGTGTGCGCTCAGGGGAGATCTTATCTCCTGCAGTCGAGCTTCCCTCGGGGGAGATCTTATCTCCTGCGGCCGAGGTTGAAGTGCGCGCTCGGGGGAGATCTTATCTCCTGCGGCCGAGCTTCCCTCGGGGGAGATCTTATCTCCTGCGATCGAGGTTGAAGTGCGCGCTCGGGGGAGATCTTATCTCCTACCGCCGAGCTTCCCTCGGGGGAGATCTTATCTCCTACGGTCGAGGTTGAAGTGCGCGCGCTCGGGGGAGATCTTATCTCCTACGACCGAGCTTCCCTCGGGGGAGATCTTATCTCCTGCGGCCGAGGTGGAAGTGCGCGCTCGAGGGAGATCTTATCTCCTACGGCCGAGCTTCCCTCGGGGGAGATCTTATCTCCTGCAGCCGAAGTGCGCGCTCGGGGGAGATCTTATCTCCTACGGTCGAGCTTCCCTCGGGGGAGATCTTATCTCCTGCGGTCGAGGTTGAAGTGCGCGCCCGGGGGAGATCTTATCTCCTACGGTCGAGCTTCCCTCGGGGGAGATCTTATCTCTTGCGGTCGAGGTTGAAGTGCGCGCTCGGGGGAGATCTTATCTTCTACGGTCGAGCTTCCCTCAGGGGAGATCTTATCTCCTGCGGCCGAGGTTGAAGTGCGCGCTCGGGGGAGATCTTATCTCCTGCAGTCGAGCTTGTTGCTCGCGTTAGGACGAGGTTCTCCTCCTGTTCCTAATGCGGCGATTATTGACTGCTGCTTCCCTGTCATCGCATAGTTTTCGCATCCAGAAGTAATATTATTCAGAGGGGAGAATTTTACCGAAGGGAAGTCGCGGACAGCGCATTCTCGTTTGACGGGTCGACAGGGCATTGTTCCTCGGAGCTCCCTCGAGCAGCAAGTCCCGTCCAGATGACCTCCTCTACCTCGCGCTGGCCTCCCC
Organism: Cocos nucifera; assembly: GCA_006176705.1. Taxonomy (NCBI): domain Eukaryota; kingdom Viridiplantae; phylum Streptophyta; class Magnoliopsida; order Arecales; family Arecaceae; genus Cocos; species Cocos nucifera. The sequence continues at coordinate 424,842 of QRFJ01000417.1, forward strand.
GATTCGGAGCAGGCTTCGACTGGTACGGTGTTGCTGGTAAACCCTACCAGCGGGGAATTTATCGGCTCCAAGTGGTCGTCGGGCAGGGATAATTTTTAAGAAGGCATCGTAGGACAATACATCGGCTGAACTTCCGTTATCTAGCAAAATGCAGCGTACATCGTAGTCAGCGATATTTAAGAAAATTACAACCACGTTACTATGTGGAAATTGGATTCCCTGGCTGCCCTCCTCGGTGAAGGACACGGGCTCTGCGATCCTCTGCTTCTTCGCTGCCCGAGATAGTGTTGATGACGCCAAGGGGCGGCCGACCTTCCTGGCTCTCCCTACCCGATGGTACCGCCCTTAGCCGCTCGCCTCGCTCTTCGGGCCGCCTTTGCAGGAATCGGCCGAGTCTACCTCGCCTGACGAGCTTTTTGATCTCATCTTGGAGCTGGATGCATTCTTCGGTGTCGTGGCCGTGGTCGCGATGATAGCAGCAAAACTTATTGGGGTCGCGTTTGCTGGGTCGGGAACGCATTTGGTCCGGCCTCGGAAGCTGTTCCCTGATTTCCATCAGCACTTGGGCCTTCGGAGTGTTGAGGGGGGCGTAGTTGCGGAACCTTTATCGGGGAGAGCTTCGGCGCTGAGGAGAACCTCGGCGCGCTGTTCCTTCTGGGCTTCCCCACCTCGGGTTCCCTTGGGAGAGTTCGGGTCCGCCAATGATCGGGAGGAGTCCTGGGAGCGCCGCCGAGCTTTACTCCGCTTCTCTTCCTTCGGTGGACCTGCCTCGGCCCTTCAGCTCGCCGCTTGCCGTCGGCTTCGTCATCCTTGGCCTTGAAGGCCTCCTCTGCCCGGGCGTATCCTTCAGCCCGAGCAAGCATGTCTGCGAAATTCCTTGGATACTTCTTTTTCAAGGAGAACAGCAAGTCGTTCTTCCGGAGGCCGCCCTTGAGGGCGGCCATGGCGACTGATGGGTCCAGGTTTCGGACTTCCAGTGCGGCAGCGTTAAATCGGGTGACATAAGCCCGGATGGGTTCCCCCTCCTTTTGCCTGATGGCCATCAAGGAATTCGAACCTCGACGGGGCCACCGGCTACTGATGAAGTGGGTTGCAAACTGTTGACTCATCTGGTCAAACGATAAGATGGTACTCGGCTTGAGCGTCGAGTACCAATTCCTGGCAGCTCCTTTAAGGGTAGAGGGGAAGGCCCGGCACAATATGGCATCTGGCATGCCGTGGAGCAGCATCATCGTCCAAAAGGCTTCCAAATGGTCGATCGGGTCGGCGGTCCCGTCGTAGCTCTCAAACTGTGAGACTTTGAAGTTCGGCGGGATCGGCTCTTGCATGATTTTCTGTGAAAAAGGGGGGTCAGTGCAGACGTCATTACCGTGTGAGGAGGGAGCGTGACGAAGCTCTTCAGTACACCGGCTCATTTCTAAGAGCCTTTGATCCAGGAGATCTTCGCGATCTTTGATCCCCAAGGTTTTCTCGCAGTAAGGGTGCGAAGCCTCTCCCCGGGTCGAGCCGTGATCCGAGCAGAGGCTCTTCGCTGGTTGCCCTTCTCTTTCGGGGACTGGAGGTCGGGTAGCCCACATCGGTCGCCCCTGGACTGGACCCCAGGGCTCTGAGGAATCCTGCATCGATCTAGCGGGTGCTGGGGTCTGCGAATGCATGGCCTGCACCGCCTGCACTGCTTCCGCCAGATCACGAACCTGCTGGGCAAGCAGGTTGAACTGTTCCGCGTCCACCGCGGCTACAGGATGAGCCCGGGTTGCCTGGGCCGGAGCAAGAGCAGACGGGCCCGAACGGGATCGGGCCGCGGAAGCCGTCGATCGCCGGGTTGAGGGTCTTCTCGGGGGCATTCCTTTTTGAAAAAGGATCCTGAAGCGGAAGAGGAGAGGTCCGGAGCGGAAGAGGAAATCGTCGCCGAGCACTCCTTTAAGAACAAGGGGACCTCGAAGGTTCAGGCCCTCCTTCTAGCGCCAATCTGTTGGTGCAGAAATTCATCTTCGTCGGAGGTCGCCGGAGTCGAGGCCACTGAGGTCGCCGTCGGGGACCTACAAAACGAAGTCCCATCCGAAACCGATGGGGGGTGGCTCCGGCAGGACCCTCCGATGGTCAAGTCAGTTTTCGTCCAACAGTAATGGAGTGCTCGGAATGAGTTCCAGAGCTTAGAGATGAGGAGGAGAGCTTAGAGAGTTGAGAGTTCAGAGAGCTTAGCCTTAGCGTGTCGGGAGGGTCCTTTATATAGTGGAGCTTGATGGTGACAACTGCAGTCGCGTGCTGGCGGGCTGCTCGAGGTTTAGCGAAGTCAGTCTCATTGGTGCCGTGTGCGGCGGATTGAGGGTGACAGCCATCGCCGCCTGACAGTGGGTCGGCGGATTGAGGGTGACAGCCATCGCCTCCTGACAGTGGGTCGCTATCGCCTGTGGTGGACTGACTGATGGTGATGGTTGCAGAGCTTGCCGAATGAAGGGTTGAAGGCCTTCGTGAGCCCATTTCGGAGGAGTTTGGGCTCCTGAAGAGGAAGATAGGAGGGAGTTCGGCTCCCATAGGCGTCTGGCTGGAGGTATGCAGCTAAGGCTCGTCCGCTGAAGAGTTCGACTGCTGAGAATTCGAAGCTCGGCCGTTTGGAGGTTCGGCCGGCTGTTGGACTTCGGCTGAGGCTTGGACACTTGAGAGTTCGGTAGGAGCTCGGTCGGCCGAAGTTCGATGAGGGCGACCGCTGAGGAGTTCGACCGAGTGACGACTGCTGAGGAGTTCGGGCTCCTGAGTGATGATCGCTTGGGGATTCCACTAAAGCCCATCCGCTGAGGAGTTCGGCCGCTGAGAGGACTTCATTGAAGCTCGGTCGCTTGGAGTCGGTCCGAAGGAGTTCGGCCGTGGGGAGTTCGAAGGAGTTCGGCTGCCCAGGAAGTTTGGTCTCGACGCTGGGAGTCCGGAAGAAGCTCGAGAGCTGACCAGTTCAGCCTGCTAGAAGAAGTTCGGCCGCTGGGAGTTCGATCGCTTGGCAGTTCGGTCGGCTGAAGGAGTTCGGCTAGACCAGTGCGCTGAAGCTCTTCTGCGCCTACTGGTTGCATTATGCTGAGCATCGGGTCGGGCTTCGGCAGGAGCGGGATTTATCCCCAACAAGTATTAAATTGGATGATATAAGCTCGGATGGATTCCTCCACCTTCTGCTTGATGTTCATCAAGAAATCCAAACCTCGATGGGAACGCCAGCTGCTAGCGAAGTAAGCCACAAACTGATGGCTCATCTGATCAAAGAAAAAGTGGTATCCGACTTAAGTGCCAAGTACTAGTTCCTGGCAGCTCCCTTGAGGGTGGATGGAAAAGTGAGACACAAAATGGCATCTAGCGTGCCATGGAGCAGCATCATTATCCGAAAGGCCTCCAAGTGGTCGACCAGATCTATGGTCCCATCGTAACTTTCAAACTACGAGAGCTTAAAGTTTGGTGGAATCGATTCCTGCATAATCCTCTAGGAGAAAGGAGGGTTAGTACGAATATCATTACCATATGCGGAGGGAGTATGATGGAACTCTTTGATTTATCGGCTCATTTCTAGAAGCCTTTGATCCAGGAGATCTTCACGATCATTGATCTCTAAGATTTTATGGTGGAACGGTGTGAGGCTTCTCCCTGGGTTGAGTCATGGTTCGAGCAAGCGCCCTCCATCCTCTGCTTTTTCTTTTCGAAGATCAGAGGTCGGGTAGCCCAAGTCGGCCATCTCCTTTCCAGAGAAGCCTGCTCTTATCGAATCGATGTCGGGGCCCATCAATGTACGGTCTGCACTGCAGGTGGGGCATGAGTTGTTGGAGCTGAAGCAAGAATGGATAGGTCTAGACGGGATCTAGCTACAGAGACCGTTGATCGCTGGGTCGAAGCTTTCCTAGGAGGTATTTTTTCTCAAAAAAAAAATTCTGGAAAGAAAGAAGAGAGATCGCTACTGAGCACTCCTTTAAGAATAACGGTATCCTAAAAATAGGGGCCCTTCTTCTAGCACTAAATTCTATTGGTGTAGAATCTGATTGACATCGGATAGAGCTAGAGTCGAGGAAGATGAGGTCATCGCTGGTGATCTACAAAATAAAGTTCCATCTGGAGTTGATGGTGATGGCTCCGGTAGGACTCTCCAACAAATAAGTCAGCTCTTCTAACCAACAGAAGTGGAGTGCTCAGAAAAGAGTTCAGTAGAGTTTTGAAAAGGAGAAGAGAGCTTAGACCAAATGTATCTGGAGGATTTCTTTTTTATAGACAAAGCTTGTAGTGGATTGATAGTGATAGCTATAGCCGTCTGATAGTGGGCTGCTCGAGGCCTGATGGAATCTATCATGGAGGAGGGTGCCACCTGTAGCACCGTCTATAGCAGACTGATGGTGATAGCCATCGTCGCTCGGTAGTGGGTCGCTGTTGCCTATAGCAGACTGATAGTGACAGCCATAGCCATCCGATAGCTAGCCACTCAGAGCCATACGAGAGGGGTGCCACCTGCAGTGGACTGATAGTGATGGCCATAGCCGTCCGATACTGAGCTGCTTAGGACCGTATGGAGGGGTGAAGAGCTTTGACGTATGTTAATTCCAGAGGAGTTCGGACTCTTAAAGAGAATACGGCTAGAGGGAATCATCCATGAGGAGTTTGGCTCCTATAGAAACTTGACTGAAGAAGGAGTTCGGAAGGAGTTTGGCTCCTATAGAAATTTAACTGAAGGAGAGATCCGGAAGGAGTTCGGCTCCTATAGAAACTTGATTGAAGGAGGAGTCTGAAAGGAGTTTGGCTCCTAGAAGAATCTGACTGAAGGAGAAATCTAGAAGGAGTTTGGTTCCTGTAGGAGTCTGACTGAAAGAGAGATCCGGAAGGAGTTTGGCTCCTAGAGGAGTCCAATTGAAGGAGAGATCCGGAAGAAGTTTGGCTCCTATAGAAATTTGACTGAAGGAGGAGTTCAGAAGGAGTTCAGCTCTTATAGAAACTTAACTGAAGGAGGAGTCTGGAAGGAGTTCGATTCCTATAGAAATTGACTGAAGGAGAGATCTAGAAGGAGTTTGGCTCCTGTAGAAACTTGACTGAAGAAGGAGTCCAGAAGAAGTTTGGCTCCTATAGAAACTTGACTGAAGGAGTTTGGAAAGAGTTCGGCTTCTATAGAAATCGGACTGAAGGAGAGATCCAAAAGAAGTTTGGCTCTTGGAGGAATCTGATTAAAGAAAAAATCTGAAAGGAGTTTGGTTCTTGTAGGAGTCTGACTGAAGGAGAGATCCAGAAGGAGTTCGGCTCCTACAGGAGTCCGACTAAAGAAGAGATCCAGAAGGAGTTTGGCTCCTATAGAAACTTGACTGAAGGAGGAGTTCGGAAGGAGTTCGGCTCCTATAGAAATCTGACTAAAGGAGAGATCCAGAAGGAGTTTGGCTCCTGTAGAAACTTGGTTGAAGGAGGAGTCCGGAAGGAGTTTGGGTCCTGGAGGAATTCGACTGAAGGAGAAATCTGGAAGAAGCTCGGCTCCTATAGAAGTCCGACTGAGGGAGAAGTTCGGGAGGAGTTCGGCCACTGGAGGAGTTCGGTTGGAGCTCGACCGCTGAGGAGTTCGATCGACTGAACGAGTTCGGCTAAGGTTTGGCCATTGAGGGAGTTTGGCTAGGATCCGACCGCTGGAGGAGAATTTTCGATCAAAGCTCTTTCATGATTGTCAGTTGCATTAGGCCAAGCATCAGACTGGACTTCGGCGAGAGTGGGATTTATCCCCAACAATAAGTATTTAGCCAATTTGGCTTCTAGGATACACATCTAATAAACTCCCACTTGACCTAAAATCAATTGGCTATAAATCTAAGTTTCATCTTCTCAAGGTGGGCTTCGATCTTCTGCTGGCTCAATGGCTTTGTCAATGGATCAACCACATTGTCTGTAGTGTTGACTCTCTTGATTTCGACGTATTCCTTCTCGAGGTAATCACGGATGAGGTGGTATCGCCGCTCGATGTACTTGGATTTTTGATGAGATCTTGGCTCCTTAGCTGGGGTTATGGCATCATTCTTATCATAGTATAAAAGGACGGCATCTAATGGCATCACTCTGAGCTCTGTGATGAACTTCTTATATCAGAATGCCTTCTTTATAGCCTCCGATGCAGTGATGTACTCTGCTTCCATGCTGGAGTCTACTATCACCGTTTGCTTGGCACTTTTTCAACTGACAGCTCCACCATTACAAATAAACAAACTTCTAGATGCCGACTTTCAATCATTTGTATTAGACGTAAAATTTGAGTCTGTATACCCCTGGATTTGGAGTTTTCCTTTACCAATGACTAGAAACGTATCCTTAGTCCTTCTTAAGTACTTAAGGATACATTTCATAGAAGTCCAGTGCTCCTCATCTAGATTTGACTGATTCTTGCTCATGACACTAATAGAATGGGCAATATCAGGTTGTGTACATAGCATGGCATACATGAGGCTCCCTATTGCTGAAGCATAAGGGATCTTGCTCATGCGTTCAATCTCCTCAGGGGTGCTAGGGCACATCTTCTTGGAGAGATGAATGCCATGTCTAAAGGGTACTAATCCCCTCTTGGAGTTTTTCATGCTAAATCTTTTTAGCACCTTCTCTATGTATATTTTCTATGAGAGACCTAGCATCCTATTCGGTATATTCCTATAGATCTTAATTCCTAGAATAAAGGATGTCTCTCTTAGATCTTTCATAGAGAACTCCTTAGACAACCATATTTTGACTGTAGTCAGCATGAAAATATCATTCTCAATTAGGAGGATGTCATCCACATACAGTACGAGAAAGATAACAGCACTCCCATTGATCTTTTTGAAAATACAGGGCTTCTCCTCATTCTTGATAAATTCAAATGATTTGATTACATCATTGAAATGAGCATTCCAACTTCGAGATGCTTGCTTAAGTCCATATATGGACCTTTGTAGCTTGCATACCTTATGATCATTATTTCTGGATATGAAACCTAGTGGCAGTTCCATATAAATATCTTTCTCAAAATATCTATTTAAGAATGCTATTTTCACGTCTATCTGTCATATTTTATAATCAAAATAGAATACAATAGGAAACAATATGTAGATGGATTTGAACATGGCTACTGGCGAAAAAGTATCCTGATAGTTAATGCCTCTGCATTGATTATATCCTTTTGCTATGAGCCTAGCTTTGAATGTTTTTACATTTTCATCGGCACCTATCTCTCTCTTGAAGATCCATTTACATCCAATAGGTACTATACCTTCAGATGGATCTACCAAGGTCCCGACTTGGTTCGAATGCATTGAGTCAATCTCTGATTTCATTACCTCTAACCATTTCTCAGAGTCGATATTTGATATCACCTTATTATAAATTTTGGGATCATCACCATGAACCAAATTTCTTGTGAGCAACATTTTTGCTACATCTTTTGATATAGTACCTAAGTATCTTTTAGGAGGATGGAAAATTCTCCTTGATCTACGAGATGTAGGAGGTAGCGTCTGGGTTGGCCTAATTTGACTGGGTTCCATAGGTTCCTTAGCTCATTTTTCATCGGAGACTTTTTTCTCAAGTCTAATCTATCTTTAGATGCTACCATCTAGAATAAACTATTTTTCAAGAAAGATGACGTGTCTGAAGGAACCAGATCTAGGATTTCACAGGTAGATCTTGAAATTTTTTCAGGATCAAACAGTGGAAGACTTAAATAAATAAAATATTTATTTAAATAAATATATAAATATCTAGATCTTAGATCTATTATATAATCAAGATATGATATTAAATCAAAAATTAAAAAACATAAAAGGGAAGCAAAGGTTGATCACATCAACCTAGATCTATACTACATCTAATGTAAGTATGAAATCAATAGATCAGATCTATTACCTATGCAAGTTAGATGTTCTAACTTATTGATCCAAACTTGAGGATGAAGTCACAAACCGCACATGTGTTCAGCCTCTAGAAGTCGTCCACACAAGCCTACGAACTCTGATATAAAGTCTGATGCAGAAAATCAGCATAGCATGCTAGTACCGTGCTGATCCTTTTTTGACGGTCGATCCGATGCTCTCTTCTTCAAAAATTAAACTCTCTAAAATATGAGAAGAAAGAGGAGAGTTTTCTAATCTGAGATTTCTCAGAAAAAAACTCAAAAGGAGGAGAAATGTAGAATAAAGCAGCCTTAGAAGAAGATCCTCTTCTTCTTCTCTTTTCTCTCACCTAGACACCTAGTTTGGTGCCTATGGAAACCCCATGCCCAAGGACCCTCTTCCTCTGATTTTAACACACCCCAAACATCTCCCAAATCTCTATATTCCATGAAAATTTTAGCCAAAAATTCTTTTTAAATAATGAGATATGAAGAGTCCAAATTTGGTCAAATTCTTAGACTAGGAAAGATATTAAATGGCAAGTTGTTGGGGCACCCAACTATTGGGCACCCCCACCTTTTTTTCTGCCGTGGACCAACAAGGGGGTTGCACAAAAAAGTCCTCTTTTACCATGAAAATCAAAGAAAATAAGGAAGGATAGGTCGGCACAGTTATGTGAAGCATTTTGGTTGTTTCAAAATACTATATCATAGGATTCAAATCAAAACAAATTCCAACTTTGATTTAGTCCATTACCCAAATTCCTAATGAGAAATAGAGTAAAGGAGGGGGGCATGAGAAGGCCTTGGCATGGAGAATCTTCATGTAAAAATAAAAAACCAAAGAGGGTGGGGCGTGAGGATTAGGTGGCACAAGTGATAGGGAGTCTTAGTCACACTAGGACTCCTATTTTGACTTGGTCAAACAAGGTCTTTTAACCAAATAAAATCAAGAGTAAACTAATCCAATTAAATTAGGTCTTAACTCATTTAAAAAATTAATTAAATTAGATTAAATTAAATTTAATTTTAATTTAATTTTTTAATTAAATTAAAAAATTGGGTTGACCCGAGTCCTAGTTAGACTAGGACTTGTTCTTCCTTGCACTTGGCTTATCAATAAGCCAATTGAATTTGATCCAATCAAGCCTAAACTAAATTTAATTAAATTATATTTAATTAAACTTAATTTTAGCCCTCTGACTTAATCAAATTAAGCCAATTAGCAATCTAATTGCTAATCGATTCTCTTATAATACTTGCACTAGGTTAAACACCAATCGTATTGATTGTTTAACCCTAGAATGATTCTTAATTATTGATCAACCATCCGATCAGATCATGAGGTCTAATGTGTGTGATCTCATAGGTCTGAATCTAAGTTGATAGCATAGAAATAGATTCCTATACTAATCAAAGTGACCATCTAGCAATGGTATCCGATAGTCGGATAGGTCGAATGTATAGAACAACATCCTTAGAACCCATGCGGATATAGTTTCCATATAATTCACCCCCTTGACCAAAATGCTCATAGGACACTCAAAGTTCAACTGTCAACTCTGATCAAGTTGTCCACATTGTATTTCAAAATATCAAATTCATTTGATGGATTATCCTAGCCAAGATTTTGCTATATTGAAATACAGTGATACATTCTTCTCCAACTCTTGGAGTGGTTAATCCCATCTTGATCACACTTTGACTTCGCAAGTACTTGATTGTGCCCAGAAGCCTTTTATTACTGAATTAGAAATTCAATTAGTTTGGTACCAAAGTACAATGAGTTGCTTGTAGGTCATTGAGATGATCTTAGGTCAAAGGGGCACTTATACCTATATCCCATCAGAGACATTCTCGATAGTAGAATGCTCTAGAGTTGATCACGTTCAATGATGATGTACCTATACATCTCACCTATATACCATCCCAGTGTTTTCATACTCCTTGGTTAAGAGGACAACCAACCTATATGGCATATAATGATCTATGTTCGATAGATGCTGTCATCCTTATTAACAACCTATCATTTGGTCGTGAACAAATTTAAGGATTAATCGATAAATTCTCTCTTTATCGAAGCTAAATAGTCCTAAGAACTTCATCATAATAATGGAGTTCATTAGAAGATGAATACTTGTGATGAAAAATATCAAAAATATATTTAATTTATTAACAAATCAATTACAAATATAAAGTAGCTCAACGATCAACTTGTTGACGATTGACTTTGGAACACATTTTTCAACAACTTTCACTTATCCTAAAGCCACTCGACATAGTATCTAATACCCATCTTCGACTTATGGTTGTCAAACTCCTTTATTGCCAGAGCTTTAGTGAAGGGGTCGGTCAGGTTCTTCTTTCCATCGATCTTCTGAAGGTCGATGTTACCTCGATCTATGATATTTCAGATCAAGTGAAAGCGGCGCAGAATGTGCTTCGTCTGCTGGTGTGCCTTCGATTCTTTTGCCTAGGCAATGGCACCAGTGCTATCGCAGTAGAGCAGGATCGGACCATCAAGGGAGGATGCTACTCCAAGCTCGGTGATAAACTTCCTCAGCCATACAGCTTCCTTTGCAGCATCTGATGCTGCCATGTACTCTGCTTCACAAACTGAGTCTGTCACAGTATGTGAAGGGAAATCCTGATTTTCCGGTCCAGGTTCGTCCAGATCTGATTAGATCAAGAGATATATTTCAAAAATTTTTTTTGATCTCAATCAGATCTTGATATATTTCAGATCTGATTCTTATTATTTTAATAAATAAAATAAAATAAGATAAATTAAATCAAATTTAATTTACCTGATTTGGGTAATCCTATTACCCTATAGATGATCCTGATTGCAGCGGAAGGTTCTGGATCTAGCCACGCAAGCGCCTGGCCTCTACCGGTATCCACTCGGATTGGATCTGGAGATCCTCTTCTTCTCTATCACACCTCCAAAAATCAGATCTGGATCTGATCTGGAGGATCTTCAAAACTCTTTTGAAGATCTGCAGTCGTCCTTTTGCAGCAGCGCAGCCTTCTTGCTTTTGATCGCCTTTCCTTGATCTGAATCGCACCAACCTAAGTCCAAAACTCTTTTGGACGTGGAGAGCAAGGGGAGAAGAGACTATGGCATGGAGGAGGAGGGGAGAGGCAGCCTTGGGGCGTGTCTAATTGCATTCACACACAGAATTAGGGTTGGGCGCAGGGTCTTATTTATAGACCTCTTGTGATCCAACTCCTCTTCCTCTCAACCAATCACAACCCTTTGTGAAATCAGATCTAAATCTGATTGGTTGGAATAGAGACCCCTGGATTCCTCCTTAGAGGGCACCTAAGACCAGTCAAACTGGATTCTTAGTAGAACTCTGATTGGAATCCAAAAGGGAGGTGGAGTCCTTGTCCAACAAGGACTCCTAGGCGCCTCCTACTTGGGCTCACGCCACCCTTGGCGTGCGCCCTTCTCCTTGCCAGGTTCTGGCAGGGGGACAGGCCCCCACCAGCTCTCCAATAGGTGCATGACATGTGGTCAAAAGTTAAAAGGTCAATGGTCAATGTTTGACCAGTCAAAGGTAGACTTTTGACCAAAGTCAAAGAACAAGAAATGGCAGGTGACCAAAAATGGCAGGTAATGTCTTACAAATAAGACAACCTATTCTGACTTGGACAACCTCCAGTCAGACCATATGAAGGCCTCTGATTGAGCACAAACTCCTTTGGCTCAGTCAGGACAACTTATTTATGATAGTAAAAGAAGAACGTTAGGTTCAATCGAGTGCTAGCACGATTTTCTTGAACCTAATTGAATCTCATTCAGATCAATTGAACTAGATCAGTTCAATTGATGATCACCAGATTCAAACCCTTGTTTGTGTGACCCAGTTAGGTTCAGTTCTGTATGGTAATGGGATATGTCATGATCTCTATCATCGACATCATCGAAACTCCTTTCGATGGATCAGAACTCTTCTGATTCGAACAGCTAGAATGATCGATCATCTAAATCATTCTAATTGCTCCCAAAATCCACCAGTGACACCTAGCAGTATATGGTGGCAACCCATCAGAGCTGAATGCGAACCTCTTGGTGCAGCTACCTGTGTGATTAAGTTCTTCTATCTTGAGCCCCGATCAGATTAGGGTTAAGGTGAACTCGTCAAACCCTAGTCTCTGTCATATGATGTAATCATTCGATTTCGAGTCCAATGTGAAAATCTAAATAGAAACTCTTTCTATTATTTCACTCTACCATGGCCATGGATTTCTGGACTTGATTCTCATGATCATCATAGGGCTACTCCTCTACCACCGAGGTAGATAGATTCCCATCTTGATGCAATCCAGTTCCTACAATGAACATGCTATAGCCAACATACACCTCAGGATTCCATATGGCTAGGAGACCGAGTAATGGTGTAGTCAAACTATAACACCCTCAAGGTGAACTGCCGATGCATCTCAGGTCAAAGAACCAGACACACTACTGCAGCATCGAGTCAGTCATTGACGAGAAGGTAGACTCCCTAATGACTACTCGAGGTGGTCACGCTCAGTGCCCTCGTTCTCTAACGAGTACCTGTACTCTCGCTCCGGTGTCTCCACACCGTAGACTCAAGACTCATCTACTAAAGAGAAGCGATTCGTACACCAACCTTCCGGATCAATCACCATCCTCGTGATGATCCTATGGTCGGGAGCATGTTTATGAGTTAATAATGATTATTCATGTCTTAAATTTTCAACTCTTGAAAATATGAATTATCATTACCATTAACTCAAAGGATGTATCACAGACACTAAATACACATATGTGATAGAAAATAACCCATTTTCATTGATTATAGTCAAAATTACAATTTTGCCCCTAGAAGTGTATTACAAGTGTCAGCCAATTCTGGCTTCTAGGGCACATATATCTAACAATCTCCCACTTGTCCTAAAGCCAATTGGCTACAAGTCTAAGTCCCATCTTCTCAAGGTGGGCTTCGATCTTCTCTGCTGGCCCAACGGCTTTGTAAGTGGATCTGCCACATTATCTGTGGAGTTGACTCTCTTGACCTCAACGTAACCTTTCTCAAGGTAATCGCGGATGAGATGATATCGCCACTGAATGTGCTTGGACTTCTGGTGAGACCTCGGCTCCTTAGCAAGGGCTATGGCGCCATTATTGTCGCAGTAAAGAGGAATGGCATCTGATGGCATTACTCCAATTTCTGCAGCAAACTTCTTGTACCAGAATGCTTCCTTTGCAGCCTCTGATGCAGCTATATATTCTGCTTCCATGGTGGAATCTGCTATCATAGTTTGCTTGGAACTCTTCCAGCTGACAGCACCACCATTGCACACAAACAGACTTCCAGATGTCGACTTTCGATCATCTATATCGGACATGAAAGTCCGAGTCTGTGTATCCCTTGAACTTGGAGTTCTCCGTTACCAAAGACCAACATCATATCCTTAGTTCTTCTCAAGTACTTAAGGATACATTTCACAGAAGTCCAGTGTTCTTCACCTGGATTTGACTGATATCTGCTTGTGACACTCACAGCATGGGCTATATCAGGTCGTGTACATAGCATGGCATACATGAGGCTCCCTATTGCAGAAGCATAAGGGATCTTGCTCATGCGTTCTATTTCCTCAGGTGTGCTGGGGCACATCTTCTTGGAAAGATGAATACCATGTCTGAAGGGTATTAATCCCCTCTTAGAGTTTTCCATACTAAACCTCTTTAGTACTTCCTCTATGTACATCTTCTGTGAAAGTCCTAGCATCCTATTCGGTCTATCCCTATAGACCTTAATTCCTAGAATAAAGGATGCTTCACCTAGGTCTTTCATGGAGAATTCCTTGGACAACCACATCTTGACTGATGTCAACATGGGAATATCATTCCCAATAAGGAGGATGTCATCCACGTACAATACGAGGAAGACAACAGCGCTCCCACTGACCTTTTTGAAAAAACACATGGTTCCTCTTCATTTTTGATGAAACCAAACATTTTGATCACATCATTGAAACGAGTGTTCCAGCTCCGAGATGCTTGCTTAAGTCCATATATGGACCTTTGCAGCTTGCAAACCTTGTGATCAGTATCACTGGATGTGAAACCTAGCGGCTGTTCCATATAGATATCTTCCTCAAGATATCCATTTAAGGAATGCCGTTTTCACGTCCATTTGCCATATTTCATAATCGAAATAGGCTGCAACAGCAAGCAATGTGCGGATGGATTTTAGCATAGCCTACTGGGAAAAGGTATCCTGATAGTCAATGCCTTCGCGTTGACTATAACCTTTTGCCACCTAGTCTAGCCTTGAATGTCTCCACATTCCCATCTGCACCAATCTTTCTCTTGAAGATCCATTTACACCCAATAGGTACTATACCTTCTGGTGGATCTACCAAGGTCCAGACTTGGTTTGAGTGCATCGAGTCAATTCTCTGACTTGCATTGCCTCTAGCCATTTCTCGGAGTCGATATCTGATATCGCCTCGTTGTAGGTTTTGGGATCATCACCATGAGCACCATTACCTATGAGGAACATTTCCTCTACGTCCTCTGAAATAATACCTAAGTATCTTTCAGGGGGATGGGAAAACTCTTTTTCGATCTATGAGGTGGAGGAGGTAGTGTTCTTATTGGCTCAACCTGATTTGGTTCCAACTTGGTCCTTAGCTCGTTCTGCTTGTGAGACTTTCTCATCAAGCTTAATCTGCTTTCCAATGCCGCTATCTTGAATAAACTATTTTTCAAGAAAGATGGCATGTCGACTCACAATCACATTGTGGTCTTCTGGAATGTAGAAATAGTATCCTAATGACTCTTTAGGATATCCTATGAATCGAGCTCTAAAGGACCTAAACTCTAACTTGTCCGCTTGTTGTCTTTTGACATGAGCCGGACAACCCCAAATTCTGAGATGACTCAGACTTGGTTTCTTACCATGCCATATCTCATACGGTGTGGTAGGAACGGTTTTAGAGGGAACCCTATTCAGTAGATAGATTGAAGTTAACAATGAATGTCCCCAAAGAAAATCAGGGAGGTCTGTGAAGCTCATCATGGATCGAACCATATCCAATAGAGTCCGATTTCTCCGTTCTGAAACCCCGTTGAGTTGAGGTGTTCCTGGTGGAGTCCATTGAGAGACTATGCCATTTTCCTTAAGATAGTCTAGGAATTTCCGGCTAAGGTATTCACCTCCTCGATCTGATCGAAGAACCTTAATGGGTTTTCCAGTTTATTTTTCTACTTCATGTCTGAATTCTTTGAACTTTTCAAAAGCTTCAGACTTGTGTCTCATAAGATACACATACCCATACCTAGACAGATCATCGGTAAAGGTAATGAAGTAGACAAAATTGCCTCTAGCCGGCACATCAAATGGGCCGCACACATCAGTATGTACTAGGGCAAGGAGATCTGTGGCCCTCTCCCCATGTCCAACAAAAGGGAGTTTAGTCATTTTGCCTTGAAGACAAGATTCACAAGTTGGATATGACTCAAAAGTCAATGGACTCAATAGCCCATTTTTCTCCAATTTGTTGATCCTATCTTCTGCTATATGACCTAATCTCAGGTGCCATAGATATCTGTCGTTTGGACTATCCCTAGGTCGTTTGGCATTCACGTTTTGCTCGATAGTTAAAATAGGTACATCAATATGTAGCTGATAAAGACCATTAATAAGGAAACCATTTGCAATTTTATTTCTTTCATAAAGAATGTTACAATGGTCCTTAAAGAAGGTGTAATCACATAAGCCTTCTTGTGCTAAGCATGAAACAGAAATCAAATTCCTGCTAGCTGCAGGCACATAATAACAGTCTTTTAAAACTAAGTCTAAACCAGATGGTAATCGAAGAGGGTATGTTCCCACGGCTACTGCAGCAACTCTTGCTCCATTACCGATGCGTAGGATCATGTCTCCATCCCTCAGCCTCCTGCTATCCTCAAGACCCTGCATAGAAGTGCACAGATGAGCACTAGAACCAGAGTCAAGCACCCAACTGGATGCAGAAGAAACCGTAAGGTTAGACTCAATAACGAGCATACCTCCAGAAGGACCTTCCTTCTTGTTCTTCAGGGTGGCCAGGTAAGTAGGGCAGTTCCGCTTTCAATGGCCGTCGCTGTTGCAATGGAAATACTTTTCCTTTGCCATCGGCCTTTTTCTTCGATTCTGCCTTCTTCTTCTTTGATCCTTCCACCTTTTGCTTTTTCACAGACTTCTTTTTCTTTCCATAAGACTTTCTTTTGGAAGAAGTCCGTTCCATAGCAAGAACTGAGCCTTTAGAACCTTTCATAGAAAGCTCAGCGGTAACCAGCATATTCATTAATTCGGCCAAGGAATTTTGAAGTTTATGCATGTGGTAATTCATGATGAATTGCCCATATGCATCAGTCAAGGATTGCAGAATAATATCGTTCTGCAGGTCCAAGTCTAACTTCACACCGAGCTTCTCAAGCTCTTCCATGTCCTTGATCATTGTCAGACAGTGATCTTGGACTGACTGCCCATCACGCATCTTAGCCTTAAAAAGTCATTTTGTGACTTGATACTTGGCTGCGCGACTCTGTTCACCAAACATCTCCTGCAGGTGAGCCAACATTTGGCGAGCAGTCCCGATATCTTCATGTTGGCGCTGGAGCTCATCAGACATCGAGCCCAACATGTAAGTATCTGGCCTTATTATCTTCGTCTATCCATTTTTTCCAGAGATGCTCTCTGTTCAAGTGGATGGACGGAGCTGGTAAGGTGGGAGGGTCCTGGTCCAAAACATGGGTTAACTTCTCGGAACCCAAAATAATTTTGTAGTTCCTGAGCCAATCTTTATAATTGGGTCCAGTCAGTCTATGTGTGTCCTAGGATACGTGCCAATGGGTTGGACGCAGACATTTTCCTGTAGAGAGTCAAAGATTCTAGTTAGATACTGTAATTATGACTTGACCAATTTGTTTAGGGATTTTATTTTTAAACAAATTAGCTCCCACTATTTTCTCGGATCCCTACACTCCCTCTGTAGAGATGCAAAAATCTCCATGATTAATGATTTCTAGTGGGTGGTGCGGTCTCACCAACTGACTCATCACCTCACCTAACAGTTATTGGTGATGGGTTAGCCAATGAGTGAACAACTCTTGTTCAATGATTCTCTAATCATGGTGCACCCAAACTTGGTCTCTAATTCATGAATCTCACCGTATCCGGAATATTGATCCACTCCTTAGTTAAGTCAGACCCACCATTTGCATAGACTGGGTTCCTAATTGAGTCTCTCACCGTATCCGAAATATTGAGCCCAACTCATCCTCCAGCCCATAGCATCCAATGCCTAATAGACATGGTTGCGTCTTCCTGGTGCAACTGAGCCACTGTATCCAGCCGAGAACAATCAACCCCGGGAAGGGCCCGCACATCTACAATGGTGGAAGACCTCAGACTTAATCTTTTCTTAGGGAGAATTGATTCAGGTCTCATTAAACTAGACTTGTCATAGTCATAACAATTATGACTAACCTAGTGGCATGGGTTAGCTCGGATTATTGACCACCTCAGATCAGAACTGTGTCAACAGATATGGCCAGGTAAGTGAGACCGGTGGAAGGAATATGCCATTAACTCGTACAAGAATGCATTCAGGTCGAGTAGCTTCCAATTAAAAACCAGTCGGTCGTATGTGCCAAACTTACCTTAGACACCAAATTGTTGAGTCAGAACCAATTGGGTTAGCCTACAATCCAGACTCTAACCTCTGAGCCTAATTAGGTCTTGCTTGATCGTGACTCGATCTTGACCCAGACTTAATCCTATTAGGCTGGTCAATTTAAGCATTGTTGATCCCATCTAACCAACTCTTGATTCGGATTTGATCAACCGCTTAGACCTAATTGAGCTACCCAAGCCCGAACCCAGTATTATGAATATGTCTTAGATCTGAAATTCTCAATTTTAGACCTAATTGATATTCCATAATCTTAATTCTTAATTAAGTAGGGTTCATAAACAAAATATGCACAATAAATCCTAGGGTTTCAGGATCTAGGGTTTTGCAGAAAGTAAGTTTTGGGTTTCTGATTAAGGACGAACACGCAGCACCCCTACACATCATAAGAATACCCCATCGAATGGGAAGAGAGGGCCTTTAAATCCTTCTTCGTTCTTATGACCGGACGGCCAAGAGGAACGCCTTAATCAGGAACATGCAATACTACAAAATAGTTTTAGATCTATATCATATATCTCATATACAAATTAGATCTAATCATGGCATATTTTGCATACATCTCATGTATCAAATCATGCATGATTTTCAGATCTAAATTATCTCATAATAATCTAAAAAATTAGATTTAAATTGATCTAATCAAAATAAATTCTAATCTAGACAATTATGTAGAACTATTCTACAACTAGTCTAGACATGCATCAATCATATCTCATATGATATTTAAAAATTAAATAATTTTTATTTACTATTTTTTAGATGTTATTATAACACTTATAATATCAAAAAATAGTAAATAAATAGATCTAAAATATGATTTAATCAAATTAAATTCAAAAACATGCAAGACTATTCTATAGAACTATTCTATTTCTAGAACTAGTCATGCATATTCTTCTAATCTTAGATCCAAATCATTTAATTTTAATTTTTTCTGATTTTCAGATCTGATCACATCTCATGTGACATCTAAAATCACTTTATTTTCTAATTAAAATAAAATTTAAAATTAGATCTAAACAACTTTTAGAACCTTGGCTCTGATACCAGTTGAAGGAGAAATCCTGATTTCCCGGACCAGGTTCGTTCCAGATCTGATCAGATCAAGAGATATATTTCAAAAATTTTTTTCTCTTTGATCTAATCAGATCTGATATTTTAGATCTGATTCTTATTATTTTAATAAATAAAATAAAATAAGATAAATTAAATCAAATTTAATTTACCTTGAATTTGGGTAATCCTATTACCCTGTAGATGATCCTGATTGCAGCGGAAGGTTCTGGATCTAGCCACGCAAGTGCCTGGCCTCTACCGGTATCCACTCGGCTGGATCTGGAGATCCTCTTCTTCTCTATCACATCTCCAAAAATTCAGATCTGGATCTGATCTGGAGGATCTTCAAAACTCCTTTTGAAGATCAGCAGTCGTCCTTTGCAGCAGCGCAGCCTTCTAGCTTTTGATCGCCTTTCTCTTGATCTGGAATCGCACCAACCTAAGTCCAAAACTCTTTTGGACGTGGAGAGGCAAGGGGAGAAAGAGACTATGGCATGGAGGAAGGAGGGGAGAGGCAGCCTTGGGGCGTGGTCTAATTGCATTCACACTCAGAATTGAGGGTTGGGCGCAGGGTCTTATTTATAGACCTCTTGTGATCCAACTCCTCTTCCTTCCTCAACCAATCACAAATCCTTTGTGAAATCAGATCTAAATCTGATTGGTTGGAATAGAGTCCCCTGGATTCCTCCTTAGAGGGCATGCCTAAGACCAGTCAAAGTTGGATTCTTAGGTAGAACTCTAATTGGAATCCAAAAAGGGAGGATGGAGTCCTTGTCCAACAAGGACTCCTAGGCGCCTCCTACTTGGGCTCACGCCAACCCTTGGCGTGCGCCCTTCTCCTTGCCAGGTTCTGGCAGGGGGACAGGCCCCCACCAGCTCTCCAATAGGTGCATGACATGTGGTCAAAAGTCAAAGGGTCAATGGTCAACGTTTGACCAGTCAAAGGTAGACTTTTGACCAAAGTCAAAGAACAAGAAATGGCAGGTGACCAAAAATGGCAGGTAATGTCTTACAAATAAGACAACCTATTCTGACTTGGACAACCTCCAGTCAGACCATATGAAGGCCTCTGATTGAGCACAAACTCCTTTGGCTCAATCAGGACAACTTATTTATGATAGTAAAAGAAGAACGTTAGGTTCAATCGAGTGCTAGCATGATTTCCTTGAACCTAATTGAATCTCATTCAGATCAATTGAACTAGATCAGTTCAATTGATGATCACCAGATTCAAACCCTTATTTGTGTGACCCAGTTAGGTTCAGTTCTGTATGGTAATGGGATATGTCATGATCTCTATCATAGACATCATCGAAACTCCTTTCGATGGATCAGAACTCTTCTGATTCGAACAGCTAGAATGATCGATCATCTAAATCATTCTAATTGCTCCCAAAATCCACCAGTGACACCTAGCAGTATATGGTGGCAACCCATCAGAGCTGAATGCGAACCTCTTGGTGCAGCTACCTGTGTGATTCAGTTCTTCTATCTTGAGCCCCGATCAGATTAGGGTTAAGGTGAACTCGTCAAACCCTAGTCTCTGTCATATGATGTAATCATTCGATTCGAGTCCAATGTGAAAATCTAAATAGAAACTCTTTCTATTATTTCACTCTACCATGGCCATGGATTTCTGGAACTTGATTCTCATGATCATCATAGGGCTACTCCTCTACCACCGAGGTAGATAGATTCCATCTTGATGCAATCCAGTTCCTACAATGAACATGCTATAGCCAACATACACCTCAGGGTTCCATATGGCTAGGAGACCGAGTAATGGTGTAGTCAAACTATAACACCCTCAAGGTGAACTGCCGATGCATCTCAGGTCAAAGAACCAGACACACTACTGCAGCATCGAGTCAGTCATTGACGAGAAGGTAGACTTCCTAATGACTACTCGAGGTGGTCACGCTCAGTGCCCTCGTTCTCTAACGAGTACCTGTACTCTCGCTCCGGTGTCTCCACACCGTAGACTCAAGACTTATCTACTAAAAAGAAGCGATCGTACACCAACCTTTCAGATCAATCACCATCCTCGTGATGATCCTATGGTCGGGAGCTGTTTATGAGTTAATAATGATTATTCATGTCTTAAATTTTCAACTCTTGAAAATATGAATTATCATTACCATTAACTCAAAGGATGTATCACAGACACTAAATACACATGTATGATAGAAAATAACCCATTTCATTAATTATAGTCAAAATTACAATTTTGCCCGTAGAAGTGTATTACAAGTGTCAGCCAATTCTGGCTTCTAGGGCACATATATCTAACAGTATGCTGCTTGAAACACTTCCAATAGATGGCTCCACCATTCAGAGTAAAGATATATTCCAACATGCTTCTACTATTATCATGGTCAGATTGAAAGTTGGAGTCTGTAAATTCCATAAGTTTTAGATCTGACTCACCATAAACCAACCATTGGTCCTTAGTATTTCTCAAATACTTAAGTATGGCTTTAACCACTTTCTAGTAATTTTCTCCAGGGTCAGACTGATATCTACTCACTACTCCTAGTAAGTATGCCACGTCTAGTCTCATAAATATCATGGCGTACATGATAGATCTCACTACTGAAGAATATGGGACTCTACTCATATGCCCTCTCTCTTCAGGAGTTATCGAACAATCCTTTTTAGAGAGAGAAATTTCATGATCTATTGGGAGATAGCTTTTTTTGGAATTCTCCATGCTGAACCTCTTCAGCATAGTATCTATGTACGTGGACTGAGATAATCCAAGCATTCTTTTAGATCTATCCCTATAGATTTTCATCCCTAGGATGTAAGATGCTTCACCCAAGTCCTTCATAGAGAACTATGATGACAACCAAACTTTTATTCCCTACAGTGCGGGGATATCATTCCCGATTAAGAGAATGTCATTTACGTACAAAATAAGAAATACCATTGCTGGACCATTTGGCCATTTGTAAATGCAGGATTTTTCTTCGTTCTTAACGAAGACATACATTTTGATCACTTTATCAAAATGCATGTTCCAACTTCGAGATGCCTGCTTCAGTCCATAAATGGATCTCTGAAGCCTGCACACCTTGGACTGGTCTGTGGATGTGAACCCCTTAGGTTGTATCATATACACCTCTTCGATCAACTCTCCATTCAGAAAAGCTATCTTCACATTCATCTATCAGATCTCATAGTCCAGATGGACAACAATCGCAAGCATAATCCGAATGAACTTGAGCATTGCCATAGGAGAGAATATCTCATCATAGTCAATACCATAACGTTAATGATATCCCTTGGCAATCAGACGGACTTCATAGGTCTCCACCTTTTCGTCTGCGCTCTTCTTTCTTTTGAAGACCCATTTACACATAATGGGTTTAACCCGTTCGGATGGGTCAACCAATGTCTACACATCGTTGACCTTCATCAACTCCATTTTAGATTTCATGGCCTCAAGCCATTTCTCAGAATCAAGTCTCTGCATAGCATCCATATAGTTGATAGGATCCTCATCATTTTCATCGTGTTCGATGGGATCACGATCTCGGACCAAAAAATCATAGTATCTGTCTGACTGATGCAGTACTCTATCAAAATGCCTTAATGGTGCAAGTACACTGAGCTTCAAATTTGATCTAATCGAATCCAGTTCTGGTTCAGCTATAGGTATCAATTTTTCTACCTATTGAACTTCATTAAGTTCAACCTTAGAGGCAATAGTTCCTTCACCAAGGAATTCTTTTTTCAAAAAAGTTGCCCTAAGGCTGTCGAACACCTTTTGTTCATTAGCATGGTAGAAATAGTATCCTTTTGCCTCTTTTGGATACCTTATAAATGTGTACTTATCAGACCTAGGTCCAAGTTTATCTATAATTAACCATTTCACATAAGTCGGGCACCTTCAAACCCTAAAGTGTGAAAGTGCTAGCTTACGCCCTGTCTAAATCTCATATGGAGTCTTAACTACAGACTTACCTGGAATCCTATTTAATAGATAACAAGTTGATTTAAGTGCATATCCCTAGAAGGATATCGGCAAGCTGGTAAAATCCATCATGGATTGAACCATGTCTAATAGAGTCCGATTCCTTCTTTCAAACACACCATTATGCTGTGGTGTTCCTGAAGGAGTCCATTAGAAGAGAATTCCATTCTCTCCCATATATGTGAGAAACTCACCGAAAAGATATTTTCCTCCTCGGTCAGATTGAAGAATTTTAATACTCTTTTTAGTTTATTTTCTACTTTACTTCGGAATCGTTTGAATATTTCAAAAGAATCTGACTTATGTTTCATCAGATAGACATATCCATATCTGGATAGATCATCTGTGAAAGTAATGAAGTAGACATATCCACCTTTGACACTTGTACTCATTGGTCCACATATATCAGTATGTACTAGCCCTAAGAGCTTAGTGGCTCTTTCACCTTTTATAGTAAAAGGTGACTTGGTCATTTTACCAAGAATACAGAATTCACAGGTTGAAAGTGATTCACAATCACTGACTTTGAGGATTCCTTCTTGAGTTAACCTGTCTATTCAATTCTTATTTATGTGACCTAGCCTACAATGCCATAAGTAGATATCTGACACACTATATAATCTAGGGTGCCTGCCGGTTTAATAGACTATGTTAACAGGTTGTGATAGCATATACATACAATTATTCAAATATCCATAAAAAATAGTAACACCATTCATAATGATATTACAAACTTATTTCTTTATTGAAATTTCATAATCGTTTTTGGTCAGAAGGCCTATAGAAATGATATTTAAAAAGAAATTGGGATAGAAGTGACAATCACTAAGAACAATGGTATGGAACTCAAATACAAGTTTTAAAATTTTTAAAGCTAGAACTGAAACTGGTCTTCCATCTCCAATATTCAGGAATCTTTCACCTTGCTCGGATCTTCTACTGATCTGCAATCCCTGCAATGAATTGAAAATATGGTAAGGGTTACCGATATCCAATACCCAGTCAGTAATATCACAAAAAGAGAAATTATAAGAAGTTATCATATAAATATCTTATCTAGCAACAACTTCTTTCTCTACCTGTTCGGATCTAGAAAGGCAATGTATTGAGGACAGTTTCTTTTTTAGTGCCTCCACTTTTTGCAAAAGAAGCATTCAGCTTGACTCTTATTAGACTTGATCTTCCTGGTATGGCCCTGCACATATGTCTCAACCTGAACTTGCACTTTTCTAGCTTTCTTCTTCTTATTCTTCTTTCCTTTCCTAAAGGATTGAGAGCTAGAAGTTGAACCTCCTACTAAGTTCATCGACTCTTTATGAAGTTGGTGATCCTCCTCAAAGTTCTGAAGTAACCCTAGTAACCCGTAGTAGTCTACTTTAGGCTTTGTCATTCTGAAATGAGTAGGGAATGGGAGAAACGACTTGGGCAATGAGTTCAGTATTGCATCTTTTCCAAGTTGTTTATGCAAGAGAATGTCGAGCTTGCTCAATCGCTCTATCAGCTCGATCATGTACAATATATGATCAGTGACAGAGGCACCATCTCGCATTTTGGCGTTGAAGATAACACAACTAGTCTTGTATCTCTCCACGTTATCGGATGTGCCAAAGGAATCCTCCAACACTTGAAGCATGTCTTTTGGCTGAGCTGTCTCAAATCTGCGATTGAACTCATCACTCATAGCAACCGGCATGATACAGCGCACCATGGTCCAATCATTGAGCCACTTCTGGTAAGTGTCTCTGACTATTTCACATGCATTGGCAGCTGACTCCTCAGGTGTAGGATCCATTTATGCTCCAGGACTATCTTCAACTTTCGATACCAGCTATCAAAGTTGGGTCACACCAACTTATCATTGTCCAACAATTATCAGAGCAATAAGAAAGTGGCCATATCTACACCAAGAAAAAACATAACCTAATTAGTAATTGATTCATTAAACCTAAAGATTTGGACTTTAATCAAAAGGTTCTCCCACTAATTCTTCGAATTGATAGCCTCTACCTCCAATCTGAGAAATTATCATAATTCCTTAGTGGATACTAGAATCCACATAGACTGTACACGAGCCCAACTTTGGTTGGCCCATCCATGTACATCTAAGGGTAGGTTCATAACCAATTATTTCTTCAAACAACTTTTAGTAATTAAATTTTGCCACAGCCCCTGATCAGTTGGCTTTAGCGTTCTCAGAAAAGGGTCCAGTTAGGTCCAACCATTAACATGATCATACTTGGTCCATCTAACTAATGAATGATTAGGCCTAATTTTGGTTGGCCCACCTGACCACCATTTAGAAAGATATATCCAAGAGATCATATAATGAATGATAATTTCATCAACTGATAAGCACTAGGCCTTTGGGCCTCTAATGATTATCCAGCTGATGGACCTATTATCATCCACTTTAATGGGAGGCTGTGATCCAGTTATCATATAACTATTTCATTTTAGAAACCTAATAATTTTAGAGGATTTATTTATAGATGTGAGTAGGTCAGATTAACTAGTTTGTCATGATCCTCCTACTGGCTTCACTAAGTCAGCATGAGGGAGACCACTAACAGGCTGGTCTAGGAGCACCTAAATCAGTCACACTGATTTACCTAGCTGACATGGGTCAACTCAAATTGTCAAGTGATCTAATCAAAACTCAATCTCACCAAGAAGGCCAAGTAAGTGAGTTCGATGGAAGGGTCTACCAAAGCTTGCCTTAGACACCATCGAAAATTGCTAGGTAAGCGGGCTATCAATTAAAAATCATCGATCGTATGTGCCAGACTTACCTTAGACACCAACTGATTTAATTAGTCTTGATTAGATCAACCTAATAGTTCGAGCTAGATCTCTTAGCCAAGAATTAAGTCCATTTGGTTCTTGTTAAAGACATGAACTTGACCAACTATAACTATTGTGATTGATCTAGAGAATCCTTAACCTAATTTAAGATAATAATTGATTAGATTTAGTCAATTCTCTAATTAAGTCCATTCTTTAATCTAACCTTAGGTTTAACCCAATTAATGGACCTAATCCCCACTAACCCATTAACCCAATGTGTTATGATTCGTGTCATAGGATCTTCAATTTACAATTCTAGAACTTAATCAAACAACTTCTTAATTCTTAATTAAGTTTTGGGCTGAGGGTTGGAGTTTGGCTTTTCAAAAATAATTTTCATATTTGTAAAATATTTTTTACAACATGGTTTTATCAACCAAGTTACATGTTTGATTTATAATTAATATACAAGTAAAATAAATATGAAACTACTTTAGATCTAATCTTAATAGGTTCATGTAATTGAAACAGATTCAATAATAATCAATCATAAATCTTTCTAGATCAAATCTAACATATTTATGATGATTAAAATTAGATTAAAATATTTTTAATCAGATTATAAAATCTCTTAGATCTAATCTAAAATTTTATGATCAATATTTTAGATCAGCATGTATTAGGATAACTTTTCCACTGTATGGAATAGACCTTACAGCCGGACAATTTTATAGCAGTCCGTGCAATCTAAAATATTTTATTTTTAGATCTAAAATTATTTTAAATTTATTAAATTATAAATAAATCTAAATTAAATCTAATAAATTTATGATTAGAGTTAGATCATCATAAATTAGGATAATCTTTTTATTGTAAGGGATAAACCTTACAGCAGGACAATCTTATGGTAGTTCATGAGATCTAGATTTTTAATTTTAAATTTAATAATTAGATTATAAATTAGATCTAATCTAAGAAATAATTTAAATATACACAAAAATTATGTAATAAGAATCTAGGCTCTGATACCAATTGAAGGAACCAGATCTAAGGTTTTACGGGTAGATCTTAAAATTTTTTCAGGATCAGGCAGTGAAAGACTTAAATAAATTAAATATTTATTTAAATAAATATGTAAATATCTAGATCTTAGATCTATTATGTGATCAAGGCATGATATTAAATCAAAAATTAAAAAACATAAAAGGGATGTAAAGGTTGATCACATCAACCTAGATCTACACTACATCTAATGCAGGTATAAAATCAATAGATCAGATCTATTACCTATATAAGTTAGATATTCTAACTTGCTGATCCAAGCTTGAGGATGAAGTCACGAGCCACACACGCATCCGATCTCTAGGAGTCATCCACACAAGCCTACGAACTCTGATCTGAAGTTTGATGTAGAAAATCAGCACAGCATGCTAGTACCATGCTGATCCTTCTTCGACAGTTGATCTGACACTTTTTTCTTCAAAATTTGGACTCTCCAAAATATGAGAAGGAAGAGGAGAGTTTTCTGATTTGAGACTCTCTCAAAAATAAAACTCAAAAGAAGAAGGAGAGATGAAGAATAAAGCAGCCTTAGAAGAAGATCCTCCTCTTCTTCTCTTTTCTCTCACCTAGACACCTAGTTTGGTGCCTATGGAACCCCCAAAAATTTTCTTTAAATAATGAGATATGCAGAGTTCAAGTTTGGTCAAATTCTTAAACTAGGAAAGACATTAAATGGCAAGTTGTTGGGGTGCCCAACTCTTGGGCACCCCCACCTTTTTTTCTACCATGGACTAGCAAGGGGGGCAAACAAAAAAGTTCTCTTTTATCATAAAAATCAAAGAAAATAAGGAAGGATGGGTTGGCAAACTTATGGAAAGAGTTTTGGTTGTTTCAAAATACTATCTCATAGGATTTCAAATCAAAACAAACTCCAACTTTGACTTAGTCCATTACCCAACTTCCTAATGAGAAATAGAGGAGAGGAGGGGGGCGTGAGAAGGCCTTGGCATGGAGAATCTTCATGTAAAAATAAAAAACCAAAGAGGGTGGGGTGTGAGGATTAGGTGGCGCAAGTGATAGGGAGTCCTAGTCACACTAGGACTCCTATTTTGACTTAATCAAACAAGATCTTTTAACAAAATAAAATCAAGAGTAAACCAACCCAATTAAATTAGATCTTAATCCATTTAAAGACTTAATTGAATTAGATTAAATTTAATTTAATTTTAATTTAATTTTTTAATTAAATTAGAAAATTGGGTTGACCCGAGTCCTAGTTAGATTAGGACTTGTTCTTCCTTGCACTTGGCTTATCTAATAAGCCAATTGGACTCGATCCAAATAAGCCCAAACCAAATCTAATTAAATTATATTTAATTAGACTTAATTTTAATTCTCTGACTTAATCAAATTAAGTCAATTAGCAATCTAGTTGCTAATCGATCCTCCTGCAATACTTGCACTAGGTTAAATACCAATCATATTGATTGTTTAACCCTAGAATGATTCTTAATCATTGATCAACCATCCAATCAGATCGTGAGCTCTAATGTGTGTGACCTCATAGGTCCAAACCTAAGTCGATAGCACTGGAGCAGATTTCTATATCAATCAAAGTAACCATCTAGCAATGGTACCCAACGATCGGATAGGTTGAATTTGTAGAACAATATCCTTAGAACCCATACGGATATAGTTTTCATATAATTCATCCTCTTGACCAAAATGCTCGTAAGATACCTCAGAGTTCAACTGTCAACTCTGATCAAGTTGTCCACATTGTATTTCAAAATATCAAATCCATTTGATGGATTATCCTAGCCAAGATTTTGCTATATTGAAATATAGTATTACATTCTTCTCCAACTCTTGGAGTGGTCAATCCCATCTTGATCACACTCTGACTTTGTAAGTACTTGACTGTGCCTAGAAGCCTTCCGTTACTGAATTAGAAATTTAGTTAGTTTGCTATCAAAGTACAGTGAGTTGCTTGCAGGTCACTGAGATGATCTCAAGTCAAAGGGATACTCATACCTATATCCCATCAAAGACATTCTCAATAATACAATGCTCTGAAGTTGGTCACGTTCAATGATGATGTACCTATAAATCTCACCTATATGCCATATTAGTATCTCCATACTCCTTGGTTAAGAGGACAACCAACCTATATGGCATACAGCGATCTATGCTCGATAGATGCTGTCATCCTTATTAATAGCCTATCATTTGGTCGTGAACAAATTTAAGGACTAATCGATAAATCCTCTCTTTATCGAAGCTAAATAGTCCTAAAAACTTCATCACAATAATTGAGTTCATTAGAAGATGAATACTTATGATGAAAAATGCTAAAAATATATTTTATTTATTAATGAATCAGTTACAAATATAAAGTAGCTCAACCGTCAATAGGTTGGCGATTGGCTTTGGGACACATTTTCCAATAGTATCAACTCACAATCACATTATGATCTTTCAAGAGATAGAAATAATATCCAATGACTCTTTAGGATATTCAATAAATCGAGCTCTAAAGGACCTAGACTCTAATTTGTCCACCTATTGTCTCTTGACATGGGCCGAACAACCGCAAATTCTGAGATGACTTAGACTTAGTTTCTTACTATGCCATATCTTATACGGTGTGGTAGGAACGATTTTATAAGAAACCCTATTCAGTAAATATATAGCAGTCATCAGACTATGTCCCCAAAAAAACTTAGAAAGGTCCATGAAACTCATCATGGATCAGACAATATCTAATAGGGTCCGATTTCTCCATTCTGAAACCCCGTTGAGTTGAAGCATTCCAGGTGGAGTCCATTGAGAGACTATGTCATTATCCTTAAGATAGTCTAGGACTTTCCAGCTAAGGTATTCATCTCCTCGATCTGATCGAAGAACCTTAATGAATTTTTCTATTTTCTTTTCTACTTCGAGTCTGAATTTTTTGAATTTTTCAAAAGCTTCAGACTTATGTCGTATCAAATATACATACTCATACCAAGATAAATTATTGCTAAAGATGATGAAGTAAACATAATTATCCTTATCCGACACATTAAATGGACCGTATACATTAGTATGTACTAGGGCAAGCAAGTCTATGACCCTTTTCCTATGTCCTACAAAAGAGAGCTTGGTCATTTTGCCATGAAGGCAAAATTCATAAATCAAATATGACTCGAAAGTAAACGGACTCAATAGCTTGAATTTCTTAATTTGTTAACCTTATCTTCAACTATATGATCTAGCCTAAGGTGCCAAAAATACCTATCATTTAGACTATCCCTAGGTCACTTTGATCCTATGGCATTCATGTTTTACTCGATATTAAAAATAGAAACATCAATATGTAACTAATAGAGACTATTTATAAAGAAACCACTTACAATTTTATTTCTTTCATAAAGAATGTTATAATGGTCCTTACGAAAACTAATTACATAGCCTTTTTGTGCTAAACATGAAACAGAAATTAAATTCCTGCTTGCTGTAGGCACATAAAAATAGTCCCTAAGAACTAAATCTAATCTTGATAGTAATCATAGAGGGTAGGTTTTTATGACCATAGTACCAACTCTTGCTCCATTTCTATTGTGTAGGATCATCTCACCATCCCTTAGTCTTCTGCTATCCTCAGGATCCTGCATAGAAGTGCATAAATGAGCACTAGAACCAAAGTTAAGCATCCAACTAGATGTAGAAGAAATCGTAAGATTAGATTCTTTAATGAGCATACCTCCAGAAGAATCTACCTCCTTCTTCTTTTTGAAGCTGGCTAGGTACAAAAGCTAGTTTCGCTTTCAATGGCCATCAGTATTGCAATGAAAATATTTTTCCTTATCGGCCTTCTTCTTCGACTCTGCCTTCTTCTTCTTCTCATCATCCACCTTCTGCTTCATTACGGACTTCTTCTTCTTTTCAAATTTTTTTTTTTGAAAGAAGTCTGCTCTTCAGTAAGTACTGAGCCTTTAGAACCTTTCATAGAAAGCTCAGCAGTAATCAGCATGTTCATAAGTTCAACTAAGGTATTCTGAAGTTTATGCATATAGTAATTCATGATAAACTATACATATGCATCAATCAAGGACTGTAGAATTATATCAATCTATAGATCATAATCTAACTTGACACTGAGCTTCTCAAGCTCTTCTAAATCTTTGATCATCATCAGACAATCATCTTGGACTGACTAGCCATCACGTATCTGAGCCTTAAATAGTCTCTTAGTGACTTGATATTTGGCTACGCGACTTTGTTCACCAAACAACTCTTGTAGGTGAGCCAATATTTGGCGGCTAGCCTTAATATCTTCATGTTGGCGCTGGAGCTCATCAGACATTGAGTCCAACATGTAATACTTGGCTTTGTTATCTTCATCCATCCACTTCTTGAGAGACTCTCTCTGATCAGCGGATGGACGGGCTGGTAAGGTGGGAGGATCCTGTTCCAACACATGAGTTAATTTTTCAGAATCCAAAATAATTTTAAAGTTTTAGAGCCAATTCTTATAGTTGGATTCAGTTAGTCTATAGGTATCTAGGATACGAACTAGTGGGTTGGACGCAGACATCTTTCTATAGAGAGTCAAAGTTTTTAGTTAAATTTTGTAATTAGACTTAATCAATTTATTTAGAAATTTTATTTTTAAATAAATTAGGCTCCCACTATTTCTTCGGATCCCTACACTCCCTTGGAAGAGATGCAAAAATCTCCACAATTATTGATTTCTAGTGGATGGTGTGGTCCCATCAACTGGCTCACCACCTTACCTAACAGTTATTGATGATGGGTTAATCGATGAGTGAAAAACTCTTGTCCAATAATTCTCTAATTATGGTGCGCCTAAATCTGGTCTTTAATTCATGAAGTTCATCATGCCCGAAATATTGCTCCACTTTTTAGTTAAGTTAGACCCACCATTTGCACTAATTGGATTTCTGATTGGATTCCTCACCGTATCCAAAATATTGAGCCCAACCCATCCTCTAACCCATAGCATCCAATACCTAATAGACAGGGTTGTGTCTTCTTGGTGCAACTAAACCACTATATCCAATCAAGAATAATCAACTCTGGAAAGAGCCCGTATATCTACAATGGTGAAACACCTTAGACTTAATATTTTCTTAGGAAGATTTAATTTAGATCTTTTTAAACTTGACTTGACTTAGTCATAATAATTATGACTAATCTAGTGGCATAGGTTGGCTCGAATTATTAGCCACCTCAAATCAGAACTGGATAGACACAAATGGCCAGATAAGTGAGACCTTTAGAAGGGATATGCCATTAACTCAACAAGAATGCATTCAGGTCGAATAGCTCCCAATTAAAAATCAATCAATCGTATCTACTAGACTTATCTTAGATATCAAATTATCAAATTAGAATCAATTGGGTTAGCCTACAATCCAGATTCGAACCACGGAGCCAATTAGGTCTTGACTTGATTGAGTCACATCTTAATGTGTTTTGATCTTGATCCAGACTTAATCCTATTAGACTGATCAAATCTAAGCTTTCTTTGATCCCACCAAATCAACTCTTGATTTGGTTTGATCAACCGCTAGACCTAATTGAGCTACCCAAGCTCGAACCCAATTTTATGAATATGTCTTAGATTTAAAAATTCATAATTTTTAGATCTAATTAATTTCATAATCTTAATTTTTAATTAAGTTTTGGATTCATGAATAAAATATGTAATAAAATTTTAGAATTTCAGGATCTAGGATTTTGCAGAAAAATAAGTTTTAATTTTTGATTAAGCACGAACGTGCAACACCCCTACACGTCATAAGAACATCCCATTGAATGAAAGGAGAGGGCCTTTAAATCCTACTTTATTCTTATGACTAGATGTCAAGGAGAATACCTTAATCAAAAATATAATTTCTACTACAAAACTAGTTAGATCTAAATTATATATCGCATATACAATTAATGATCTAACACATACATGTTTTGCATACATCTCATATATCCTAACTCAATCAATCATGCATACTTTCAAATCTGAAATATCACATATTAAATCTAAAAAATAAAATTTTAAATTCGATCATATCAAAAATAAAACTATTTTAGATATTTTATAGAACTATTCTATAAATAGTCTAAGCATTCATCTTTCATATCTCATATGAATAAATTAAAAATTAAAAATTTTATTTTCTTTTTTTTAAATCTGGTTACAATAATTACAACATCAAAAAAATAGAAATAAAATAGATATAAAATTATATTTAATTAATTTAACAACATGATTATACTAGACAACATAGAACTATTCTATTCCTGGTCTAGTCATGCACCTCATACATTATAGATCTAAATCATAAAATTTTTAATTTTTTAATTTTAGATCTAATCACATCTGATGTGACATCTAAAATTTTTTAATATCAAATTATAAATAAAAAATTAAATTAGATCTAAAATAGATCTAATGAACTGCGAACCTAGCTCTGATACCAGTTGAAGGATAAACCCTATTTTTTCGACACAAAATCATTTAGATCTGATTGGATCTGAAGAAATATGTCAAAAATTTTTCTATGATCCTAATCAGATCTGATCCTAAAAATTTAATATTATAAAATAAAAATAAAATTTAATTTAATTTAATTTCATACCTTATTTTAGAAAATTAGATTATCCTATGATGATACTGATTGATCCTAAGGTTCTAGAAGGAGCCACGCACGCGCCTGACCTCTACCAATGTCCACTCGAGCAAGATCTAATGGTCTTCTCCTTCTAAATCTTTTTTTCAAAAAGTAGATATGGGTCTGATCTTGAAGTTTTTCAAAACTTCTTTTGAAGAAGCAGTAGTTGTCTCTTTCAGTAGTGCTGCCTTCTTCCTGATTTGAGCGCCTTTCTTCCTTGGATGTTACTTGAACCTGTGCCCAACTCCTTGGGTGTGGAGAGGGAGAGAGAGGATTAGATGAGGCATGAAAGAGAGAGAGAGAGAGGCAATCTTGGAGCATGGAAATTATGTAAGACTTCTTAATCCTAGGCGTAGATAGGGTTTAAATAGATCCTGCTGCGCCATGCAGTGCCATGACCAATCAGAGATCTTCATTCAATCAGATCTAAATCTAATTGATGGGATGATGTCATCTAATCCAATCATATGGGAGTCCCTCAAAAATTCACATAGGTGATACCAAGACTGGATAAAACAAAAAACCTTTGGCGCCTAGGTATTTAAACCCATCAAGAAACCCTGGAGTCCCATCTGTATGGGACTCCATCCCTTATCCATATGGAGCACACGCCTAGGGTGGTGTGCACCCTCTCTCTTGCCTCTTTTAGTAGGAGGACAAGAGCCCCAAGTGCTCTCCTATTGGTGCATGACACATAGCTCTATGTCCAAGTGTCCAAGGTCAACTGTTGACCTATGTCCAAAAATAGGAATTAGCAGGTGATAGGAATTGGCAAGTGGTATCTTAAATCCATCTAATGAATTAACATAATTCTTTTCTGATCTGGACAAGCTTCAGTCAGACTAAGATAAATTTTTTAGGTAAGCCTAAATAAATTTGGCTCAATCGAGACAAACCAAAATAATTACAAAAGGAGAATGTTAGGCTCAATCATCTGCTAGCATAATTTTCTTGAACCTAATTGGATCTAATCCAAATCAATTGAATTGGATTAGTTTAATTGATGACATCTAGATCTAAATTCTTATTTGTATGATTTAGTTAGATTCAGTTTCGTATGGTAATGAGACATGTCACAATCTCTATCATCAACATCATCAAAACACCTTTTGATGGACCAGAACTTTTCTGATTCATACAATTAGAATGATCGATCATCTAATTTATTCTAATTGCTTCTAAAATCCATCAGTGACATCTAGCAGTATATGGTGGCAATCCATCAGAACTGAAAGCGAACCTCTTGGTGCAGCTACCTATGTGATTGGGTTCTTCTATCTTGAGCCCCGATAGGATTAGGGTTAAGGTGAACTCATCAAACCCAATATCCATCATATGAATTAATCATTCGATTCGAGTCCAATGTGAAACTCTAATAGAAACTTTTTCTACCATCTTCACTCTACCATGGCCATGGGCTTAAGAACTCAATCTCATGATTATCATAGGGCTGCTCCTCATCTATCGAGGTAGATAGATCACCTATTGGTGCAATCCAACTTCTATAATGAATATGCTATAGTCAATATACATCTTAGGATTTTGAATGGCTAGGAGACTGAGTTATGGTGTAGTCAAACTATAACACCCTCAAGGTAAACTATCGATGCACCTCAGATCAAAGAATCAGACATGCCACTGCAGCATCGAGTTAGTCATCGACGAGAAGGTAGATTTTTTTATGACTGCTCGAGGTGGTCACGCTCAGTGCCCTCATTCTCTAATGAGTACCTATACTCTCGCAGCAGTGTCTCCACATCATAGACTCAAGACACATCTATCCTAAAAAAATGATCGTACATCAATCTTCTAGATCGATCACCATCCTTATGATGATCCTACGATTGAAAGCTATTTATAAGTTAATTATGAAAATTCATATCTCAAATTTTTAACTCTTGAAAATATGAATTGTCATTACCATTAACTCAAAGGATGTATCACAGATACTTTAAATACACACTATGATAGAAAATAATCTTTTTATTAATTTATAGTCAAGATTATAAAATTATCCTTAGAAGTGTATTATAAATGTTTAGCCAATCTGACTTTTAGGGCACGCATCTAACATGTTCGATGTGGACTCCTTAGATGCCAGATTTGTTCGAACATACAAGATTCGTTTGTGCTCCAGGACTGTCTTTAGCTTTCGATACTAGTTATTGAAATTAGATCCCATCAATTTATCACTATCCAATAGTGATTGGAGCGATAAAGAAGTGGCCATATCTAAAAGAAAAAGATAAAGATCAATTAGTGTATGAATCACCTAATCCCAAAGGCATGGATTTTAGTTTAAAGGTTCTCCCACTATTTTATACGAATTGACAATCTCTACCTCTAATTCAAGAAATTACATTAATTTAGCAAGTACTAGAATCTATACAGATTATACACAAGCTTGACTTTGGTCAACCAACCCATGTGCATCCCTGGATCGGTCTTAATCAGTTATTTCTCTAAACAATATCTATTAATTAATTTTTCCCCAGGTTCCTTTTTAGTTGGCTTTGGCCTTCACTGAAAGGTCTAGTTAGATTCAACTATTAATATGACCACACTCAATACATCTAACCAATGAATGATCAGGCCCAACTTTGACTAGCCAATTTAACCACCTATCAGTGAGACACAACTAAATTATCATATCATGAATGATAATTCTAATAGTAGATAAGCACCAGGCCTTTGGGCCTCCAATGATTATTAGACTAATGGACTCATTATCACCCAACTTAATGGAAAGCTATGAATTTATTATCTACACAGCATTTTTATTTTATGAACCTAATAATTTAAAGGATTTTATTATTTATTTTAAGAGGAGAAGAGAAAAGATTAACCAGAATCAATAATCCTTCCACTAACTTCACAATGTCCCAAAAAGGATTAATGACAAAATTGGTTCAGAAGCACCTAAATCAGTCACACTGATTTACCTTAATGGCATGGGTTAGCTGAAATTACTAAGTGATCTAGTCAAAATATTATCCACCATATTAGCTAAGTGAGATCGATGGGAGGGATATGCCATTAACTCATCATAGACTCAATCTATGCAGGTAGCTTCCAATTAAAGATCATCGATCAAGACTGCCAAACTTATCTTAGACATCAATCGATTAATTAGTTTAGATTTGATCAACCTCATAATTTAGACTCGACCATTGAGCCACAATTAGATCTATTTGGTAAATTAAAATAATAGACTTAATCAACTACAACTATTGAATAAATCTATAAAGAAGAATTGACCTAATCATAATCAACTATTTATTTAGATTTGATCAATTATTCTAATCAGTCTATTATTTATATGATTTCTAATCCTAGGTTTAACCTAGTTATTAGGACCTGATCCGAGCTAACCCATTAACCCAAGATTATGAAATATGGCCTTAGATCTTAGAGTCTCAAATCTAGATCTCTTAATTCCAAATTAAGTATGTGAAATATGTGTTTCAATTTATAAGACTATTTTACAATGATTTTATGTGAAGCATGCATATAGTTTCATATCTTTAAAACTAATTTTCAGATCATGCTTTATAAACATAAATAAATCTGATCTAAATTGCATATATGCATCACATAAATCATGGCATCTTTTAGATCAATATCTATTGCATCATATGCATCACATAATCTTGATCATATTACTTCTAATCTTATTAGAACATAGCATCATACATTTATCTTAGATCTAAACATCTGATTATACAGCATATAAAAGAAGAATTCAGATCTGAAATCATACAAAAAATCTATTCAAAAATTCATATGAACACATAAAAAAAATTCTGCACAAAAATTCTGGTTAAACCTACTTTGATGTCGTGTAGATATTTATTTAAAATCAGAACTGAAAATCTGTCAAAATAGATTTATTTTAGATCTTGATTAAAGCTACTAACAACCTAAATCATTCTTCAAAAGATTCTGTTAAAATAAATTTAAAATAGATTTTAATCAGATTGTTATTCCAATAAAAATTTTGCACAAGAAAATTTTATTACAACTAATTTATAATAAACTATTTCAACCATTGATTAGTTTCTTAAAATTTTTGATTAAAACCAAAATAGAAAATTCATATCAAAAGGTTTAAATCAGATATTACTGTCTAACATAAAATTTTAGGATTACATCTCCGGTGTAAACACTGCAAAACAATTCTGTGCATCATATGATCAAAATCCTGGGGCTCTGATACCAATTGAAGGAAAAGATCTGATTCAGAACTAGATTTTCAGAGGTTAGATAAATAGATTCAAGTTTAAAATAAAATTTTAAACATCAAAATACCTATGATACGCAGCGAATTCTAGGGTTTCTTGAATCTGATGCCTATAAGATCTGAAAGCATAGGTCCTCTACTTCACGAGCACACCAGGCACTGTAGGGAAGAGGGATGAATATCTAGATGTCACACCTTCTAAAAAGAAACAAAAAAAGGAATAAGATTTGAAAGAACTCTTTTATAGATCTTTCTTGAGACATCCTCATGCCAAGGAACAAGAATCAAGAACTCCCCATGCCTAAAGAGAAGAAGAAGGACAATCCTTCTTATCGCCCCCACCCTCTCTAGCTCTCTCTATATCGCATAAAACAAGAGCACAATCATAATATATGGTTGGCAGCCTGGGGTTTTTGCCCCTTATATTGTTGATGCCCAAGGGTTTAGATCAAACCCAATTTAGTTAGGACTCTTAGTCCTAACCATATCCAAATAGGAAAATGAAGAAGTATTGGCGCCACATAGTGGCGCCCTCTCTTCCTCACGCGCACACACAAGAGTGGGGGTGCACAAATCAATGCCCCCTCCTTCTCTTGGTTGGCTATAAGGAGAAAGAGTCTTAGTGCATTGGATCTTTAAGGATCTAACCATTTTAGATCTGATTCGAATCTAATTCAAACCATATAATTTTGAATAGACTGTTGACCCTAATTTGATTAGGGTTCAGGTCCAAGTCTAACTTGAATTTTTAACTTGAATAAGTCTAATTAAATCATGTTTAATTAAATCAGATCTATTCTAAAATAATTAGTACTTGAATTCATTTTTCATGAATCCTTTGGATCAAAGACTTGATCATAACCATCCCTAGAATTAAACTTGTACCTCATGTCCAATGCTAGCTAGACATCGTCAACTGTTTAATCCCGTATGACCTCTAACTTAATTCTCAATTAAGCTAATCTATTTGTTCAATTAAGTCAAGTACTTTCAAATTAAATAATTAGATTATAGGTCAATTATTTTCTACATTGCATGACTTAGTACGTGATTCCATAGGTTCGAATACTAAGCAAGTAGCATAAGAACTATTTTCTATATTAATCAAAGTTACCATCTAGCAATGGTTTTCGACCTTTGGATAGGTTGAATATTTGTAAGACAATATTTAGGAACCTTGGCATATGGTTGTTACATGATTCATCCCTTTGATCTTAAATGCTTAGGATGACTTAGAATTTGCTGTCAACCCTAAATGAGTCATCCACATTCTATGTCAACCTTTCAAATCTATCACATGGATTACCTTGATCGGGGCTTTACTAAATTGAAATATAGTGATATATTATCTTTAGTAACATAGAGGGGTCAATCTCATCTTGACTCATACACAAACTTTGCAAGTACTTGATTATACTTAGTGATCTTCTATCACTACATTAGAAATATAGATAGTCTGGTACCAAAGCATAGTGAGTTGCTTGCAAGTCATCATGGTGATCTCAGGTTTGAGGGACACTCATGCCCATATCCATTACAAGTTACTTTTGATAGTAGAGCACTCATTAGGTAAGTTACTATTTGGTGATGATGCACTTCTATATCTCATCTGTATGCTATACCAGTATCTCCACACTTCTTAGTTGAGAAGACAACCAATCCATATGGCGCACAATAATCTGTACTCGATAAACATCATCATCCTTCTTAATGATGCATCATTTGATCATGAACATAATTTAAGAACTACATGATAAATCCTCCTTTATCGTATATATTATAAGTAGCTCTAAGGACTTTCATCATAATACTAGAGTTCAATATAGAAGATGTACTAACTTATGATGAAAAATGCTAA
Source organism: Cocos nucifera (assembly GCA_006176705.1). NCBI lineage: Eukaryota > Viridiplantae > Streptophyta > Magnoliopsida > Arecales > Arecaceae > Cocos > Cocos nucifera. The sequence goes on from QRFJ01000417.1 coordinate 464,007, forward strand.
ATAACTTTTATTAATAAAAAATTCATATTCAATTACAATAAAAAGCTCAATCATCTACAATTTAGATAATTAGCTTTAGGATACTATTTCCCAATATCATCAACAAGGGGTGTCCAAAAGGACCCTTCACCTAATTTATGTGGTTTTGGTTCAACATTCACTCGATCCTTGGGCATGGCTTATTTTGGTATGGTGCATTCAATGATGAAATTAGCTAAAGCTTGTGCCTTTATGGTAGTTCAAGGTTGATAACTTATGTCAAACTCCCAGATCTCAATAACCCAATTGGCAAGATGACCAAAATTATTGGTTCTCGGCAACATTTGTTTCAACGGCTAATCTATCATGGTGATAATGGTATGGGCTTGGAAATAGGGTCTTAGCCTCCATGCTAAAATAATCAAGTCATAGGCTGCCTATTTCATTCTTGAATCCCTAACATTAGCACATTGGAGTAGCCTACCCACATAATAAATGGGATCTGGCTTTTGGATTCTTTTCTAGCAAGGATAGAATTGATCATCGTGGACAAGATGGCCATGGAGAGGTGTAACTCTTCCCCATCCTTTGGTTTGATAAGAAGTGGTGGAGACTCGAGATACTGTTTCAAATGATTGAAGACTAGCTGGCATTCTTTCATCAATTCAAAGTTTTTGGTATTCCGTAGGACTTTGAAGAAGGGTAGACACATCTTTGCCAATTTGGACATGAGCCAAGTGATAAGTGGTAAAAATACACTAATAAAAGTATTAAACTATAAAATAAATTAATCTATTTTTAAAAAATTAATACTTTTGTTAATTTTATATAGAAAAGAAGATCACCAATATGAAGATTTTATTTTTTTGGATCAGATAAAATAAATTTCAAGCAAAATGGACTTCAAACGAGTCCGAAATTGAATTTCAAAGAAAATGAATTTTAAAAAAAAAAGCCGGCCGGTCCCGTTCAAATCGGCTCAGAAAAATCTGTTCAATAGATCGTCCGATCCAACCATGCTCAGACCAATCGCCCGCTGACGCCCAGCTTATGCCATGCTGAGGTCAGGACTTTTCGTGACGCATGGTGGACCGCTACAGTAACCAGGCGAGGGCATTTCAAGGATTTCATGGAGACAAGCGTGCTCCGATTGGCTGAAGGAAGTGGCGGTCCATGCAACATTGGGCTCGTGCATGATCTACAAAGGGTATTTTGAGAATTTTGCCTGATTTGATAGATGCTGTTCACTGGGATTTGATCGAATGACAAAAATCTATGCGCTAACGAACGACGGATGCAACTCCCGGTTGAGATCCAACGGTGGAGATGCATTATTGATTTTAAACTAAGAATTAGAGGCTTTTTTGGATGCGATCTGATGGCCCAGATTCGATCTTCTAGATTGATCCGATGGTCCAAATGAATTTTGACTTGATTTGGGCTTTCAAAATAATTTTTGAGTGGTTTTTGGCCCATTTAATCGACATCCAATGGTCAGAATTGATCGAGAGCTCTTTTTGAGTTATTTTGAGAGTTTTAAACCCAATTTCAATGGGATTTTGATCTAAGACCATCCAGATTAGCCTATTTAAAGGCTTGCTGCCTGCTGTTGCTGAGGAGAAGAGGCAGAGAACAAAAATATATAGTTGAAAATAAAGAAAAAATAGGGAGAAATAGAGATGATCGAGAGAGAGGTGTTTAAGGAGAGAAGAGAGTTTTTTTTGTTATTTTTCTTTCCTCTTCTTTTCTTCTTCCGAAGGCTGGTACACAAAGCGACTTTCTTCTTCATCGAGTTCTCCACACCAAAAGCAATGGACAATCAATTTCAACGAATAAACACTCTAATTTTTTCATGCTTTTTATTTTATTTGCTATTTTTGAACTTGTTATCATGCACTAAATTTTTTTTTACTGAGGCTAAGGTGTAGCCATTCTTTTGATGCAATATTCAGTATGATTTATTTTTAATTTTAAATTTTATTCATGAGGAGTATATAAATATGATTTTAATACTTTTAGATTATTGGCCATCTTCTAATTGATCTGATGAACATAGATGATACAGACCAAGTACATCTATGTTATTCCTTCTTGATTATATACCTTGCATTATGAATCAAATTAGAATTCATATGCATGCGGGAATTTTAGTGCACTTTGGACGTAGTGTATTTTAATTAAAGGATTTCATAAAGCTTAATGCATCGATATTTATTTAAATTACTCTTGGATCAAAGGATAATTAATAAATAGTGATAGTTTTACTACGCCTGGACCAAAGGATAGTGAATAAACTAGGAGACTCCATCGTCACATAAAATAAAATTAACCTAATAATCTGAATATTGTATTGATTGAGTTGGTGAACCGATTGCCTTAATAACCTATTGCTCTTAAGTTTAAAATCCTAATAATTACACTCTCTCTATTTTCTTATAATTTTTAATTATTTCTTTATTTTATTCTTTATTTTTTTATTCTCATAAATTGATCTTCTAAATAAAGCATAGAAAAGAGCTTTTCAATACTTATTTTCTAATCCTCTAGGAACGATACTCTACTCACTTACTTTATTACTTGATCGACTGATACACTTGCCATAGTTATAGATTAGCACGCATCAAGTTTTTGGCATTATTGCTGGAGATTGTGTTTAAAATAATATTAAAATTTTGATCTTAACTATACATTAGAATTTTATTTTTAATTTTTATTTTTACTTTATTTTTAAATTTATTCAATACATGACACGTACTAGACATAGTAACTTACTACCTTTAGATCCAGAAATTGAAAGAACCATCAGAAGACTACAACAAGAAAGAAACATGTTAGTTAAAGATCCTAACGACATCAATCTAGGATTGGATATGGCGACCGAGGGATAGCATGAAGCTACTTGAGCAGCACATCATCCATTAAATGATTACATCACACCATCTATAGCTGATGCAGCTTCGAGCATCAAGAGACCATCTGTGCGAGCAAACAACATCGAAATAAAACCAACGACGATCCGGATGATTCAATCAACTGTCCAATTCAGTGGACACATGCATGATGATCCGAATGCCCATATTTCTAACTTTCTTAAACTTTGTGATACTTTTAAAATTAATGGGGTGTCGGATGATGCTATTAGATTAAGGTTATTTTCTTTCTCTTTATGGGATAAAGCTAAAAGTTGGCTTCATTCTCTTCCTACAGGTTCTATTACAACTTGGGATGTCTTAGCCCAAAAATTCTTAACTAAGTACTTTCCACCTTTCAAGACTACCAAGATGCGCAACGATATCACTTCTTTTGTGCAAATGGACATGGAGACACTATATGAGGCTTGGGAGTGTTTCAAGGAACTACTAAGGAGATGTCTACATCATCAACTATCCGTATGGCTTTAGGTACAAACTTTCTATAATGATTTATCTCCTACTAATCATTTTATGATTGATGCAGAGCAGGAGGAACTATTAACGAAAAAATGGAGGAAGAAGCCTTTGACCTAATTGATGAGATGACATCAAATAGCTATCAGTAGCAAACAGAACGCATAATGCCAAAAAGACTAGCAGCTATGCAGGGAGTAGATTGCGTGCCAACCTTACTAGCTGAAATTGCAGCCCTTTGAGCCGAAGTCAACAACTTGAAGGAAACAGCTATGCATGTTCAGAGCATCACTTATGACCTGTGTGGAGGAGGACACGATACAAGCAACTGTCAGATAGGTAATCCTTTTGCTAAAGCAACTGATACAGCTAATTATGTTGGTACTTTTTTTAGACTGCAACAAAATAATCCCTACTCCAACACATACAATCAAGGATGAAGGCAGCATCCAAATTTCTTGTAGAGCAATCAAAATATAGTACAACAGCCACCCTTGGGGTTCTAAGTACCTAAAAAGAAGTCCAACATGGAGGGGTTGATGGTCAAATTCATGCAAAACCAAGAAGCAACTATAAAAAATTTGGAATCCAAGCTTAGGTAGGACCAAGCAGCAATAATTTGAAACTTGGAGATGTAAATAGGCCAAATGGCTAAGATAATCCTCGAGAGACCTTAGGGATCCTTGCCTAGCAACACGGAGACCAATCCAAGGGAGCAAGTCAATGCTATGAAGAGAAATCCTGATTTTTCGGATCAGGTTCGTTCAGATCTAATTGGATCAAGAGACATATTTCAAAAATTTTCTCTTAGATCCTAATCAGATCTAACACTTTTCAGATCTAATTTTATGATTTGATAAAAAAAATAAAATTAAATTAATTTTGAATTAATTTTATCTTGATTCTAGGTAATCTGATTACCCGTTGATGATCCTGTCGAAGCTCTGAGGTTCTGGATCTAGCCACATAAGTGTCTGGCCTCTATCAGTATCCACTCAGGCTGGATCTGGAGATCTTCTCCTTTTCTTTCTTTTTTCTAAAAATTAGATCTCGATCTAATTTAGAGAATCTTCAGAACTTCTTCTGAAGATCATCCGTCGTCTCTGCATCAGTGCTGCCTTCTTCCTTTTTCGTCAGTCTTTCCTTTTCTGACTCGCACTAATCTGAAGGCCCAACTTCCTTGGGCGTGGGGAGGAGAGAGAGGGCTAGATGGTGGAGTAAAAAAGGGAGAGGGATAGCCTTGGGGCATGGCTAAGAGGATGAGAGCCTAGAAATGGGCGCAGATAGGGTCTATTTATAGACTCTACTGCGCCATGCAGTGCTGCATCATCCTGGCCAATCACGTTACTTCGTGCAATCAGATCTAAATCTGATTAGTGAGATGACATCACCTGATCCAATCAGATGAGAGATCCACAGGTTCATTCTTAGATGGCACCTAAGATTGGTCAAAGTAGATACCCAAGGGCCACCTAAGTAGAAACTAAGAAGCAACCTGGAGTCCCATCCGTATGGGACTCCAGCGTCCCTATCCATGGGCGCACGCCATCCTAGGCATGCACCCCCTTTTTTTCAATTTTTAGAGAGGGGACAAGCCCCTATCTGCTCTCCAATAAGTGCATGACACATGGATAGATGTCTAAGGATCAAAGGTCAACATTTGACCAAGTCAAAGTACAAGAATTAGCAGGTGATGAAAAATGGCAGGTGTTGTCTCAAATTTATCTCATAAATTAAGACAACCCTTTTCTGACTTGGACAATCTCCAACCAGACCAGGTAAAGATATCTGAGTGAGCACAAACACATTTGTCTCAGTCGAGATAATTTTTATGATAGAAAAAAGGAGAATGTTAGGCTCAATCGTGTGCTAGCATGATTTTCTTGAACCTAATTAAATCTTATTTAAATCAATTGAACTGGATTAGTCCAATTGATGATATCTAGATCCAAACCTTTGGTTGTGTGATCCAGTTAGGTTCAGTTCTATATGGTAATGGGATATGTCATGATCTCCATCATCGACATCATTGAAACTCCTTTCGATGGATCAGAACTCTTCTGATTTAGACAACTTAGAATGATCGATCATCTAAATCATTCTAATTGCTCCCAAAATCCACCAGTGACACCTAGTAGCATATGGTGGCAACCCATCAAAACTAAAAATGAACCTCTTGGTGTAGCTACTTGTGTGATTAAGTTCTTCTATCTTTAGCCCCATCAGATTAGGGTTAAGATGAACTCGTCAAACCCTAATTTCTATCATATGATTTAATCATTCGATTCAAGTCCGATGTGAAAATCTTAATAGAAACTCTTTCTATTATTTCACTTTCTGCCATTGCCATAGGCTTATGGACTTGATTCTTATGATCATCATAGGGCTACTCCTCTTCTATCGTGGTAGATAGATTCTATCTTGGTGCATTCCAATTTTGTAATGAACGTGCTATAGCCAACATACACCTCAGGATTCTGAATGGCTAGGAGACCGAGTCATGGTGTAGTCAAACTATAACACCCTCAAGGTGAACTATCGATGCACCTCAGGTCAAAGAACCAGACACACCATTACAGCATCGAGCCAGTCATCGACGAGAAGGTAGACTACCTTATGACTACTCGAGGTGGTCACGCTCAGTGCTCTCGTTCTCTAACGAGTACCTATACTCTCGCTCCGGTGTCTCTACACCATAGACTTAAGACTCATCTACTATAAAGAAGGGATTGTACACTAATCTTTTGGATCAATCACCATCCTCATGATGATCCTATGGTCATGAGCATTTTATGAGTTAATAAATGAAAATTCATGTCTTAAATTTTCAACTCTTGAAAATATGAATTATCATTACCGTTAACTCAAGGGATGTATCACAGACACTAAATACACTTATGTGATAGAAAATAATCTATTTTATTATTTATAGTCAAAATTATAATTTTGCCCTTAGAAATGTATTACAAGTGTCAGCCAATTCTGGCTTCTAGGGCACACATATCTAATAAACTTCCACTTGACCTAAAGCCAATTGGCTACAAATCTAAGTCCCATCTTCTTAAGGTGGGCTTCGATCTTCTGTTGGCCCAATGGCTTTGTAAGCGGATCTACCATATTGTCTGCGGAGTCGACTCTCTTGATCTCGATGTAATCCTTCTTAAGGTAATCGTGGATGAGGTGGTATCGCCGCTTAATGTGCTTGGATTTTTGGTGAGACCTCGGCTCCTTAGCAAGGGCTATGGTGCCATTGTTGTCGCAGTACAGAGGAATGGCATCTGATGCTATCACCTTGATTTCTACGGTAAACTTCTTATACCAGAATGCCTCCTTCATAGCTTCTGATGTAGCGATATATTTTGCTTCCATGGTGGAATCTGCTATTACTTTCTGCTTAGAACATTTTCAACTAACAGCTCCACCATTGCACACAAATAAACTCCTAGATGTTGACTTTCGATCATCTACATCGGACATAAAATCTGAGTCCGTATACCCCTAGACTTAGAGTTCTCCATTGCCAAAGATCAGTAACATATCCTTAGTTCTTCTTAAGTACTTAAGGATACATTTCACAGAAGTCCAGTGTTCTTCACCTGGATTTGACTGATATCTGCTCGTGACACTCACGGCATGGGCTATATTAGATCATGTACATAATATGGCATACATGAGGCTCCCTATTGCTGAAGCATAAGGGATCTTGCTCATGTGTTCTATTTCCTCAAGTATGCTAGGGCACATCTTCTTGGAAAGATGAATGCCATGCATGAAGGGTACTAAACTCCTCTTAGAGTTTTCCATACTAAACCTCTTTAGTACTTCCTCTATGTACATCTTCTGTGAAAGTCCTAGCATCCTGTTTGGCCTATCTTTATAGACCTTAATTTCTAGAATAAAGGATGCTTCTCCTAGGTCATTCATGAAGAATTCTTTAGATAACCATATTTTAACTGTGGTCAACATGGGAATATCATTTTCGATAAGGAGGATGTCATCTACGTACAATATGAGGAAGATAACAGCGCTCCCACTGATCCTTTTGAAGATGCATAGCTCCTCCTCATTTTTGATGAAACCAAACATTTTGATCACATCATTAAAATGAGTATTCCAGCTCTGAGATGCTTGCTTAAGTCCATATATGGATCTTTGCAGCTTGCATACTTTGTGATCATCATCACTGGATGTGAAACCTAAGGGCTATTCCATATAGATATCTTTGTCAAGATATCCATTTAAGAATGTCGTTTTCACGTCCATTTGCCATATTTCATAATTGAAATAGATTGCAACAGCAAGCATTATGCGAATGGATTTTAGCATAGCTACTAGTAAAAAGGTATCCTAATAGCCAATGCCTTCGCGTTGACTATAATCTTTTGCCACTAATCTAGCTTTGAATATCTCTACATTCTCATTTACACCAATCTTTCTCTTGTAGATCCATTTACACCCAATTGGTACTATACCTTCTGGTGGATCTACCAAGGTCCAGACTTGGTTTGAGTGCATCGAGTCAATTTCTAACTTTATTGCCTCTAACTATTTCTCGGAGTCGATATCTGATATCGCCTTGTTGCAGGTTTTGGGATCATTACCATGAACCCCATTACCTATGAGGAACATTTTCTCTACATCCTCTAAAATAGTACCTAAGTACCTCTCAGGAGGACAAAAAACCCTTTTCGATCTACAAGGTGGAGGAGGTAGTGTATGGATTGGCTTAACCTGATTTGGTTCCATTTGGTCCTTAGCTCGTTGCTCTTGTGAGACTTTCTCATCGAGCTTGATCTGCTTTTCAATGCTGTTATCTTGAATAAACTATTTTTCAAGAAAGATGGCATGTCGACTCAAAATCACATTGTGATCTTCTGGAATGTAGAAATAATATCCTAATGACTCTTTAGGATATCCTATGAATCAAGCTCTAAAGGACCTAAAGTCTAACTTATCCGCTTGTTGTCTTTTGACATGAGCCGGACAACCCTAAATTCTGAGATGACTCAGACTTGGTTTCTTACCATGCTATATCTCATACAGTATGGTAGGAACGATTTTAGAAGGAATCCTATTCAGTAAGTATATTATAGTCAATAAATAGTATTTTCAAAGAAAATTAGGAAGGTCTGTGAAGCTCATCATAGATCGGACCATATCTAATAGGGTCTGGTTCCTCCATTCTAAAATCCCGTTGAGTTGAGGTGTTCCTAGTGGAGTCCATTGAGAGACTATGCCATTTTCTTTGAGATAGTCCTAAAATTCCCGACTAAGGTATTCGCCTCCTCGATCTGATTGAAGAACCTTAATGGATTTTTCAATTTGCTTTTCTACTTCATGTCTGAATTCTTTGAACTTTTCAAACGCTTCAGACTTGTGTCTCATAAGATACACATACCCATACCTTGATAAATCATTGGTAAAGATTATGAAGTAGACAAAGTTGCCTCTAGCCGGCACATCAAATGGGCCGCACACATCTGTATGTACTAGGGCAAGAAGATCCGTGGCCCTTTCCCATGTCCTACAAAAGGGAGCTTAGTCATTTTGCCATGAAGACAGGATTCACAAATTGGATATGACTCAAAAGTCAATGGACTCAATAGCCCAATTTTCTCTAATTTGTTAACCCTATCTTCTGCTATATGACCTAATCTTAGGTGCCATAGATACCTATCATTAGGACTATCCTTAGGACATTTTGATTTTATGGCATTCACATTTTGCTCAAAATTAAAAATAGATACATCAACATGTAACTGATAAAGACCATTAATAAGAAAACTATTTGCAATTTTATTTCTTTCATAAAGAATGTTACAATGGTCCTTAAGAAAACTAATTACATAGCCTTCTAATGCAAGGCAAGAAATAGAAATCAAATTTCTACTTGCTGCAGGCACATAATAACAGACTTTTAATACTAAGTCTAAACCAGATGGTAGTCGAAGAGGGTATGTTCTCACGGCCATGGTAGCAACCGTTGCTCCATTTTCGACATGTAGGATCATCTCACCATCCCTCAGCCTCCTACTATCCTCAAGACCCTGCATAGAAGTGCACAAGTGAGCACTAGAACCAGAGTCAAGCACCCAACTGGATACAGAAGAAATCATAAGGTTAGACTCAATAACGAGCATACCTTCAGAAGGACCAGCCTCCTTCTTCTTTAGGGTGGCCAGGTAAGTAGGGCAGTTCTGCTTTCAGTGGCTGTCATTGTTGTAATGGAAATACTTTCCTTTGTCAGTGGTCTTCTTCAGCTCTGCCTTTTTCTTCTTTCCTCCTTCCATCTTCTGCTTTTTTGCAAACTTCTTCTTCTTTCCAAAAGACTTTCTCTTGGAAGAAGTTCATTCTATAGCAAGCACTGAGCCTTTAGAACCTTTTATGGAAAGCTCAGCGGTAACCAGCATGTTCATAAATTCGGCCAAGGAGTTTTGAAGTTTATGCATATGGTAGTTCATGATGAAATGCCCATACGCATCAGTCAAGGATTGCAGAATTATATTATTCTGCAGATCCAAGTCCAATCTCACTCTGAGCTTCTCAAGCTCTTCCAAGTCCTTGATCATCATCAGACAATGATCTTGAACTGACTGCCCATCACGCATCTTAATCTTGAATAGTCGTTTAGTGACTTGATACTTGGCATGCGACTCTGTTCACCAAACATCTCCTGTAGGTGAGCCAACATTTAACGAGCACTTCTGATATCTTCATGTTGGCGTTGAAGCTCATCAGACATCGAGTCCAACATGTAATTTTTGGCCTTATTATCTTTGTCAGTTCACTTATCTAGAGATGCTCTCTATTTAGCAAATGGACGAACTGATAAGGTGGAAGGGTTCTGATCCAATATATGAGTTAACTTCTCAGAACCCAAAATAATTTTGAAGTTTTGGAGCCAATCCTTATAATTTGGTCCGATCAGTCTATGGATGTCTAGAATTCGTGCTAGTGGGTTGGATGCAGATATTTTTCTGTAGAGAGTCAAAGTTTCTAGTTAAATATTATAATTAAGACTTTAACCAATTTATTTAGGAATTTTATTTTAAAATAAATTAGCTCCCACTATTTTCTCAAATCTCTACACTCCCTCTGTAGAGATGCAAAAATATTCATGATTATGATTTCTAATGGATGGTGCTGTCCCATCAATTGACTCATCACCTCACCTAACAGTTATTGATGATGGATTAGCTAATGAGTGAATAACTCTTGTTCAATGATTCTCTAATCATGGTGCACCCAAACTTGGTCTTTAATTCATGAATCTCACCGTATCCAGAATATTGATCCACTCCTTAGTTAAGTCAGACCCATCATTTGCACAGACTGGATTTCTAATTGGGTCTCTCACTGTATTCGAAATATTAAGCCCAATTCATCCTCCTGCCCGTAGCATCCAATGCCTAATAGATATGGTTGCATCTTTCCGATGCAACTGAGCCACTATAACCAGCCAAGAATAATCAACCCTGGAAAGGGCCTGCATATCTATAATGGTGGAAGACTATGACTTAATCTTTTCTTAGGAAGATTTGATTTAGGTCTCATTAAACTAGACTTGACATAGTCATAACCATTATGACTAACCTAGTGGCATGGGTTAGCTCAGATTATTGACCACCTCAGATCAGAACTGAGTCAACAAACATGGCCAGTAAGTGAGACCGGTGGAAGGGATATGCCATTAACTCGACAAGAATGCATTCGAGTCGAGTAGCTCTCAATTAAAAATCAGTTGGTCATATCTACCAAACTTACCTTAGACACCAAATCGTTGAGCCAGAACCAATCAGGTTAGCCTACAATCCAAACTCTAACCACTGAGCCTAATTAGGTCTTAGCTTGATCGATCACTCAGGTGACTTGATCTTGACCCAAACTTAATCCTATTAGGCTGGTCAATTTAAGCATTGTTGATCCCATCTAACCAACTCTTGATTTGGTTTGATCAACCACTAGACCTAATTGAGCTACCCAAGCCCGAACCTAGATTTATGAATATGTCTTAGATCTAAAATTCTTAATTTTAGATCTAATTGATATTTCATAAACTTAATTCTCAATTAAGTTAGGGTTCTTAAACAAAATAAGTAAATAAGATCCTTGGATTTCAGGATCTAGGATTTTGCAGAGAGTAAGTTTTTTAATTTTTGATTAAGGACGAATGTACAGCACCCCTACACATCATAAGAACATCCTATCGAATGGGAGGAGAGGGTCTTTAAGCCCTACTTTGTTCTTATGATCGGACGGCCAAGGGAAACACCTTAATTAGAAAAATAACTAATCTATAGAAACTAATTAGATCTAAGCATATATCTCATATAAAAAATAGATGTAATTAAAACATGCTTTGTATATATCACATATATCATGCATGCATATTTTTCAGATCTAAATTATCTCATAATCATCTAAAAAATTAAATTTAAATTTGATCTTATCAAATAAAATTTAATCTAGACCTATTTGCAGAACTATTCTACAACTTGTCTAAACATGCAACTATCATATCTCATATGAATAAATTAAATTTAATTTATTTTTTATTTTTAGATCTGATTATAATATTTATAAGATTAGAAAATAGTAAATAAATAGATCTAAAAATTATATTTAATTAAATAAAAAATATGATTATACTAGACTACACATAGAATAATTCTATTCCTAGTCTAGTTATGTATCTCATACATATTAGATCTAGATAAATTAATTTTAATTTTATATTTTTTTAATTTTAGATCTAATCATATCTTATGTGATATCTAAAATCACTAATTAATCAGATTAAATCAGATCTAAATAAATTTTATAAGAACCTGGCTCTAATACTAGTTGAAGGGGAATCCTAATTTTCTAGGTCAGGTTCGTTCAGATCTGATTGGATTGAGAGGCATATTTCAAAAATTTTCTATTAGATCCTAATTAAATTTGACACTTTTTAGATCTAATTTTATGATCTGATAAAAAAATAAAATTAAATTAATTTTAAATTAATTTTATCTTGATTCTGGGTAATCTGATTATCCACTGATGATCCTGCCGAAGCCCTGAGGTTCTGGATCTAGCCACGCAAGCACTTGGCCTCTATCGGTATCCACTTGGGTTGGATCTGGAGATCTTCTTCTTCTCTTTCTTTTCTTCAAAAATTAGATCTTGATCTAATTTGGAGGATCTTCAAAACTTCTTCTGAAGATCATCCATCGTCTCTGCAGCAGTGCTGCCTTCTTCCTTTTTTGTCAGCCTTTCCTTGCCTGTCTCGCACTAATCTGAAGGCCCAACTTCCTTGGGCGTAGAGAGGAGAGAGAGGGCCAGATGGTGGTGTGGAGAAGAGAGAGGGATAGCCTTGGGGCATGGCTAAGAGGAGGAGAGCATAGAAGTGGGCGCAAATAGGGTCTATTTATAGACTCTGCTGCACCATGCAGTGCTGCATCACCTCGGCCAATCACGTTGCTTCGTGCAATCAGATCTAAATCTAATTGGTGGGATGACATCATCTGATCCAATCAGATGAGAGACCCATAGGTTCATTTTTAGATGGTGCCTAAGACTGATCAAAGTAGATACCTAAGGGCCACCTAAGTAGAAACTAAGAAGCAACCTGAAGTCCCATCTGTATGGGACTCCAGCATCCCTATCCATGGGCGCATGCCATCCTAGACATGCTCCCCCTTCTTTTGATGGCATGCGCCCCCTTCTTTCCAATTTTTAGAGAGAGGACAAGACCCTATCTGCTCTCCAATAAGTGCATGACACATGGGCAGATGTCCATGTTAGATATATGTGCCCGAGAAGCCAGAATTGGCTGACACTTGTAATACACTTCTAGGGGCAAAATTATAATTTTGACTAATATGAATAAAATGGGTTATTTTCTATCACATATGTGTATTTAGTGTCTGTGATACATCCTTTGAGTTAATGGTAATGATAATTCATATTTTCAAGAGTTGAAAATTTAAGACATGAATAATCATTATTAACTCATAAAATGCTCCCAACCATAGGATCATCATGAGGATGGTGATTGATCCGGAAGGTTGGTGTACAATTGCTTCTCTTCGGTAGATGAGTCTTGAGTCTATGATGTGGAGACACCAGAGCGAGAGTATAGATACTCGTTAGAGAATGAGGGCACTGAGCATGACCATCTCGAGTAGTCATTAGGGAGTCTACCTTCTCGTCAATGACTAATTCGATGCTGCAGAAGTGTGTCTAGTTCTTTGTTCTGAGATGCATCGGTAGTTCATCTTGAAGGTGTTATAGTTTGACTACACCATTACTCGGTCTCCTAGCCATATGGAACCCTGAGGTGTATGTTGGCTGTAGCATGTTCATTGTAGGAACTGGATAGCATCAAAATGGAATCTATCTACCTCGGTGGTAGAGGAGCAGCCCTATGATGATCATGAGAATCAAGTCCAGAAGTCCATGGCCATGGTAGAGTGAAATAATAGAAAGAGTTTCTATTTAGATTTTCACATTGGACTTGAATCGAATGATTACATCATATGACAGAGACTAGGGTTTGACGAGTTCACCTTAACCCTAATCTGATCGGGGCTCAAGATAGAAGAACTTAATCACACAGGTAGCTGCACCAAGAGATTCGCATTCAGCTTCTGATGGGTTGCCACCATATACTGCTAGGTGTCACTGGTGGATTTTGGGAGCAATTAGAATGATTTAGATGATCGATCATTCTAGCTGTTCGAATCAGAAGAGTTCTGATTCCATCGAAAGGAGTTTCGATGATGTCGATGATAGAGATCATGACATATCCCATTACCATATAGAACTGAACCTAACTGGGTCACACAAATAAGAATTTGAATCTGGTGATCATCAATTGAACTGATCTAGTTCAATTGATCTGAATGAGATTCAATTAGGTTCAAGAAAATTCGTGCTAGCACTCGATTGAACCTAACGTTCTTCTTTTACTATCATAAATAGTTGTCCTGACTGAGCCAAAAGAGTTTGTGCTCATTTAGAGGCCTTCACTTTATCTGACTGGAGCTTGTCTAAGTCAAAAAAGGTTGTCTTATTTTATAAGACATTACCTACCATTTTTGGGCACCTGCCATTTTTTGTCCTTTGACTTTGGTCAAATGTTGATCTTTGATTGGTCAAATGTTGACCATTGACACTTTGACTTTTGTCCACATGTCATGCACCTATTGGAGGGCTGGTGGGGGCCTGTCCCCCTACCAGAACCTAGCAAGGAGGAGGGTGCACGCCACCCTTGGCGTGTGCCCAAGTTGGAGGCGCCCAGGAGTCCCTATTGGACAGGAACTCCATCTCCTTTTTGGATTCCAATTAGAGTTCTCCTAAGAACCAACTTTGACTGGTCTTAGGCATCCTCTAAGGAGGAATCCAGGAGACTCTATTCCCACCAATCAGATTTAGATCTGATTTCACAAAGGGTTGTGATTGGTTGGGAAGAAGAGGAGTTGGATCACGCTTAGTCTATAAATAAGACCCTGCGCCCAACTCAAAGAGCATCACAATTCTCCATGCCCCAAGGCTGCTTCTCCTCTCCTCCTCCATGCCAAACCCACCTTCTCCCTCTCCTCTCCATGTCCAAAAGGAGTTTTGGACCTTGGTTGGTGCAATCCAGACGAGAGAAAGGCGACTGAAAGCTAGAAGGCTGCACTGCTGCAAAGGATAACTGCTGATCTTTCAAAAGGAGTTTTGAAGATCCTCCAGATCAGATCCAGATCTAATTTTTGGAGATGTGATAGAGAAGAAGAGGATCTCCAGATCCAGCTTGAGTGGATATCGGTAGAGGCCAGGCACTTGCGTGGCTAGATCCAGAATCTTCCGCTGCTCACAGGATCATCATCGGGTAATAGGATTACCCACTTCAAGATAACTTAAATTTGATTTAATTTATCTAATTTTATTTTAATTATTAAAATAATAAAAATTAATTTTGAAATATTCTATATATGATCTAGATCAAAGAAAAAAACTTTAAAATATATCTCTTGATCTGATCAGATCTGAACGAACCTGGTCCGAGAAATCAGGATTTCTCTTCAACTGGTATCAAAGCCAAGGTTCTAAAAGTATTTAGATCTAATTTTAAATTTATTCTAAATAGAAAATAAGTGATTTCAGATGTCACATGAGATGTGATTAGATCTAAAATTAAAAAAAATTAAAATTAAATGATTTAGATCTAAGATTAGAAAATATGCAAGACTAGTTCTAAAATAGAATAGTTCTATAGAATAGTCTTGTATGTTTTTAATTTAATTTGATTAAAATATAATTTAAATCTATTTATTTACTATTTTTTGATATTATAATAATTATAATAATATCTAAAAAATAGTAAATAAAAATTATTTAATTTTAAATATCATATGAGATATGATTGATGCATGTCTAGACTAGTTGTAGAATAGTTCTACATAATTATCTAGATTAGAATTTATTTTGATTAGATCAATTTAAATCTAATTTTTTAGATTATTATAAGATAATTTAAATCTAAAAATATGCATGATTCAATACATGAGATGTATGTAAAATATGCCATGATTGGATCTAATTTGTATATGAGATATATGATATAGATCTAAAACTATTTTGTAGTATTGCATGTTCCTGATTAAGGCGTTTCTCTTGGCCGTCCGGTCATAAGAATGAAGAAAGGTTTAAAGGCCCTCTCCTTCCATCCGAT